>SCLH01000227.1:543598-579959 GCA_004367855.1 Oikopleura vanhoeffeni
CGATTTTTACATGTAGTATGTGATCTAGTTCTAGCGAAGCCGTATGTCTGAAGTGCTGAGGCTGATTTTTTGCGCCAGTGGAAATTAGCGTTTTTGTTACCCGTTTTTTTGATGAGGGGTCGGCGGCACCAATATTTGACCTCTAGGACGGTCAAAAGTTTATAGCTACTTAGTTTTAGCTCTAACTTTTTGTGCTATCTAGTTTTCTGCTCTCTAGCCGACCTTTCAGTCCATTATCTGACCCTAGTTGCTCGTTTCATCAAGTCCGGATGCGGCTAACTGTCCTCCGGTTTTTTATTGTCTGGTCAAAATGTTCCAGTTGGGTGTTTTTAAGGGACCATAAGGCAAGCCGTTTATACCACACCTGCATGTAGGAGATATCGTACATGAAATTTTTTGGAAAGAAATCTCCAAGGGGATTAGAAACTACATCTGTTTTATTATACAGCTAGAATCAAATACACACTTTGAAAATTAATTTCTGTCGTTGATGGCCTGACTCTTTGAGCATTTTTTTTCTATATAATGCGATATATCAGAACCTCATTATCACAATTCAAACCACACAATTAGACCACTTCCATGATAACTGGCACGATTTTACTTTAATGTACTCTCTCACCTAGTCCGTGATTACCGAATTCCTCATCTAGACCTCGTCCGGACAGGCTTTCTATCCCAACTCTCCTTCTTGGATCAGCTAGACATCTCAACCTCCCCTTCCCTACTTGGATCGCCCTATCCGTTGCAACCGGCTAAACTTTTTCACTCGGGAGATATTCTTTGCCGTTCTTTATTATCCAAAAAATGGCAGAAAGAAGACATCTTGTGCGTGAGTTGCTCCGAAATGACAAATTTGCAAATGTAAGCTCACTCTCTGCTCGCGCTCAACATCTCCTCCTCTCACTCTCCCTATCACTTTCTCACCTCATCAACCACCCCCACCTCTAATCATCTTCCTCCATCCCGATCGTTGCCGCCACCTCCATCCTCATCCTCGCCCGCCCGCTCCAACCAAACTTTTCACATTAACTTTTATTGGCTCAGCTCACTATCTATCTTCTGCGCGCCGCCCCACTCTGCGCGCTACGCGCTTCGATCACCTCCCTCTTCGCCACCCTCCTCGTCCTCTCTTCCTCCCGCGCGCCACACTCCGCCTCTGCCCTTCGCTGCCTCTCACTCCCTTGCCCCTCCCATCCTCAACGAATCCTCCCTCTCGACCCTCCCCACGTCTCCTCCTCTTCTTATCTTCTTTCCCGTCGCTCATATCCCATGTCACCGCCCCTGCTCTCGTCTCATGCTATCCTCCTGATGTCAGCATCACCGCACTCCACTAGCCGCCCTCCGTTCGATCCAGCTATCTCTGCTCTCTATCTCTCTCCTTTTGCTCTCCCCTCTCCTCTCTCGCGCCCTTCGCCCTCTCCCCCCTCTCTGCTCTCCATCTCTGTGCACCACGGCGGGGAATGCATTCAAATAATGTGAAATGATTCACAGGCTTCCGTTGGGGCGCACTCGCACATCATAGATAATTCATTGAGCGCGATAATGAACAGAATAAGTTCACTAGTTGCTATTTCCGAACACCGTACCTGTGTTCCGTACACTATTCGACCTAGGTAACAGCTGAAAACCTACACAACTGTATGATTTTTACAAATATCCAGTTTTTTGCTCAAATTGGCGCATTTTACGGGCAGCTTATTTTTGGATTTAATTGTCCTGAAATTTTGTCCGAAATTTTGCGCTATTTCAAATTTGATATTTTCACTGTGAAAATTTGGAGAATCCTCTTAAAATCAGCTTGAAGTATATTGTCAATATTTGATCATACTATTTTGACGCAAATTCCCAGTTCAAATTTCACATTATTCAACTATTATGAAAACAATTTTTTTGTATCCGACCATCCAGCACATGAGAATTGATTGCAAGCAAATAAAGTTTTTACTATCGTAACTAGTTCTAGAACATCGATTTGCTGCAAAAATAATTATTTATTTACAATTCTAGACATCTGATAGTCTCAATTACAAAAAATAATAATCACAGCAAAAATTACACTAAATGAAAGTATTTCAATTTAATTGTTACAATTTTGCCCCTTTTCATATTTTAATTTTTAGGCCTAATCAATGTAATATTTACTGCGCAAATCTGCATAAAATAGTGATTGCGAGAGAAATTAAAAATTATTAATTTTCCTGGTTCAAAAGTTTAATAAGATAATAGATAAGAGTTATGAAAAGAGAAAAGAAATCGCATGTACCGTTCGTGAGGTTACTTTTTTTTGTAAAATAATCTCATTGCCTATATTTAACTTAAGCAAGGAAGTTTTCACAAATAATTTTCGGCGAATAAGAAAATTTTAAATATGCTTGGTTGCATTGTAGAGAATTTTTTTCTGACCAATATATCGGCATTATGTAATATTTGAATAGTGGATATGACGGTTCTCAATGAAAGAAATACCAGCAATTATGTTTATGATTTTAAAGGTTATGTGAATATTGTGTGATGAAAATATTATCACATCGACCTTTAATGCATAAAACCTAATTGCTGGTATTTCTTTTCATTGAAGATACCGTCATACCACGTATCCAAAAATCACATAATGCCGATATTATTGATCAGAAAAAATTCTCTACATTAAACAAAGCATATTTTATAATATCTTAATTCGCCGAATTTATTTTGAAAATTCCTGCTATAGTTAAATATAGGCAATGAAGATTATTTTACAAAAAAAGATATACCTCACGACGGCACATGCGATTCTTTTTCTCTTTTCATAAATTCTTCTTATTATATTATTAAACTTTTAAACCAAGCAAATTTTAATAATTTTTTTTATATTTCTCGCAATCACTTTTCATGTGATTTAATGCGCGCCATTATATCATTGATTTGGATAAAATTGAATATTGAAAAAGGGGCAAAATCTTAACAATTAAATTATGAATACTTTCTTTGATTTTATTTTTCGCTGTGTATTCTTCGTGATTTGAGACTATCCTATGTCTATCCTTTTAATATAAATTATTTTTGCAACAAATCGACGATTCTTCAAACTAGTTATTCGGTATAATGAACTTTTTTTAATTGCTAATCAATTTCTCGTGTGCTGATTGGTCGGTACTAAGAAAATAATACCGAATTTGGACCGTGGTCGAAAATCAACTACTGCACCCAAATCCCTTAAGGAGTATCGACGTACGCTTATCTCGGAACTCCAAACATGAGAAAAAAGTTAATTTAACTGCATTCTCATTTTTGATATCGATTCATTCCAAAAAATAAAAAAAAAAATTTCGATATAAAAAATTTCATAATATTCGTCTTTTTACTTACGTTTATTTTCATTCACTTTACTGTATCTTTGAAAGTTTTATCCGTTGAATCTAATTTTGCTTGCACTTTGCCTGTGATTCAATCTGAAATGTAAAAATAAAATAAAAAAATTTTCGAAAAAATTTTTTAACTTTTCCTTAGATCAAGTAAATAGGGGTACCCGACGGACGCTATATCTCGGAACTCAGACATGAGAAAATGTTAATTTTTGCTGCATTCTCATTTTGATATCGATTTCATTCCAAAAAATTTAAAAAAAAAATTTTCGATATAAAAATTTTCATATTCGTCTTTTTACGAAGTTTTATTTCATTCACTTTACTGTATTTTGAAAGTATTTATCCGTTGATCTACAATTTTGCTTGCAACATTTTGCCTGAATTCAATCTGGAATGTAAAAATAAAAATTTTTCGAAAAAAAGTTTTTCAATCTTTCCTCTAGATCAAGAAATAGGGGTAACCGACGGACGCTATATCTCGGAACCCAGACATGAGAAAAAGTATTTTTTGCTGCATTCTCATTTTGTATCGATTTTATTCCGAAAAATTAAAAAAAGAAATTTTCGATATAAAAATTTCATAAATTTCGTATTTTTTACGAAGTATTATTGTTTCTTACTTACTGTATTTTTAAGAATTAATCCGTTGAATTTATTTTGCTTGCACATTTTGCCTGTGAATTCATCTGGAATGTAAAATGAAAATTTTTATTTGAAAATTATTTTTGAATATTTATTTCAGTTTTTTAAGGTACCCAAATTTGAGCGGTCGCATTAAGTACGTCGAAAAAAATATCGAAACCCACTTCATTTAGTTCCGGCAAAACGATTTCCTAAAAGTGCTTTTTTTAACTAACCGTTTTGGCGCGAAATTGGCGAAGTTCAAGAAAACAAAGTATCTTCAAAACCCCCATTTTGAGACGTTTTTTATTGAAAAATTGAATTAGACCAATTCCAATTTCTGGCTTCATTTAGATCCGGAGTTTTCGAATTTAGCGTACTACACAAAAAGTGAAAATTGTGAGTCACCTCGAAAAATCATTTCTTTATGAAAAACGGCCAAAATTGAATCTTTGGACCGTTAGTACGACCGGTACGATCATACAAAAAACTTCCGGTTACTTTTTTGAAAAAATTCAGACAAATATCTCGTAGTGTCACACAACTGAAAATCACTGATGTTTATTCATGCTCCTGACAGACGTTGAAAATCACTAAATGGGTCGGGCTACTGCCTACTCGTAGACTTTGACATGAATCTGTACCCAGACTCGATTTTAGCCAACTAGTTGCCTCACTTTTAATCGGCCATATTGCAAAGTTTCATTATCAACATTCATTTTTCAATGCTTAAATATAATATTCAGACAATTTGCTATACAATTGAATAACAAATAGAATTTTAAAAGCAATTTAAAGGCATTTAATAGATAAGAAACAAAATGTTGCGAAATTCACTATGACTCGACTTAAAAGTGCATTGAGATGAAAATTAAACCTTATTTATATGCAATTACCTTTTATAAACTTCAAATGATTTCAGCAGTGTGTCTAAAAAATAATTATATGTTTCTTGCAAAATTCTCGAGTTGAAAGACTCTAATTATTCTTCATATTATTAAATGGGGGACAGAATGCGAGAATGACTGACGCCTACGCACTAGGCGAAACCTCATAGATTCAATGTGATTAATTTATCGGAAGTTCTGTTTCTAGAGGTGCTCTAGTCTAACCGGGGCCAATTTCACAATAATACAAACAGAAATCTTGAAATTAAAAAAACCATCGGTTAATTATTCATTTTTCTCACCTTCTCTCTCGCCTACGCATTCTTATGTTATAGTTTCGAAAGTATCTGGCTCTATTCCAAACTGAGAGCCATACTGTATGCAATTTAGGTCTTAGAAATTCGTTCGAGGTCTTTGAGGCTTCGCATGATTTGAGTACTTTTGAAAAAAATATATGGTACCAATGTACGTAGTTTAAATATCACATTCGTCAAAAAAATTCCAGGGTCAACTTCAACGTTTTTAAGACTTTTTCTCATTACATCAAAGTCGAATAAAATCACTGAAAAATAATCCAAAATAAAGTTTGAAATATGTCATAAATAAATCCTTATTCTTGAAAAATAAGATCACGTGACTTTTGGAAATATATTTTATCGTTCCAAACTCTTAAATAGGTGTTGTATTATCCCAAATTTTCGGCGTAATTTGAGTACTATTTGGGTACTTGAGGCAAAACCTCATTTCTTAATTTGAAAGTCACGTGATCGTTTTGACTTGGTGATGTAAACAATCTTAAAACTTCTTAAACCACTTCACTTTTTCAAAAATGATTTAAGCATTTTTAAAAAACCAGTACTATTTTGACCACCTTATTCTTAAATATACGGTCACGTGATCTTTTTGGGCTTGTTTGGGAAAAAGGCTTTAAATTTTTTTTCACGATGGAAGGTTTATTTGGGTATTTAAAATTTTTTGCAAAAATAAAGTACTGTAATACAGTAAAAATTAAAAAAAACGCACAACGTCATTTTGTTTTTCAAGTTTTGATAACTTATATAACTGATCATGTCATTAATGATTAAAGCGCGTAAATGCAGATTTACAGATTGAGTGTGCGGGCAAACTAGTTGGCTAATCGCGTCTACGAGTTAATCCGTCGCAAAGGAAGCTTGTTAACTGGTCGAATTCCTCTAAAACAATCGTTTGTTCGTATTACGAGATTTCAAAAAAAGTATTCGGTAATTAACTAGAAATATGAAAGAAATCAATGAACCCAAGAGTCCAAAAACAGTCGCCGCCAAGAAAATACTCGAGCAGATTTATGAATCGCCTACCAAAAATTTTTTCTAGGAAACAAGTTCAGGTAAACAGTGTCTACACTTCTATCAATTGGAACTCTTGGGACAAAATTCAAATGCATTTTCTTTTGTTGATTACGATATGAGCAAACTGTGTGTGTCCACATTGCGCTCGACTTCTGCCAACTCTCTCGGTCCGCTCCTCGCGGATTGACCTTAAAATCGATTCTTTTTTGAAAATTTTTCATAAAAAAAAATCCTAGGTCTTAAAATGACCAGAAAAAAATTATCTACAAGATAGTTCGAACACATTGAAACCGATTTTTTATTTTTGAAATTCCTTATTTCAAATCGTCAGAGTCATTGACACTGTCAAGTTGACACAAGTGTTCTTTTTATCAGAAAAATATTTATTAATTTTTAATTTTGGGATTGTCTAAGAAGGCAAATAAAAATATATTTATGGACCAAATCCAGATATATCATGGTATTTCAACTGAATACTCTTAATTCAACGCCTTTGATCTTCAGGATCGATTTAGGGCTAACTGGTATCGCTGACCGTCTCGGTTGAAAGCAGCTTAATGAATTTCAAATCAGCTACATTTATAAAGAATTTGTGCATAAATAACTGTCCCACATAATTTATTATTTTTTTGTGGTTGCAAAGTGTATCCTGCCAGAAAAAGCAATGTTTAATCTGTCAGGACATACTTTGAAAATAATGCTGAAAACCCATTGAAAAGCAACTGGACAATTTCAAGTTCAAGTTTCTTAAAAATTCTATAGCTAGGATCAGTTTGCCAAATTAATGAGAATAATTAATTTCACCGCTGCTTTTCAAAAACAAAAACACCTTAATGATGCATAATGTTATTTATAAATTATGCCGTATGTTACTTTTTGATATAATAACATAAGTTATAGATAGTTTGACGGATTCTGGCATCGATCCCAAAAATAAATCCTCAGTTTAATTGAAACTATAGCTATTGTGTACATATTTTCTTGTTCTTTTTATGTATTTTTTTTACTATTATTCAGAAATACTGTATTATAAAAAATTTAATTTTCACCGATCAAAAAATTAAATTAAAACCCACAAAAAATTGAACAATTTGAAATAAGAAAATTCAAAAATAAAAAATGGGGATCGATGTTTTTACGCTATCTTGTACAGATTTTTTTTGGTCATTTTAAGACGTAGGATTTTTTTGGTTTTGATATTTTTTCTTAAAAAACGGTTTTAATTCAAGAAAAGTGATCTTTTAGTCCCCGGGTTCTCACAGGAGTTAAAATAGTGGCATCACAAATGAAATAAGCTGACTCGACAATGAAGGGTTTTCTCCAGGGAAAATTATTTGCAACGTTATCTGATGTACCAGCTGGTCAAAATTAACCCGTAAAGTATAGCTTCCGGTACCGGAAGTGATATTTCAATGATTCAAATGTACCAAAATATACGCAATTATCGGTCTTCTGGCGACGGTATTATAAACTAGGGGTCATACGTAACTGAAAAGTGCCGCTAAAGGGGAATTTATATCATGGGGAAATACCACTTTCGGTTTTTACTAAGAATATAAATTTCCCTATGGCGCCACTTTGCGGTCACTTATGGCCCCTAATTCATAATACCGGTTTTAGAAAACCGATAATTGCTCTTTTTTTGGTACATGTAAATTATTGAAATATGTGAATTTTGACCAGCTGGTACATCCAATAACGTTGCAAAAAAATATAGTCCTGGAAAAAACCCTTCGCTTTCGAGTTAGCTCATTTATTTGTGATACCGCTATTATACCTCCCGTAAGAACCCAGGGACTAAAAAGTCACTTTTCGCACCTTTAAACCCTTTTTTTCAGAAAAAATCTCAAAACCAAAAAAGTCCTTGGTTTTAAAATGACCAGAAAAAAATCTCTACAAGATAGCTTAAAAACATTGATACCCATTTTTGAGTTCGGAAATTTCTTATTTTAAATCGTCTTGAAAATTGATTAGAAACTCTTTATTTGAAAAAATAACTACTCGAGTGTAACAATTATCTTTACTTAATTCCGTTAGTGAACTGCAACACTTCAAACCGCTTTTATACATAACAGTAATTGTGAAAGTGGTTCGATCGATGCGTAGGTTGTAGCATTCAACATGACGCTATTATGATTAATGTAAGCAGATTCTCCAACTTACGCATCGCTTGGAACCACTTCCACGATTAGTACTGTATATAGAAAATTATGCCCGTCACAAAAAAAACTTTGCTTCAAAACATGAATTACGTAATAAAACCCCTGGATTTCCTAGTTCAGTCTTTCTGTTCCAGCCTAGGCACAGGGATCGGATTTTTTGTAAATTTCACCAGGTCGGGTCGGATCTAATTTTTTTTGAAATTTTTTTCGACCCTGCGACCCGGAAAAATCTGATCCTTACCTAGGCACTTACTCATGTGTGAAGGCGACCAAATTATTTCGATTTTTGGTTAAACTATTTTTGAATTTTTCTTTCATTTGATCCGTAGGTCCTTCATTGCACGATCATATTTGGCCAATAAGATCGTTGGAAATAAAGTTTTTGACCACTAGAGAGCGCTGAAAATAGGAAGCGAACGCACAACGATTATTTCCTAGGATACGGGAACAAAAAGTTCGTAAGAAACATTGTGTGAAAGATAGACTGTTCCTAATTGTAACATTTTTAAGACCTAGAAGAAAACTAGTGTAGAGAGTCTAATAAGACAAGGGTTGGATTCAAACTTCCGGCGGAAAATAGCGTTTCCGGTCGCTTATTTTATCACAAATTTTTACGTAATCAATTAATCAAGGCATTTTTATGGGCATAGTGATACTAGGTTAAACTGATTAAAGAAACTTAGTAATAATAATTAATTGATAACTGGTCATTTTGTGACATTAACTCGTAGACTTTAGACATGAATCTGTACTCAGACTCGATTCTGACGACGCGTCGCCATTCTTATAAATCGAGCCATATCCCTCATTCACACTTTTGTAAATCTCCCGGCCCTGACTAGGTAACGTAGTGTGTTTTTAAGTAGTAGGGCCGGGATATTTACAAAAGTGTGAATAGGGGATATAAGCAAAGTTGCATTATCAACATACATTTTTCAATAGCTTAAAATAATATTCAGCCAATTTGCTATAGAATTAAAAAAACAAAAAATAATTTTAAACGAATTAAAATGCATTTAATGAGGATAAGAAAAAAAAAAGTTGCAAAAATTACCTCCAGTTACACTTCAAAGTGCAATAATAAGATGAAATTAAACCTTTATTTATATTTAAAACTACCTTATATTTAACTTAAAATGATTTGCTATCGCTCTGTCTAAATATAAGTATATGTTTTCTACAAAATTCTCTAGTAAAATGACTCTTGAATTGTCGTGAAATATTTTATTTCTCGTTCAAGGTCAAGTTAAATTTCAAGTTCATCGTATAAACTTGAAAGTATCACCAAAATAATTGGAAGGGTCGACTTTCTCATGGAAATATTAGCAACTATTGGTCAATTATGTACTAAAAGGTCATTAAAGATCAAAAATTATCACATTTCAGGGGGTTTTTTGCTCTCTGGCCCTTTCAGTACATAATTGACTCATAGTTGCTAATAATTACGTCGATCCTTCCGATTCTTTTGAGGGTACTTACAAGTCTCTAAGATGAACTTGTAATTGAAGGTAATTTGATATACGATACATCATATACGGTAATTTGAAAAAGTACTCAAATTACGTCAAAAACATTTGTTGATGAACTTCAAACGTTTTTGAGACTTTTTTCTCATCACATCAAAGTCCGAATAAAATTACGTGAAAAAATAATTCAAAAATAAGGTTTGAAATATGTCATAAATAAATCCTTATTTCTAACTCTTCGTTCTTAACTCTTAAATTAGGTGTTTATTATTCCACAAATTTTTTCGGCGTGATTTGAGTACTATTTGTGTACTTAAGCTAAAACCTTATTGCTTAATTTAAAAGTCACGTGATCGTTTTTGGACTTTGGTTTAATAGAAAAAAGACTTCAAAACTCCTAAAACATCTTCACTTATTTCAAAAAGTGATTAAAGCATTTTTTGAAAAAAAAACAGTACTATTTTGACCGACCTTATTTTAAATATACGGTCACGTGATCATTTTGGGCTTTGGTGTAATGAAAAAAAGGCTTAATTTTTTTTTATTACGATGGAAGGTTTTATTTGGTGATTTAAAATTTTTTGCAAAAAATAAGTACTGTAATACAGTAACAATTAAAAAAAACGCACAAACGTCATTTTGTTTTTTAGTTTATTGATAACTTTATAACTGATCATGTCATTAATGATTAAGCGACGTAAAATGCGATTAAATGGTGAATGGCGACGCGTTCGTCAGAAATCCAGTCTACGAGTTAAACAGGAGTCTTATAATCAACAAATTTGAGTATCTGATATTTTGAAAATGTAGCATTCAAATAAAAATTTGAAAAAAATACTATTAAAAAATTAAATTTTCGTTATTTTTTGAATAGTATTGTATTACCAAGAATCAATCTGTTTTTGCTTTTTTAGACCGTTTTGAAGTCAATGAAGCTGAGGCTTCTTGAGAAAGCATACACTTAAAACAAATGATTCGCCCTCAAGCCAATGCAGCGTCGTCAAAAATATCTTAGATTCACTTCGAGAAAAATCAGTAAAATTAGGAAGTTGATCGTTGTCCGAAGAGAAAGTAATTTTTTAAGAAAGGTTATGCAGAGATAGAGAACTTGGAGATAAAAGAAATCGAAGAAAATTAAATATAAAAAAACTACGATATCAAATAAGTTGTAGTAAAATTTAGTAAATATATTTAAATATATATTTAAATTTAACTCGGCTACGGGCGCAGTCCACAATTACTTAGCCGCGCACATGGTTGCGCGCAGCCAATTTGAATAAATGGCACATAGTATATATTTTTTTATTTTAAAACCTTCTCAATTAATCAATGATTTGAAAACTCAGATAATAATCGAGCATATACTTTTCCGAACGGAACTCCATGTCAAAAACGTTTCCTAACTCTATAGCGCGTGTTCGAATCTCACTAATGTTGTCTTAGTGATTGTCCTGAGTATGATTATAAGCAAGGGTCTTGATAATGGGACCGCTAAATTTTATCGATGTGTAATCACTCAAGCAATCACTAAGACAATCACTTATACAACATCAGTGGAATCCGAACACGCCTATAGCCTATAGAGATAATTAACATTTTTGAGATGGAGTTCCGTTGGGAAAAGGATATCCTATGGATGACTTAATTTTTATTTTCGATCCAAAATGCATCTTATTCGATTTTGTAAACAAATTAATATAATTATCAAAAAAATCATAAAAAATAGAAAAAATGTTTTCTATGTTGTATTTCTAGAGTAAACATCAAATAAATACAGTTAGTAAATTAATTTATCGAGAACAACAATTCCGATAAAATAGAGAGCCAGAACACATGATTAGTCAATGCATCTTTAAGCGCGCGCGCGCATTAGCTAAATCTCGAGAGCTTTCTTTGGCTTTTCTCGAACAAAAAAATTACGTACTGTACATAAACAGCTTTTCGGGGTAAAATCATGAACAATATAAATTTCATGACGTAATCATGACCTTCACGATGAATAATAATGTTTTACGCATTAGGTTTTTGAAATATCTTTTCAAAAGATTCTTTTTCGCCTACGCGTTTTGAAATAATTTATTCGACAAATTTAATAAGTATTAGTTTGTTTGTTATTACATAAATCAAACTTTCGGTCCTGAAAAATATAAAAAATCGTATTGATTAGGAGAATTATTCTTAGTTTAGTCGATCACTTGTCCGATCATTTCTCAAAGGTTGAAAAATTTTTTTTGCCTCGAATGAGATTGGAGCCTCTTGTCCATGAATAAAAAAAATTAATGTATAATTTACCTCTGATTTACGTTATACAAAAAAATAATTGGTGCATAATCACAACTAGCGATTAAATAGTAGACTTTCAATATGCCAGGCATGTAACATGCCGCATGTTAATTACGTTTAACATGAAAGATTACCGTTTAGTTGAGTAAGCATTTGATTCAATCTGGTTTTAACTGTCAGTTCCTTATATAAATAAAAATTCCTCAATTTAATCACTTTGACGACCTCTAGCGGGAGATCCCGTTGTCAGATGACCGCGAGACCACCGCTAATCATTTTTTGGGTCCAGTGTTTTGTTCTATCAAATTTTCAGCCAAATATTTTATTACACCCTTAAAATGCTTGGTGGAAATACTCGATTTTCTTATTTCCTCCAGAATCAAGTCCCTTATAATGTAATCTAAATTGAACTGTAGTTAAAATAGTTAGTTAAATATTTTGGTTGTTAATATTGTTTTTTCATTGAAAATTATGGAATTTCCGCTGGAATTTCCATTGGACATGCTAATCAAAGCAAAAATAAACGCAAGAGGAAAATTTATTTGGTTTATGAAGTTCGATCTTAGAATTTTAACGAGCTATAAAAGTGCATTCAATTTTTTTTTCGATATTAGAGAAATTAGTTGGAAGAGGAGTTTGTTATTTGTTACGGTATAAGACCCAGAAAGAAAACCTTAAAGTTTAAGGTTTTCTTCAAGTTTTTTTAAGGCTTAAACATTGATAAAAAATAACAAAAAAACGTTCATTTTGAAAAACCCGGTTATTTCAAAGTAATTTAAAAATTTTTTATAATAAAGAAAACAAAATATAACAATTACTTCTTCCACAACAATCTTTAAAATTAAATGTTGAAACTACAGTTATTTTCAAATATTTTTTTTTTCAAATTTTATCACTGAAAAATTCTCAAAATTGTTTTTCCGAACTAAAAAAAATCTACCAATATAATTAACCCACCGGGTAACTATGAATGTAGTATTCTGAGAAGATATATATCCCCTTAGAAAGTAGATTGTTAAATTCTGGTTTGGTCTAGTACATTGGTACTACTTAACGTACATAATGTACTAGACCAAACCAGAATTTAACACTCTACTTCCTAAGGAGATATACATATATATTTAAATAATAATAATATTAACTACTAGTTTCGCTTTATTATTATATATATGATTTCCAGGCTTCATGAAAATTTCAAATCTAAGTTTGTATTCAAAACAGTTTCATAGAAAATTTGTGTGAATTTTTGATGGTTATAATTGTTTTTGCACATACGTGAGTATACAAAGTACGGGATTGGACTTCCACAATATGCGATAAAGAACCTTTATTTATTTTCGGAAAATGGCATTTTTAGCGGAACTAACTTTCTCTCAAAAACGGTTCCAAATTTTTTATTTCGGCACGTAGCTTCAGCGTGAGTAATTATGTCTTAAAACCCGATTCTCGGAAAAATGATGGTCGGAACCGTGACATTAGCTACTGGCTTTAGGATTAGAGTTAACGATTTTTCTTCTGATAATACTGGTGATTATCCTTATTTACGCTTACATCGTAAATTAAAAATGTTAACTTCACCTACAGGAGGTCCTAAAAGTTAAATCGTTAAGTCAACATTTTAACAAACGTCAAATTCTTAAATTTGTATAATTTAAACTTATTTAACCATTCAAGTAGCCAAAAAATCTCGGTATGCTTTTCATGTCTAAATGATAAAAAAGTTGCTTTTAATTAAATTTCAGCTGCATTGAAATTTTTGTTATCAGTTTGCTCTAGTCTGTCATGCAGCATGAGTCAGACTCCTGCTACTTCCGGTCTTTTATTCTTATATCATGATTCCGAATCGGAATTTCCGATGCTCACAAAAAATTCTGCATTTTGCAACGCTAGCAAATTTATCGATTTACTAAGTATTTAAAGCTTTTTAAGTATTTTTGACAAGTTTTTGTATCTATGGATCTGGACATAACATTTAACTTTTCTGTGATTTTGTGAATATTGTTAGCTAAACACTTTAGAAATATTAGTCAAAAATTCAATAAACAAGTTTAAAAGTCTCTGAAAATTAATTCAATAATCGAAATAATAGTTAAAAATCCCAAATTTTAAGATATAATTGCTAGTTTATTTTTATGATTAAGGCAAATATTGTTCGAAAACTTTGACCGTTTTGTCTCGCTGAAAGTCCGCAAACTTTGAAACATCTGTTTGTTTCAGTGATACAGTCTCAAGCAGAGTATAATACTGAATATAAACTATAACACTTGATTCAAGTGACTTGAACGCTTACAGTTTTGTAGTTGAACAAAATTTTCAAGTTTGTGAAGCATAATATTTGTTATAAACCATTTATAACATAGATATATATTATTATATAAATAAACTTTTCTTAAATTTACCGAAAATGACAAATTTATGCAATTTGATAAAAATTGGCTTTTTGAAGATTGTCATTTTCGGAAACCCGGCGGAACATTTTTTCCAAAGTATAAAAAACATGTTTCGGAAATAAATGTTCAAGGTAGATTCGTTTTCCTGAATTATAAATTGAAATTTTCACAACTTGACAAAATCTCAAATCTAAGCATATTTTCATGATTCTGACTTATTGATCATGTTAGTTTAAATATTATCAGGCCAAATTTGACTCAAAAGTACCTTAGTAAATTTAATTCGTGTTAAAGTTCATCAATTTTTTAAAATATGATACAGTATCATTGATACTCATTCAAAAATAATATAAACTAATTAAATATTAATTAATCGAATCATTCAAATGCAGTCTTTAAAATTGATGGGTCCAAGATACCATTTCTCTCGCCTCTAGCGGATTGCCACGGTACGGCGACGTCGCGAGTCGCAACGTCCTCTTCGTTTTTTTCTTTTCTAACAACCCCCGTTAAACCTTTTTTCCTCTTCTACTTTTTTTGCTCTGTGAAAAACCATAAACTTTTCCCATGCTTAATCTGTTTAGTTAAACAGGGAAATATTAAATCTTGTATGAATCAGGCTCAAGAGGCTAACATTGTTATTTTATAGATTTAAAAATACTCAGAGATACCAAGAGAAAAATTATGAACTGAGAGAAAAACATCGGGAAATTTAGAAAGAAATGTCGAATGTCACTAATTCGACCCCTGTGGACCCAAACTTACTTTATCCAATATGTCAGCTAGGCATGATTTTACCGCTTATAGATGAGAGCTCGATTACGATGCCCGTCAGAATGGTCATGTATTTTGTTGGACTTATTTGGAGTTTTATTGGAGTAGCCATTGTAGCAGATATTTTCATGGTCGCTATTGAAGGTAAGCTCAACTATTTTTCAGCTGTTAGAAAATTTTTAAAATTGAATTGGATTTTTTTGAACAAATTTGAAAATTTACTATATTGAACTGTAGTAAATTGTTTGGATAATTCAGCAACTTAAATTTTTTACCGTGTTGATTCAAAAGCTCAAATTTTAAATTGAGATTTTTTAAGTTCTGTTGCGAGCGTGTTACGCCGCGCGCCGCCGGTGTAGTCATTTAACCGATAAAAAAATACAAACGCTAATTAATTTTGAATTATAAGTTCACAAGGCTTTAAATTGCATTTATAAAAACATTTGTAAATTGAGTTAAACAGTTTTCAAAAGGGACATTAAAAAGTGTTTTTATAGAAATGGTTCGCCGAACAACTAAATCGGCCGATAATTTAAAAAATATATTTTTTGATTTTGAGTATTTCATGAAGCATTTCTGTGCACATTTTCACATGATGAAAAATCGTTATTTTATTATATCGGGTCATTTTGAAAAAATCCAGAGACCTCTATTAATGTCTTTTGAGGTGAAAACAGTGTGATATTAAAATTATATCAATATTTCAATAATTTCTATGAACGCACCAAAAAGCACAATATTAAGTTTATGTCATTCAAACTTGACTCCAGCGTGTAGTAATAAAAATATAAATACAATTTAATATTATTAATAGAGTCTTGATTTCATCATATAATAAACGTGATAAATTATCACTGATAATAAGCGTTATTATGTGTGCGACACTACACTGTAAAAAAATTAATCACTGAAATTATTTCCGATTCACTAAGTCACCAGTTTTTGGTGAAATAAGCAGTGTGCAACCAATTTTAAAGTTTTCATTATAGAAAATTTCATCGAAATTTCTTATACTTAGGTTGGATACATTTAAGTGAGAATCGCCAAAAAATTTTGCTAAAGTTTTTTTCATTATTTTGAAATTTTAGCTCGTTAAAAAATATAATTATCTGATCAAAAAATTTTTGGAAAATTGTCAGCAATTCCTGAAAATGAAAATCCATTTTGAAATTCCCTATCATTATGCTGGAATTGTTTTCTTAAAAATGAGAGGCGATTTCAAAAACGGATTATTATTTCCTAACAATTGCAGACGATTTTTCAAAAAAAAATTTGATCAGATAGTAATATTTTTTGCCGCCGACAACTTAAAAATGACCACAAAAATGTTTAGCAAAACAATTTTTCCGTTCCTACCTTATCATACATGTATTGAAGTTTTAGATCAAAAAATTTATAATTGAGCATTAAATATAAAACATCGTTTCTTGTGGCTTTTTTATACTGATTTCACAGCCAAAAACTACTTTTCTGCAATATAAATAATTTTTCTGAACACATTTTTCTGAACACCACAATAAAATAGTTCTAACTCATTAAAAACGTGGATCTGCAATTTCCATCTTTCCGCTTTGAAATCAAATATCGGGGTTAAAATAATAAGAGAACCAGTTTTTGAACATATTCTTCTTTCGAGAACTTTTGTCAAAAAACAATTCAGCCTATGACCCCCTTATTAAAAATAATGGTTCTAAAACTTGTCACTCTGAGGTTTCATGATAATTTATTAATGAGATTATTCAAACTATAAATTTTAACAAAGAGGCCCTTTTCTTTTTTTATTATGATAATTTAATTCATAGAAGTGATTTTTGAAACTCGAATGTTGCTGATTATACATAAGTTTTTTAATGAGCATCTTTGCCCTACAATTTGTCAAATTAATTATAAAGAGTGCGAAATCAGGCTTAATTTCAGCTGAGTGTAAAATATCGACGATAAAAATAAAGGCTGAACGACTTGAAATCAGGAATTTCAAAATTCAAAATAAAGTATCGATTCTATTGGCTCATCTTGTTAAGATTTTTGTCTGAAACTATGAAGGACAAGATTTCCGGGAGAATGCTGTTCACAGGAAAAATCCTGAGGCTTAAAATAAAACGAAAAATAATCGACAAGCTGAGCTAATTAAATTAATACTCATTTTTAACTTTCGAAATTTCTTATTCAAATTGTCTTCACTAAGGTTGGAACGGCAAAACTTATTTTGCTTAACATTTATTAATGATGTTCCAATTCTAGCCATTCAGAAAATATTACGTTCAGTAAAAAAATATTTGAAAAAGTTGTCAGCTACTGCTTAAAAATAAAATGAACTGTTTTTAGAACGGCTTATTTTTTTTTAAATTTTTTTCGAAAGAATTTAAAATCTCAAGCTCAAACATAGGCAGTTTCGAAAACGGGTTATCATTTTTAAGCATTAGCTGACAACATTGAAAAACATTTTTCTACTGAGCATGATATTTTTTAAGGACTACAATTTAAAAATGCTAACAAAAAACATTTTTCTGTTTGTACCTTAGTCTAGACATCAATTCGTCTTAACATCAAAATTAATGGGGTTCCAAAAAAATATTTTATTTGAATTCATTCAGACGTTTTCGCGTTTTCTGGAGGATAAAGGGATTACAATGTGGAATAATTTTCTCCTAAATTCTTCAAAACCTTTTTGAACGTAATTGGATTTGGCCTTGTTTTTTGACACAGAGCGTTCAAAGTTATAAATGATTGATGGATTTTTTAATTCTCAGAATCAAACGAACTTTTTTTTGTAAATTAGATTTTCAAGGTTTTGTGGAAAGTAAAGCGAACTTTTTTTAAATAAGCCTAACCCTGAATACCATCTTATTGATTATTTATGGGTTTATCCTATTATATATGATGCATATAAAGGCCCTTAATTTGAGGGTACGATCCCTGTACCCTGCTGACCAAACTTAAAAAAGAATCTTCAAATCTTTGGCGTCTGAAAGTTATCACTACAACAAAATGATTCCAATCACAAAAACAATTTCCGACCGTTAAGTAGTTAGATAATAAGTTTTTAAAAACTTTTTTTGAGCACTAACTTCGATTCCTAGCATAGCCTATGCTAGGAATCGAAGTTAGTTATGCTGCATAGGAGTAATTCATTTTTCGGTTTTTTATGGAAAAATGTTTCGAAAATTTTCAAAAATATTTGGTTACTTCGAACCTGCTGATAACTCCCATGGGGCCATCTCAATACATCAGTGTAGAAGCTTAATCGTGGGTTAAAGATTTCGATGCGATTAGGTTTGGATTAGGCTCTCATTATTAGGGCATGCTTCAATTCAAAAAAAATGGGACAGTTTAGTCAAAAATGAAGTAAATTTTTTTAGTGATTTTTGCTGGAAAATGTTTTCAAAATGAGTAAAAGTGAAAACAAGCTGTAAAAAAATTATATTCTTAACTCGCAAATAACTAAAGAATTGTTTCTCCGATCAAAAACTAAATTTGTGAAAAATAAATTCGTAAAATAAATTAATCGAGTCTTAAAATAGAGTACACTATGTTCGGGACTTGTATTCATATCAAATTAGGAAATATAAATAGCGACGAGGACCCCCTTAATTTATATTTTTAGTGATCACGTCAAAAAAATCGTATATAACCGTTGCAAAACAAGATGGATCGTCGACAAAAATGGAAGTTCGATTTTGGAACGACACAGTTGCAAATCTCACCGTAAGTTATTCAGAAAACCGTCATACTGTGGGTTTTCTTCGGGCCTCTGTTCAATAGCAATTGAGCACACTTAAATGCCATTTTCTTTGTGCATGTTTTTTAGACAAATATTTCATTTGAAAAAGTGCCAGAAAAAATATTATTTTAGTGTGCTAAATTGCTATCGAAAATGACCACGAGGATGTGGTTACTAGTGGTCAGAGAAATAGAATCGAATTGATTTTTTCAAGAAATCCGATTTAATTTTACCAAGAATGCTATAGATCCTATCCGGTTATATTTTTTTAAAATCAAATTTGTTGAAAAAACATAGTTTTCAGCTATTTTCTGAAAGTTTATATTTCGAATAATGAAATTTTAAATGTCCTTATTTTAAGGATTCTCTAACTTTGCTTATATTAATAATTTATTATTTTAAGTTCAACTGCTAAATTTTCCCACAAAAAAATTCCATACATTCAGTAAAACCAACAAATTTACAATTTAATTGCACTCGATGACACTTTACTTTAGTAACTTAAGTTAACCGAAGTCCGTTAAATTTTAAGAGTGATAAAAAAAAATTTTGAAATATTTTCGAAGTTACTTGATATCAGAAAATGTGATTTTCTTGAAAATTAATACAAATTTAAAAATTAATTGTGCCGTGGTGAATTAATAATCAAGCTGAGTTTTGACGAAAGTTGGTATTTTCACGCTTATCTTCAAGCTGCGCTAGATTATAAAATTTAGGATTAAACAATAAGCAAACCGCTTTATTATTGCATGTCTATTTATAAAATTTTCGTGTTTTATGACATGAAAACCAATTTTTCCGGATTTAATTTGCGCGATGAATGTCTGAAAAGCAGCCTAGCATGTATTATTCTTAAGATGAGAGACGTCGTAGAGGTCAAAAAATTAGGCGACTAAATCCAAAACTATGGAACTGTGGTCATGGGGGATCGGCAAAAGCTGGGCCGATTTTAATTTTTAAAGATAATCTACGGACAGCGGGTAATAAGTGGGACATAAATAGTTCTGCAATGAAATACGGGATCGTGATATCCTGGGTTCGGGATGCAGGAATTGAAATTATTCGATACTTAAGGTTGGACTCGGGACAAGGATCCGAGTGTTTTCACGTTGTTTGTGTTTAGAAATGTATTATTATTTAATCGGTGAAATATAACAAACAAATTTTAGATCCGGCCAGGAATCGGATTAAAAACTCATCCGTAGAGGCTAGACAACAAGGTAGCTTTCTTAATATTAAATTATATGTGGAGCAAAATTTTTCCTTTGAAGTTCGAAAAAAATGTCAATTAATTTGTCTGTTCATTTAAAAAAAAACTTGTCGCACTTCAAAATAGCGGATACTAAGGATTGCAGTAATACAGAATGTTTGACAAAAAAATAATCAACGCCATTAACTTCCATAGGTTCCAACCTTTTATTGAGTTATAAGTCGTTTGTTATCGGTGACTTTATTTTTGCTGGAGGTCTGAATCGATGGAGACCAATGTCAGACCAGGCTAGGATAAAAGAAACTGTTCCTGAGCAACCTATCGGTTCTTTTTTTCTTCCTTTTCATTAGCCTGGTTGAGACAAACCCAGCTTTTCCCATCACAAACAAGTGTAAAAATGGAATTTTCTTGAGTCTTGAGCAAAAAAGTACTGGATGAAAAGAGTCCTTTAAATTTGGAAATTAAGGCCCAAGGAATGATAATGGTGCTGAAAATTGGTCTAAAATGTTTTTTTATGAAGTTATCGCATATCGGATTTTTATCCATCGTTAAGTTTTTTTCGAATCCAACTTGGACAAAATTGTAATCTTGTTTATCAATCTCAAACCTCAAGTGCAAAAAGAAAGATAAAGATTAAATTCATGATTACAGGTTTAAAATATTGCAAAGGATATTTGGCTCGGTATTTTGAACGTCTTAATACAGAAGCCTTTTTTCTACGTTATCCTTAGACCGGACCTAAACGGCCCCCCCCCACAATAGGACGATGAGACTCTTTGCATTGTTTTTAATAATATTTTGGCAATTTTTTTAAAATAAATCTGTCTTAGGACCCACGAAACTGAATTACTCATTAGTGCCGCTTACACAGCTTTTTCAGCAAAATAAGCAGCAGTATCGGCAGTAGATTGGTTTGTTAACTTTATTTCGCTCTCGCGAAATCTTTCTAAACGCTGTTCATTCTTAAAAAATCTGTGAAAATTGCGGAATAAAAGGCGAAACTGCTACGATTAAAAATATTGTTGTTAACTCTCAAAACCTCTGCGCATGCTATACAAATAAGCCAACTGAGGCCGCATCAATAACTAAGACATCTTTCTTGTCTTTGACATTATTCGCTCGACAATATTATCGGACACCCCATAGTGTCTTCAGACATGCTTGACTCGTCCGTGATGCGCTTTTCCGACTTGTGAACAAATACTTTTAGAAGGAAATGTTGGAAAACGACTACACCCCTTGAGTGGTTCCTAAATCGGATTCAAGTATCGAATTTAATATAAAAAATGGCTAGATTAAATTTTTCGATGTTAAGACTTTGATACCTGCAAGATGATGTGAATTGCATATTAAGATATACCGTTATCACTTTTTGGTTAGAAGTGCGTTAAAATCACACGTTCCAAAGAGTAGTCGGCTACGCATTCCTTAACCAATAAAGTCGAGTAAAGGATATATGTTTTCCAACGATTATGGAAAAACGAGTGCCTTCACAATGACTGGCTGTGATGATTTTGATATTCCTGGAATTCAGTTAATTTTTTAAAACAAATAAAAATGAAAACGATGAAATATAGATATTTAATATTTAAATTTTTAAAAGAAAAAACATTGAAAAGTCAAATTTTTGGTATTCTTATTTTCAAAAATATTACCGCCTGAATTTTAATAGCGTCGAGCAACTTCGAGTTAATTTGGAACGAAACTTTTATACAATTATCCGATGGATATTATTATCCTATGGAAATTAACTTTTTGTAACGACGTTACTTTTTTTTCGCAGCTTTTCTTAAACCTTTATGGCCTCAGTGTGAAAAATACACAAAAATTTGGTTATTCCACTTTGATAAAATTTTCTCGACATCTCTGACTTTGCATGGTCACATATGGCTTCATATTCATGCAAATGTCTCCTCGGGTCCTCGGCACAGAGCGCACAATACGCAATAAAAATGATTTCAACGCAGCTACTCGATCTCCATTTTCAAAGTTGCATTTGGTCCTATTTTGAGGACGATTCAACAGGCTTCGTGACCAGCGCTATAAATGGGAGAGCAGCATAACCTATAAAATACGCATATGTGTGAAAATTTCGTCCAACATAGCGTTTTATATGGTATTATCAGAACACAAATAATATTCGAAAATGAATATCCTTTATTTAGATATATGTTATAATATACTTTCAGATCTTCAGAAAACAAATTAAGTCCCCCCCCCCAGTTTTGCCGCGGCCGGCGACAAGACTCTGGCGTTCATTTTTGATGACTCTCGGGTCACACATTGTA
This sequence comes from Oikopleura vanhoeffeni, assembly GCA_004367855.1. Classification (NCBI taxonomy): domain Eukaryota; kingdom Metazoa; phylum Chordata; class Appendicularia; order Copelata; family Oikopleuridae; genus Oikopleura; species Oikopleura vanhoeffeni. The sequence goes on from SCLH01000227.1 coordinate 566,079, forward strand.
CAAACACAGCTAGCCACCAAGAACTTTTTTTGAGTATTTTAGAAATTCAATATTTTGGAATTTAATAAATCGAAAATCACTCAACAAGTCATACTTTCAAATTTTTTCAGATTAAAATGATCAGATAACATTTAGTTCAAAATTCTTACAAATTCAAGAATCTGAATAGATCCTTTTAATTTTTAAATCATTTTCAGAAGGGTTTTAGGTGTCGACCTCATTATTTGAATTTTTTCAGATGGTTAAAGTCGCGGAATAGTTATTACTTGATCTGCGAAAAACTTTGACACAATACAGAGTAAAAAAAAATTCAAATTGGGTTTTGAAGAAGTTGCCTGCCGAAAGCTTGGTGGATTGTAAAAAAAAAAAAAAAATACTTTTTGACTTTTCAAATTTTAAACTTTAAATGACTCAGAAAGATTTAATGGGAAAAAATTTGAGGACAAGTTTTTATTACTTATTAGTACTTTTATATTAAAATACATTGATCTTGAATTACTGGAAACGGAAAAAGTCCTCGCAACAGGAACATATTTACACATCTTGAAAACTAACGTAAACCCTTTTATCACCAATTTGGTAATAATATTAAATTAATTAGCACTCATCCGATTAAGTTCCTTAGATAAGCAAACAGTGTTTGTTTAAAACATTGGAAACAATGGTCTGATCTTCGGACATTCTTTTTAAATTATTTTTTCTCCACATATTTGTTGCTCAGTTTAGTATCTAAGATACTATTTTAAAAATTTTTCGGCTCATTTCACCTCATTTATTAAACCAAAGTGTGATAAGATGATTCCAAAAAAAATTATTCAACATATACATATCTTTTTTGGGGAATTGTTGGTTAGTAGTTATTCTCAACAAACGGATCTCCCCACCTCCAAATACAGTATTATTGATCTCGCATCCGGACATTTCAGCACATGAGAAATCAAATTTTCAAGGCAAAAATAGTTCCAGTTACCAGTCGAATAACTAGTTCTAGAATACTTTCGGACTTTATTGCAAAAATAATTATTGTATTCCAAAAATTGCTAGGACATGGGATAGTCTCAAATTACGCAAATTATACTCACAACAAAAATTTACCTTCATGAAAGTATTGTTAAGATTTTAGCTCTTAGATTTTGCCCCTTTTTCGAATTTTTATAATATTAGCCTGATCAAGTGAATCATGACGCGCAGGTAGATCTAGCAAATAAAATAGCTGATTACGAGAATTTTGCAACAATTACCCTTCTAAGCAGAGCCGACCAACAGTTTACTTTAGCAGTATTTCGAGAATACTTTCGATAAAATTAAAAAATCGCATGTACCGTTCGTGAGTTACACTCAGGTTTTGTTAAAAATTGTACTATTTTCCCGTTAATCCCTTTAACGACCTTGTGTTAATCTTAGGATGTGTGGATTGAAGGGAGCCTATTCTAACAACTCTTTGAGACCCCTTCTAGCCATCATGGGGCCGGTTTCAGCCCGTACATCCTAGATTAACAAAAGATCGTTAAGGGATATTTTACCATAGCCAGGAATTTCAAAAAAAAATCGGCGAATTAAGAGTAACTTGCTCGTTGTTTGAAATAATATCGGCATTATGTAATTTTCTGATACGTGGGAGATAACGTCAGACAACACCTGGTAGATGAATCTGCCAGCAAATTATCTGTCTTCTATGCATTCGCACGGTTAGTTTTGAATAATTTTTCAAAAATCAATCCAATTTTTATACTTGTTCTAAGGTTAGCGAACTACTATAGTACGATTTGAAAAAATCCTTTCCACTCAAGTCACACAAAATATTTTACGTTTAAAAAATGGTTATTTTTCCCCATGCACATTGCTTGATGCACCCACAATCCCCACTTAATCAGTCAAGCTATATGTTTCATACCTTTCCAAAACAGTAAAGAATAGCCTATCCGTTTTGGACTCGTCGAACCATGATGTTCACTTTTGCATCAATCTGAAGTGTTCTACTGACAACAAACAGCTTGAGCCCCAGAAATAAATTGGTAGGACAGCCGTGAACTAAATTGTCAATTTTTTTCTTAATTTTATTTATTGCTCGTTTTTGGACACTTTGGGCAGGGATCGGCATGAAAAAAAATCGTAATTGCGATCCCAAAATTTAAATCGTATTGGATTCCCGTTAATTTTATCATATTGGATCGGATCGGATCGACTGCCTAAATTTAACCCATCATATTGGATCGTATCGGAAAAAAGCGATGCGATTCCAATTCGATCCAATTTAATTCCAATAACGATCCAATCCAGTTTTGCTGATTCCCTGGCTTTAGCCCCTGCTTAAGGGGGTGTCGGAGGCATCCGACCTTGTTCAAAACTGCGCCTCTCAATAAACGGAATTACCGATGAGAACTGCCTCGAAGGTCACCCCCTATGTAAGGCCACGGTGGGCTATACATATGATCAACTCTTGTGTGCCACCAGAAGAACAAGTGTATCGGATGCAATCTTTAAAGATATAAAAAAAAAAACGTTTCCATGTTAGAATAGCTGTCCAACCTCTTTAGAAACAAGCGTGCTCAGTAATGTACATCATAAAATTTTTTGTCAGCCTTTCGTCCATGGACCCAATTTTACATGATATTTTACATCATCGATAAATGCCTTTGTGAAGAAAGTTTTAAAAATTTCATTTTGCGATTTAGGCGCCACCTAGCAAAAAATCTGAATTTTCGGGGCCGAACGTCGATTCGGGCAGCGTGTGAATAACAATGGCATTCGTGAAAAATCGTAAAAATTGTGTCATGGACGAAGGTGACAAAAAATTTTAAGATAATTTTTGGCAGCTTTATCTAGAGGTTGGACAGGCCTATTCCAAACATGAAAATATATTTATTCTTTAATGCTCAAAGATTCATTCAAATACCTGTCTTTGCATACACAAGTTAATGAACGTACTACTGTTCTCCGTTTATTCTTTGAGGCCCAGTTTAGAAAAGGTCCAGATTGCCCTCGACCACCCCGTTAATTTGAACCCAAAATTGTTCATTTTCCGTTTTTAACTTTAATTTGAGAAAAGTTGGGCCGTGGGTCTGCTGAATTAAATTTTTAGTAAATTCAAATGATTTTTGCATAATAATTTCCCGATTAAAACAAAAAATGCAGCAGCGTGTCCAGCGGATTTGTGAGAAGTTGGTTGTCGCTCAAAACCTTCCACTTATCCTGCGACGGTGCTGCGGAAGATACGCTCTGATTGGTCAATAAAAGAAAGATCTAGAATTTATAATTTAGTTTTAAAGAGTAGTCAGAGCCAGAATTTCTAGGAGACCATGGTTTTGTTGCTCCAATTTACCCTTTACCGATCCACAAATCCGCAAAGACATTTGACTCGGTTTTCGAATAACCTCAGAAATACTTTCGGATTAACTTGACATCAACGCTAGTATTGAATTAAGCTTCCAAAATGCATTTATTAATTTCATTCTCACAAAATAGATTAAATAAAATTTGAATAATAAAAAATGGAATTGCCAAAGTGACTATATATCGACCAAAACTGGAAATTAATAGTGTCATTAAGTACATATTACAAAGAATGATGAAACTGTGGTTTTCGATGCCTTATTATAGCAGATTATATATTTCCAGAACATTCTTCAACTTTGATTTTCAGCCAAAACAAAATTTAAATAGTTTTTCGTGAAAAAATAAGAAATGGCATTTGAAATAATTGATAGGAATTATTTGGAAAAAATTGCATGTTGCGTTTTTTAAGACTAATCAAACTTCAACTAGATTACTAAAATTAAACGGTAAAACTAAAAATTAATTTAAATATGTTTTTTATTTTATCAAAAATAACTCAAGAAATGCCTATCTTTTGGCGTTTTCGAAAACGTCTATCTTTTTGCCTTAGAAGTTTTGAAGAACCCTATCTTCTGCAGGAGGGTCTTACGTAGGTTTTGCGTGTGTTTACCTATCCGGGTTCACTTATCCGCCAGACCTGCTGTAGTTACAGTTGTGTGAGACAACTGGGCAACCAGGTTGAAAAGTGTTGCCCATTCGCGGTCTCAGCTGTTGCCCATCTAGTCTCACACGAAGGGTGTTGCCCATTTGGTCTCACTAGTCTGATTTTTTTAATCTTGACTACATGTATTTTCTTTGAAAAGTTGAAGGGGTGGTCATGTCTGATTTGCAATTTGCAGGTATTTTAGGAAATGTCTGAAATCTTTGAGCAATAATTCAAAAAATGCCAAATTTCGTAGATCTATCCTTAATCTTGGCGACAAAAGTACATACAAATCATTTTTGACCATTACACAATAGGTTACAGTATCGTAACGAAGCTGACATTTCCAAACTGCAAAATCTATTCTCCTCCCAGACGGTTTATATCAAATTGAGCTTCAAATTTTCACAGATAACCGTACCGGTAGGTATGTCAAAACTGAAATAAAAAGGCTTTTTTGAATCCCGGTGACTGAACAATTCTAGAAACGCCAATAACGACGATTTTTCACAATTCAGACTTCAAAATTTATTCTCCTCCGAGGATATATTTGCAAAATGGCTCAAATTTTTTAATCAAGTACTTCCGTCGAGAACAAAATGTAAGAGATGGACCCAAAGGTTTTTGCAATTGACAAGCCTTAAAAACTCGAAGATGATTTTTGCGTTCATTTTTCTGAAAAAATTTCCGAAAAAAAAAGAGCTTGTTAGTTGTTTTTCGAAGAGTAGACGTCAAAAGAAAGCCAGTGTAACACTGATGAGAAGTGTGGCTTGACGATACAGTCGATATTTGAAGCGTTAGTAGTCAAATTCGAGCAAACGTTATTTTTTAAATCATCTTTAAAAAATACTTTAGAAAAAAAAATCGAAAAATGCGAAAAATGTCGAATTTTTTTGTTATGATTGGGTGCTTAGCACACTTTAATTATCACCCATTATCAATTTGGTTCATTTTTATGCCCTCGTAAGGCCTTTATTAAATCTAAACATGACCACCCCCTTAAACACAGTTTTTCGATAGTTTGTTCGTAAGATTATTAAAAAATTTAACATTATTTATATTGTGTAAAATTTCACAATATATATTAATTTAATTTATATTAATCAAAATTATGGTTAAAATTGGGTAAGAATTTCAGGTGTTGCCCATGGTTCAAAATAGGTTCTGAAATAATCAGAATATCTGCGAAAAAGTGGTTTGCCCATTTGGTTCTCACTGTTGCCATTGGTCACTGTTGCCCAGTTGGTCTCACCCACTGTATTATGTTTTAGACTTCAGAAGTTTTCACATGCCAGAGACTAAAGCACAGGCCTGGCGGACGCTACAAAAATCGAAGGAAAAAACTTCCGAAAAAATTTTTTTACTGGAAAATTGCATCCCTTGGCAGAACAGATAGAATATTCTTATCGCTGACTTTTTAGATTAATTTGACACTACGAATTGTGCGCTGGTGATTATTTTAAGTTTTTGTACACAAATTTCAATTTATCAGTCGGATTTTGATGGGTTAAACTTTGAGCTAATCAGATCAGTATCACAACCAATTTCTTAGTGTTAAGTTTTTAGGCTCCAAACTTTGGGGTCTTAATTAATTCTGGGATTGTTTTCCGCATGAAGTTTTACGAAAGTACAATTCAAATTTTGATTTCTTTCGAAATAAGGTTTTAGCAGCAGGTTGGTAGAGTTTTGCTGTTTCGTAATGATCTTGTCTACTTCACTATTTTCTAGACTTGTTTTGAGTATTTATGAGGGTGATAACTTAGATTTATTTGCTCGACCAGCCTTGGAAAGGTTTCTGATAGCTAATAAAATTAGTCGCTTATTGAAATAATTTCTATCTATGCCTTTTAAACTTGCGTAGGCAGGAAACATTTTACTGTGTACTTTACCTTCGCTACTTCATTCTCATTTCCACAAATTAATATCTGAACCAACATATAGAAACCGCGGTTACTTTATTTGACACTCATCGCGACTGTTTTCAATCACTTTCTGCCATTCAAATCATACTTTATGCCAAACTCGTTGGAGTTCTTGCACTAGAGCTTCTTCATTTGTTTTCTAAAAAAAATATTTAATTTATTTTCTTAGTTTTTCGGTGACAAAATTCACATGTTTGCTATTTATGGGAGTGACAGTCTGCACAATTTTCAACTAGTCCATCAGAATATATCTTTTTATTATGATATAAAATTGCAACGTTGAGTATTTTGTTGTAGATGCCTATTTCTAATTATCAGTTATTTTTTTTGTGTAAGGTTTTTTAAAATTTTTTTGGTGGACTGAACTTTGTGAAGTCATAACCACCAGAAGTATCAACTGGACACCTTGATAATAGGAAAGCTTATTGATACTTTTCCTCAAGAATACAATGTGCTGATTGGGTATTGTTTAAATTTTTTCACAGAAACAGTTTCAAGATTTGTTATACCGGATGTGTGTTTAGCTTTTGAGTGTTCTTCCGTGGGGAGATTTTGAAACGCCGCGCTTAAATAAGTCCTAACCAAGTCGCGCTCCTTGATTGGTTAAGCGTGAATCGTCCTCGAAAGGAACACCCCAGAAAGCTAAAAACAATTGGGTACACACATTAAACTTACAATTAACGTATGGAGGAATTTCCGACGATTCTGTTTTTGAAAACTCGAAAAAGGTATTACACCGAGAATGTGTCTTTGCACTTTGAGGGTGACGATTTCCTTTTGAAGAAGAGAAAGCCTTGCTCATGTGAAGTGACAATTTTTTTATTAAATTGTGTTGTATTACCATCAGATGTTATGATTATATATGTAGTATTTTTTTTTCATACAGACCTGTAAAAGGGTTACAATTTGATGCTAAGATTGAATCGTTCAATTAATTTTTTCTCAAATTATGTGTTTATCAAACTGTCATATTTCTGACGGAAAAACTTAAAGGACTTATCACCTTAAGGACCGGGTTGGCATAAACCCGGCATCTGGAGTCATATAACTACGAAAATAGTAAGTCTAGTATATTTTTTCATGCTTATTATAGTAGCTGAACGATTTTAAAATTATGTTTGCAGCTCATAAAATTATTTTTATTCCATTTCAGGAACATTGTCAGTTCGGGTTTTTCATGCTTTGAAATATCGTAAAAATTTAGTTAAAAAAATTACGAAGCTCATGCAAAATGTTCGCATTTTTTGTCCAAATTTTTTTTGTTTTAAGGAGTCCCCCTCGCGAAAATTAAATTCTCTTGTAAAATTTTGACCCATAGTTAATAAGCAAAAGATAATGACAATGGCACATGTCCTCGCGGTCCAGAAACCAGCCAGGTGGCGCACTAGGGATAAAAAACCTGTAAAAAACCTTTCGATAAAATATTTCGGAACATTATTATGGATATGTATTTATTTCCGCCTCAGACTCACCGTTGATTGAACAGCTCGCAAATTATTTTTTTGTTATTTCAATTCTTTCTCTAAAATACAGTAGATAATCGTCTAAAAAACCTTGTTTTAAGGTCCACTCAAAAAATGCAAAATTTTCCTCGAAATCCGCATCAAAGAAAACTTTTGGTTTTCACGATATAGTATACAATGGATAACGTTGCCTTGATTTCAATATGTAGTGATTTCCCGGGAAATTTGATTTAGAACAAAAGCTTGCGCTGTCGGCGCGTCACCTTGTGAGTGCCGGAAGCGACCCCGTCCGCCAGGGCGGTGGTAGGATCATTGTGATGAGGCCGCGCACGCTGGGTCTTACAGCGCCAGAAGCGAGGGTGCGCCACGTTAAGAAAAAACTTTTGCTGCCTTATTTGCTTACCCTAAATTCGTTTCAAGCTTGAACAGACCGATTTTGGAATGATCAAAAAGGCCTCCTAACTAATTGCCAAACTGTGCCAGTCCTCGATTAGCATGGCAGCGAATTTCACAGAAGTTATTTTCGGCGACTAATACGGAGCTGTTTCCAGAAGAATTTAGAAAAGGTCGCTGTTGATGGAAAAATTTTATATATAACGCAAAAGAATGTTTCATTAAAATTTAGAATGCCAAATATTAAAAAAAAAGTAAGCCCAGTTATTCAAATTTTAAAAATTTTTCAAACCACTGGTCAAGTATACGAAAATTATCAGCCGCTAAGTGGAACGCGTTGTTCAAGCTTCAACTGAAAATTTAGGGCAAAGCAAAATATCTAAGAAAACACGCATTAACGTGGCGCACCCCTCCGCTTCTGGCGCTGTAACTTTTGTTCAAGCAAATTTCCCGGGAAGACCACTAAATATTAAAGTCAAAGTCAAGGCTTCATTGTATAATATATGTGAAAACAAAAAAAAGTTTTTCGAGCGGGATTTCGAAAATTTTGATGGAGTGACTTTAAAACAAGGTTTTAGACGTTATTCTACTTGTATTTTAAAGCAAGAATTGAATAACAAAAAAAAAACTATTTGCGTACCTGTATCAAACGGTGAGTTCCTGACGAAAAAATAAATAATATTCATATATAAATGTTCCGAAATATTTTATCGGAAAGTGTTTATAGGTTTTTGATCCCTAGCGCCGCCACCTGGTGGTTTTTCTGGACCGCAGAGGAATGTCCATTGTCATTTTTTTTGCTTAATTACTATGGGTCAAAATTTCAGAGATTTAATTTTTGCGAGGGACTCCTTAATAACTAAATCTGTGAGTAAAAACCAAAAAATCGTCACTTTAATTTTTTCATGGATTCCTACATATTTTCTGACCGCTGTTTGAAAAATCATAAAATTTTAATTTTTCATTGACTTTTTTAGAAAAATTATGAAAATTTTCCTCAAATCGAGTCCAAAATTTTTTATTGGTGGTTTTTTTAACTCTCCGTAAAAATCAGGCAGAATCATATATTAAATGTTCTGGTATCTATTGAATTGGCGGTTGTCAACTAATCGGTAGGTCGCGCGTTTATCATTTTGAAACTGTTGATGAAATTTTCAACACTTGACTGTGCACTCGATAAGTGCCATTCGGCAATGAATCTTTAAAAATTTCATGGTTGTGAAAAATTCTCAATAAAATGGTGGGTGTAATAGGCGCCATTTTGTTTGATAGCCAGGACATATTTTAATATCAAAACGCAATTTAAGGTCAATTTTTATCAAAAAAAAGCTTCTTTTCTCTACTTTTTGCCAATTTTTACCCTTTTTCATGGAAAAAAACTTTGATATTTAAGAACTTTTTGACTGTGCAGAGTAATTAGGTAACTTATTAGCGGAGTACACCCAACAATGTCTGAAGTTTATTAATATCGTCTTGAAAAAAAAATCTATTGTCGGGTTAAGTTGGAAATTGATGCACAGTTAAAAGTGGTTTTTTGTATTTTTAACTATAGTAAGTTATGTTTAGAAGATAAAAGTGTGAACGTTTGTAAGAATGAACACTTTTATTGAAGGTAAAAAATAGAAAAATAAATTTTCACATTTTTCCATATACAGTGGGTGAGACCAATGGGCAACACACGAGCTTTTCGGAAAAGTGTTGCCCATTGGTCTCACTGTTGCCCATTGGTCTCACACGAAGGGTGTTGCCCATTGGTCTCACTAGTCCGATTTTTTGAAGTTGATACATGTATTTTCTGAAAACATAAACACAGTTTTTCGATAGTTTGTTCTAGATTATAAAATTTTACAATTATATTGTGAAATTTCACAAATATATATTAATTTATTATAAATTTATCAAAATTATGGGTAAATCGAAAAAAATTGCCATAGAAAATTACCAAAAATTTCAGAGTGTTGCCCATTGGTCTCATAGGTCTGAAAAAATTAAATCNCAAAAAAACAAATAAGCGCATCTTTAATTTAAATCATAAATTAATCAATAATTTTTGTTTTCGTTTTTCGGCCGCCAAAAGCAAAATTCCAAGAAAAAAGCGCTTTTGCATTTTGTGTGAGGCTTCTCTGGTGCCTGACACATAAGATTAATAAAAAATGGTGAAAATTGAAGGAGAATGCGTATTGAGTGTTTTTTTAGGAGGCTTTTTAAAAGCTTAGGTGTAGGCGCAGTTGGGATCGTATCAGATTACTGTTAAATTACAAATTACCGTGAAGAGTTGTTCTTCAAGATGCAAAGGTTTTTGGGATATTAGCTCTGCTAGTTTATCCAAAAATTGCTTCGTAAACTGTAAAAATCTGCGACACCCACACCCTTAAGGGGGCGGTCATGTCTGATTTTTATGAAGACTTTAAGGCAATCAGAGTGCACCAAATTGCTTCTGGATGTCTACAAAATGAATTTCTGATCAAATCCACAAAAAATTTTTTCGAAATTTTTGCGTTTTTTCGATTTTTTTCAAAGTTTTTTTTTCCGAATTTAGTCGAAAAATACTGTTTGTTCAGATTTGACCGCTCAAACTTCAAAATATCGACTTGACGTAGCCAACTTTTTGTTCAGTGTTTCACTGGCTTTCTTTTGAGCCTACTTGCGAAAAAATCGAAGCACATTTTTTTTCGAAATTTTTCGATTTTTTTTCGAAAAATTATATTTTTCAGTATAAATGGAAATTTTAGAAAAAAGCTTTCCACGAATCTTAGGCAAAAAATCGTTCGGATAAGGGTACATCGTACGGATAAGAGTGCGTACGGATAAGGGTGCACCCAGTGTACAAGGTGTACTTTAAAAAATTTTTGCCCCCTTTTGAAACTNCCAGGTGCACTATATTGCGATCTAGTGAGCTCAAAGTCGACAGACATTTTCAATAAGTCTGTGGGAAATATGGTTTACTAAACAAAAAATCACAATAAGTCACAAAACACAAAATGTTTCTAGGTCATTTGACAGGGTTTACACCCAAAATTGTGTCCTATATTTTACATTTATGTTTCTGCCCTTAATAAAGTTTAAAGTTATCGAAAAAAAATCGGTAGGTCGCGCGATTATCATTTTGAAACTGTTGATGAAATTTTTAACACTTGACTGTCTGAAGTTTATTAATATCGTCTTAAAAAAAATTCTATTGTCGGGTTAAGTTGGAAATTGATGCACAGTGAAAAGTGTTTTTTTGTATTTTTAACGTTTATCAGTTAGTTATTGTTTAGAAAATAAAAATATAAACGTTTGTAAGAATGAACACTTTTATTGGATGAAAAAAATAAAATTTCCAACATTTTTTTCTTTCATTTATCGCTGGTCTGGAAAAGAATTACCAATCTGCTGGACTTATGGTCCAACCCCCTTAAACCTCCTCCGACAAACAAAAACTCAAAAAAGTCACTTTGTCCGAATAATTATCTTCACTTCTTCAATTGCATATTTTTAATTTATAAACATTGAAAATCATCCACTATTTGTTTTCTTACGCATTTAAACTTCAAAACTTGACGTGTTTTGTGTTAGAAATATCTAAATAAGTAATCTTATTCACATATTCAATGTGTTGTTTTTCAATCAATAATTTATTTGTGTACAATACTGACATAAATTAATTGTAGAAGGAAAATTTAAAATTTTGAAGTAAAGCCATTTACATAATAAGTGAGAAAAAAACTTGCTCAAACCAGAGTGACTTTTTATACTAAATAGGGTGTCCAAGCCATTCTCAATTTGGCGATTGAAAACGACTCATCCGATTGAGTTTTTAATAAGCTCGACCATTTCCAATTTTTGAAAAATGCTAAAGCGATGAAATTTTTTAAAAATCACATTTCTTATAATTTTAAAAAATTTTTGAGATAATGATGCTTTTTATAACAAGTTTTGGAAAATATTTAGAAAAATGGTACAATTTGAACCAATGTTTCTTTTATTTTTGACGCAATATCCTATTTCCAACCTTAATGGATCTTGAAAATGAGGCTTATCTCTATAGCGCGTGTTCGAATCCCACAAGGGTGATTGATATTTGGAGCGCCAATGTTGATAGGTGTGTAATCACTCACGCAATCACTAACACAATCACTTAGACAACATTAGTGGAATTCGAACACGCGCTATAGAGATCACCCTCATGTTCAAGACCCACTTAGGTTGACAAAATAATATGTGGTAATTTTGAGCGATCCAAAAACTCAATCAGGCGAGTCGTTTCCGATTTAGTTTGGGGAAATTATAATTTATTGAACCACTTTTTCCTTTTTTGATAACTGCTATCTGATAAATTTCATAATTTTTTGAATAACTTTTGCACTTCCTGTCAGATTTTCGTGAATTTTTCAAAATACATTCATTTACAGGTTCATCCAGTTTCTCGCATAAATTAATCAAATCTCTCAAACCCAAAACTAAGACATTTACTAATTTGTCCCAAGAGAATATATCCATATTACATTATTGCATCATTGATTCAGCAATAACACAATTTATATGACCAAGTGGTGACCACTTAGTGGTCTGCCTGGGTGGGTATTTTTTTAAATTCAATTTTTTTTTAAATTTGCCTCACATTTGCCCACTGGTTTATTTCGTGAACTTAAACTGTTCTTGATTTTAATTTTTTGTAGTTTTGAAACTGTAAAATTTATCTTTTCACAAACACCTGAAGATGCTTTTAGCGAACCGTTGTAAATGAAATAAATTATTAACCAATTTTTGGAAAGTATGGAAATACTGCATTGCTTGTTATGGGAAGAAATTTATGACCATTATTTATGTCATTAATAATTTAAAGGAAACACGGAGTTTTTTCGTGGTTCCCCTGGTAAACTGATAACTATACTCATAGCAGGGTCATATCACAAACTAGTACCGATTATGCACGTACAGATTTAGAAACATGCGAAAATATGTAAAAAATGCCGCCTCCACCTCCATAATATAATTTACAGTTTATTTTTTCATGATTCATAAATTGGTCAACATTTAAACTCTTGAATTTTCGTGGCACGGTATTTTGTGAAAATTTTGCTTTCTAATTTAATTCGAAAATCCAAAAATTAATTGTAAAATAATCCTTTTGATATTTTTATTCCAATAAGATAGCGAGCCTGTTCCTTCGGTTCGCGTTCGTGTTTGACCTGTTTTTGACCAATGAGAGCACAGAATTTGAGTTTTTGACCATTAAGAGCTTTGAAAAGAAGTTCAACCACGAACGCGAATCTAAGGAACAGAGGGTCCCTATCTTAGATATGGCTACTGAAAGTTTTCTCTTAGGTCGCAAGATATATTCAAATGCTCGTCGAAAAATCTAATTATATTTCTTGTGAGTTTTGGAAATAAAAAGTTGAAAATATTAGAAAAAATTCGCAACTACCTGATTTGCTCATTTCATAAAAAAAAATTTTTGCAGGTTCTAAAATTTTTTTTTAATTTGAAAAACCAACGCCGTTAATCTTATTCATATTTTAGCTTATGGCGATGGGTTCAAGTATGCCGGAAATTTTTCTAAATATAATCGAAATCGTTGGGAACACATTCGAAGCCGGAGCACTTGGTCCCGGTAAGTTATTTTAATCCACATAACAATTTTTTATGGACCAATCAAAATTGTTGAAAGCTTTATTATCCTGATCTTTTATAATCCAGCATACGAATTTTGTATTTATATAAGGCAATTATAAGGGCCAGCTTGAAAATATCCCACAATAAAAAATAGTATTCTCCAGATCAAAGTGGGGCTTATGGTAGCTTATACAGATTTTTAAAGAAAACCAAATAACTCAATCATTTTATTTTCTTTATTCATAAAAGCTATAAAATCCTACTTATTTTTTACATTGGACCTCTTAAATAATGCTCACACAAATTCTAAAGGAGTTATGCGCAGGGAGTATATATATCCGGGCTGAATTTATTTTTTAAACTGAAAAGTTTATGAACAATTGGAAGAAGACGCCTAGCGCAGAATTAAAAAGGAAATTTTCTCAAAAAATACTATGATTTCACATATTTCCGTATTAAAAAACATAATCTTGGGGAAAATAATCTCCCAGATTTCGAAAATAACACCCATAGTCACAGTTTTGAC
>SCLH01000227.1:579976-601427 GCA_004367855.1 Oikopleura vanhoeffeni
CCCCCCCCCCCTCAAAAAAAATAACAGTCAATAACGCTTTGTTACCACATTTGCAAACTATTAAAACATTGTACATCAATGGCGGTACAACTTTTTTATACTGGTAGTTGCTTGTAGATAAATTTTAATAGACAAAAAATAATTTCGCAAAAGTTCAAGTAGAATTCAAAAGTTTAAAAAAATTCATAATTTTTACGTTTTTTAAATTTTGTTTTATTAAGACGGTAAAGACGCAAATTTATGAGAAATAATTACATATAATTTTCACAAAGTTCATGAAATGTATTATATAAACATTAATTATATGCTGCATAGGACTACGCTGTATGCATATAAACTTTGCGAATATATAACTTTAAAAAGTCAATGGTCAATTCAAAATTATAACGTTAACAAAGTAAATAAACTAAAAACTATCTTATCACAAGGGACTATAAAATTGCCATTAGTACTACTCGTTAAAGGGGTTCTGAATGTAAATTTGCTTGCACAAGTCAACTTTCTCTATTTGATAAATTGAACAAACAAAATATCGAACCAGGTAAATCGGGCTTAGGAATCGATTGCAAATAATTATAATGCTCTATTTTGCCCCCGTAATCTATTTTTAGATCTTCTATCTGAAATATAACTATTTAAAAAAAATTATTGATTCGTACTTTATTAATTATAAATGCCAAAATTGAACTCTCCGTGAAAAATTGAGCAGGAGAAAAAGGTTTAAAATTTTGTATCTGCATAATTGAAAGAAATAAGACTTCTTATATTTATTATGATAATAACACTTGACTTATCAAAGGAGTAGAGGTGCGCGCTCTTTGATTGATCAATTAAAATCAATGCCAATTGACACAAATTCCATACTATAGTTTGTAAGCATTTTATTCGCTTAATATTTTCGTTTTAATAAAAATCATTTTTAATAATATAATATATAAGAGAGCTTTTGCACTGTTACGAAAGGCTTTTTTTTTTCATTTTTACGAAATCACCTGAACGTAAACTAATTATCTCTAAACAACAGTTTTGTCGACTGTTATGTTTCCGTGTTATTTTGAAAGTTTCAAACTAATTCGTATATTACCTGCTCGAGTTTTGACTGCTGGGCAAAAATTGTGCATTTTTAAAACTCGTTTTTGTAATACGATTTACGAATTTGTTACTATGAGAAAAATTTTGGGTTTTAAAAATCATGAAAAGTGTTTACAGAACAATATATTGTTTCATTTTTCATGTTTGATCATTTTAATCACAAGTTACAGACTGTTGAAAAGTGGTTACAATACCCAGCAATTACAGCAATTCACATTCAGAACCCTTGTGGTTATCACCATAGAAAAATGTTTGAGGAGTCCGGGAGTCGAACCCAGGTGGTAACGGGACGATCGTCGAGTCGCGCTAACCACTACGCCAACTGCTCATATAATACTGACTAGAATATGTTGATTATGACTGGAAAACTTTTTCGAAGCCAACAACCTCCTTAGATTCTAATCAGGTTATATTGGTAACACACACCACTATTTTTAAGAGTTCGATATTCCACATAGCTAGATGTGAGCTTTTGTGAGTTGATAACTGGGTACACAGGCCTTACAAATCTGAGGCGTTTTACTCCAGTTTAAGCTTCTGTGAGTCCCTTCTTGAGGTTTGAATACGGTACTCGAATGCTCGTGTAACGGACTGGTTTACCGATTTGCTCAATTTGGAGGGAGGCCAACCTTTTATACACCTTGCGTGTTGAGCTCCCTACTATCTCACATTTTAACCCCTGGCTAAGCCATTCGGATTATCTGCTCTAGAGCCCATAAACATTGTTATGAGGAATCCGACTATCTCACCATTGTTGGGTTATTCACCATAGAAAATGTTTGAGAAGTCCGGGAGACGAACCCAGGTAACGGGACGATCGTCGAGTCGCGCTTACCACTACGCCAACTGCTCATATAAACTAACTAGAACTATGTTGATTATGACTCGAAACCTTTTCGAGCCAACAACCCCCTTAAAGCTATAGAATTATAAGAATTGCCTTGAAAATCGTCAGAGGTAACTTTTTACAGCCTTAAATAATGCCGCATACTCTTGCTGAACTCTAAATGTTGTCTGCAGCACAATTTTTGTCAAATTTTAAGGGGATCAGTGTTTAGAGACACATTCAATTTTTATTAACTCGATTACTTTTTTGCTACGTCGGACCTTTTGAATTAAAGTTTTTTATGGGAAGATAGAACTTTAAAACTTACTTCAATTTTTTTCAACTCATTTTTTTGACTTTGTAAGTCAGTTTTTTAATAAACACGCAAGAATGTAAATAACCTTCGAAGGTGTCTAAAATTTAGACTCTAAATTGCAGTACAATTAAGTAATTTATAGTTGTAGCTGTACGCAACCACCAAATGTTATGCATTTTAATTGTTTTACGAACTCAAAATTTTCTTGAGAAGCAATATTAAAAACGAGATTAAAATTTTTAAATGTTGCCCAGATAATGAAAAATAATTAAAAGCTACTTTAGTATATTGAGAAAACAAAAATATAATCCAACAATAATCCCAACAAGAAAAAATCATCACAAGCACATATCCCGATCTGCCTTTAGGCACCGACCTCATTTTGAAAGTGTCCGAAAGTGTCTGGCAATGATCATATCTATCGTTTAGCGCGAGAGAGCTCTGAACTTCGAACCTTTCGGATCATCATCTTGTCTGACACATAAAAACCTCAAAAAAGTTCATCATTTTTAAAATATCACCAAATGAAACCTTGAGGTTAAGTCCCTTATAAAAGTATTACCAACTATCCATAAATTATTCACACATCGGTGGCTAGTAAGATATTTAAATATTTTGCGCTTTAGCGATCTTAGTTTGCATAGTTGGCTCATCGTTGCTAAGACGTTCAATTTGAATCAAATTATTTGATACACTTAGAAGTTCATCTACTGTAACAACAATAAAATCTTAAAACCAATTACTACATTTTTTATAATCTTCAAGGCAGTGTTATTCTGACGAAAATCAAGTGAAATTGATTGGTTCTTACGCCGGAAAATATTACAAAAAGTCCGAAGTTCAGAGCTTTCTAGCGCTAACAGTGCATAAAATTCTTTTTTTGCGGATAGTACTTTCTTAAACTTTACCGACTCGTTAAAAATTGCAACATTAAACTTTGATCATAAAAGCTTTAAATAATGATCACCAATCCTTTTTAACTAATTGATCGATCTTTTGATCATCAACGCTTTGTAAAACTATTAATTAACTGACAGAACTATTGTGTCTGACAGACGAGTCGTGAGTCACGACTCGTGACACTTTCACATCAAACATAGAATTTTTTATAATTTACAAGTTACAATTTGCTTAAACTCTGAAATATGCTTATTGACGTATGAAACCATGTATATTTTCTGAAAAAAGCTTAAACGCGTAACGGCGCGCCCTTGAACGCCGCGGCGTGCCCTGTGAAAGCAAGGCCTCGTATTCATATTTTAATTTTATTGATTTTACATGAATAAGGTGTGCACCGTAAAACTTCATGTTGCTAGTTTTGTTTCTGAATGACCGTCCTGGTGATTTTCCAGTCATTTTCGACCACCTGAGTCTATATGGCGCGTTTTTAAACAGTCCGTTTCATAAACCTATTAATTATTGTACTGTATAAATTATACAGTATAAATTATACAGTATAATTATACAGTATAATTATACAGTATAATTATACAGTATAATTATACAGTATAATTATACTGTATAATACACGTTGTATATATGTCCAAACGACGAGCTGAACGTTCAAAATTTATGCTCATTCAAATAACATTCTTCATGTTTTCTTTTATGATCGAACAATGAAGAACAAAGCCCCTTATTAACATTCAAATTATGTGAGCCTTATTGTTCGAGCACCCCGACTATATATGGTTAAAAATCGATCATTATCGTTGAAAGTACTAAAAACGTGTGAGCCCCACAGTTCAAAAATGTGGTTAAATGCAAACACGTAGTTTTCGACGGCATGCCGCGGCAATGGCCTGACAAATTTTTGGCCGAAAATTTCAAATTTATATTTTCACCACTAAAAAAATTTCAAAATAGTTTTCTATGACTATAAATTATATCCTTTTCCCGACGGAACTCCATCTCAAAAACGTTTACTATCTCTATAATGCGTGTTCGAATTCCACTGATGTTGTCTGAGTGATTGTCTTGAGTATGATTATAGACAAGGGTGCTTGATATTGGGACCGCTAAATTTGATCGGTTATCACTCAAGCAATCACTAAGACAATCACTTAGACAACATCATTGGGATTCGAACACGCGCTATAAAGATAGTAAACGTTTTTGAGATGGAGTTCCGTCGGGAAAGGATATAGTCTATATTATAGACTCTATAATGTACCCAGTATAAATTAAGGAAAAAATAAATAAAAAAAACCAGGGAATTCTACCTAAATATTGGTGACCATTATGTTTGCTTATGTTATAAGTTATAAAAAAATGCATTTCTCAAAAAATTCTTACCCCTTTATAATTTGGCATCTTCATAATTTCGGTTTATCTAAAAAGATTCAAAGCTAACCATCCTGACTTTTTGTCTCTCCAACACAAGAAAAAAAATATTAAAATCACTTTGGGATCTATTGAGATAAAAATTACAGCAAACTTATAGAGTTTTCATTTATCTACTATATATATATGATTCAAATAGATTGTCCCAGTGAAAACGGGTCTATGAGCTGATTGGTTCGTCAAATAATAGTTTTTAGTTGACCAAAAAAAAGTCACGTGCCAAAGCTATTTAGCACGTGAATTGTCAACTAATATTTATTTTTAAATATTGATAAACCTTAGATGAACCGTTTGAACAATCTTTTGCAACCCTACAGGGAATCTTTGATTTCATGACAGCCTGTTTTTTTTAATTTACTTAGTATACATAAGGATGATTAAGTGTAATTTTTTAATTAATTCTTTAAATATGATTTTACTTCATTGATCGAAACTGGAGAATTAAAAGTTTAATCAAGTTAAATGCGAAGTCTTCGCAGCGAAGATAGAAGTCCTTATGGGGAAAATTAATTTTAATAAAATTCGACTAAAACATCCTACATTAAATAATCAATCAGATCATAAAAAATTAACCTTTTTAAACCCTATAAAATCAACAAGCTTTAAAAACCCTAAATTCTCCATAAAACATTTAAAATTTATGTTGTTGTAAATTACGTATAATTTGACATATTTTATTGCATGCACGTACTTATTGTAGTACATTTCAATTAATTTCATCTGGTTTCATCCAAGTGAAACTAAGCGCGCCGTTTTATTTCCTGTCTCTTTAGCGCTCTATTTTAGAAATAGGACTATGAAGTGCGCACGATGGATCGTTTCCTGTTTTCCATTTGGATCAATCCAAATGGAACAAGAGTAACCGTTTCCTTCCTGTTTGCTCCATAGCGCCAAGTACTAGCGCCAAGTACTAGCACGTAATATAAGGCACGTTTTTAGAATTCATTATTATCGCACAGTTTAGACCTATTATTTAGAACCTTTTTAGTAATGAATATTATATTTTCTCAAGTTCGACTGAAATCTGCATGATAAAGCAAGCATAAGTTTCACGCAGGAATTTATGACAATGTCACCTAAATGTAGAAATTTTTCGTACTCAAATTTATCAACGTTTTGCAAAATTTGCTTTCTAGAGTTCCCAAACAATAAATAGTAGACTTTCAAAATGAATAAATAATTTCATTCTATTCAGATAAAAATACTATTGTCGATATGAAATAAAGATCTTCAACAGTTTAAAATGAGTATCAATTTTTTTGGCCCATCTTTTAGAAGATTTTTTTCTGGTCATTTTAAGTCCCAGGATTTTTTTTTTTTTCAAAAAAAATTTATTTTTCGGTCAATCTTTTGAGATTTTACAGGGTCGTCGACCGAGTTTTTGACTTTTGAAATTCCTTGTTTTAAATCGTCATTACCAATTTACTAAGATCTTATAAGAAAATATAAACTTTAGTATCTTCATCGATTTTGATTGCGACCTCTTTTTGTTGTTTTGTCAGGATTTTTTAGCTATATTTAAAACCTTTTTCAATAATAAATTATAATGGTTCATAAGCAATTTAAATACATAATGAAGTTTCTTATGGTAATATACCTTGTATATTTGTATTCAAATTGCGCATGAGGTAAATATTATAATTCTTAATTTTAAAAGATCTTAAAAAAGAAGAATATAGACTAAAGTTCATAGTTTCTTTATGAAATTATATAAAACCTGAATAACATTAAAAAATTATCATAATTTTTATTATTTACGTAAATAATTTTATTTAAAACTTGACGTTTCGGGTTTTTAGGAGCTCAAATTCTTGCAAGAAAAAAGTTGACTTTAATAATTAATATGTTCCATTTACAGATTTTTTCGAAAAATTACTTCCTAAAAATTGGTCGATAGTAAAATGTATAAAAAGTGAAATGTATTAATTTGAGATTTTGAGCATGAACAGGCAAGAACAAGAGTTTTAGAGCATGAAATTCCAATGTTTTTGCTTAATCAGATTATTGAGATCAACTTCTTCAAAATGATAAAAAAAATTTGATAAAATAAATTTGCTAAACATTTTGTAAATGTACCAAAATCTGTATTTTTCATGATGTCATTGCATTTTGAAATAATTGAGTTGCGCGAAAAAATAATTTTTTTATCATTTGAAGAATTTAATCTCAATAATCTGATCAAGCTAAAACATTCGAATTTTATGCTCTAAAACTCTTATTCTTGCCTGTTCATGTTCAATATCTCAAATTTATACATTTCTCTTTTTATACATTTCACTATCGACCCCTAAAAATAAGCACCGTAGTAACTACGGTTTCCTTTGAAGAAAATAATCAATTTTAAATTAATTCATTCTGTAAATCTAGCTGGTTCAATTTGTTAATCTGGAGACTAAATTATTATTTTGTGGTTTTTATTGTGACTCAAACCCTACACGCTTCTACATTATTATCTAACTCAGTTGAAACTTCAATGTTCAAGCGAAAATATTTCAAGTTGAGATATGATGGTCTAAAAAATATTAATTTGGTGCAGTTTTGTTAACTACTGCAGTGCTCAGTTAATAGATCGTGACAATTTCAAATATGTAAACAACGCGGGTTACTTGCAGGCAATCAAAAACCTGAATGTCAAAATCAGTCAATGAAATCAACTTAAATTTGAGCGGCCACCCAATCATATTCTCGCATTTTTTTATATAAAGTTTTAACATCATATTTCAGGAACAATTGTCGGTTCAGCCGCCTTTAACCTGATGATTATTATCGGAACTTGCGTGATGGCTATTCCCGATGGAGGAAAACGTCGAATCGATCGATTTTATGTTTATGGTATTACCGCTGCGGCTTCTCTTTTTGCCTATCTTTGGCTCCTATTTATCCTTAAAATAAATACGGAAGGAGTTATCGATTTATGGGAAGCACTTGTGACTTTGATTTATTTCCCAGTTCTTGTAATTATCGCATATTTGGCTGATAGAAATATGCTTTGTTTCCAAAGTAAGCCAATTGATGGAGATAAGGAAAACCAAGTAATGAACTACAATCCAGAAACAATTGAGGGAATCGAACTCATAGATTAGGGCTCTAAAAATTTAATTTTGAGAAATTTACAACAAAATTCAAACTCGCAGACTCCGTTGTTTCGTGAATTTCAAATCAAGCACTGCATACAAATTCATTATTAATAGCAGACCTATCATCGAAAATAACTTAGATTGAAAAAATTGGTAATAAACTAGCGCGTTATTTTCGGAAATTTATTTGAATCATCACAAAAAGCCTTTGAGCGTTATCTTTAAAATTTTCTCCAGTTAAGTGTTTCTAGTAAGACGCGTCCTAAGGATCTTCAAAAAACTGCCCTACGGAAAAAATGATGTCTTTATATTATACATACGCATGTTACATACGTATCGTTCCAGAGCGTATTATAACTTATAAGGGAACAGTAAACTAATTTTCGTAAGACAGTACTTTTTAAATCCTTATGGCTCGTCCTACTAGAGACACTTTACTGTTAGTATTTTTTTCGTCAACAGCATTGTCTGAAATTTATCACGTGACCGTTTAATCAAGAACTAAGGTTTGCCAAAAGATTACAGTTTTTTCAAAAAGTACTCATTTTTGAAACTTTTTTTCTATTACAGCAAAGTCCAAATAAATCACGTGACCTTATAAGTTAGTAATAACGTATTGCCATTGTAGTAGCTGCATTTTTGATGATGAAATCGTTATGATTTGATACATTTTCATCTTATTTGTGGACCCTTTTGTCGAATCAAACTTCATTATCATGGTTATTTATTTATCTCCTAAGGTTAAACTTTGTAGCCCTTGATTAGATTCTTCAAAAGGAAAAGAAGAAATCCTAATGGTGCAACAATTTATGAAATCTCTAAATAACCCATCTGACCTCGACGAAGCCACGGCCGCCGCAGCTTTAGCTAGCAAGCTCCAAGGACCCGATAGACATAGATCAAGAGCTTGGTACAGAGTTAATGCTACCAGGAACTTAACCGCTGGAGCCAAACTTGGTTCTTTATCAGAGAAATCCCAGCAGGTACTATTTTCGATATTTTAATGTGAATTATTCAATATTCAAAAGAATATATTGAGTAGATTCGAATGAGTTTTGGGGAAGTGCCCATAAAGCCCTCGTCTAGCTTTTTCTGTTACGGCATATTTATAGCGGTCCAAAATAACAAGATTTATTTTTGACCAGTGATAAATAGGATCCTGATTTCACTTTCAGTTAACCAAAGACCTGCCATGATTTATACTTTTTTTGTCAAAACGCTTTTCCAGGATGAAAAATAGGTGCCTTTCTATTGGCCTTACTTGTAGCGAATTCATTTTTTCACTTTTATGTTTTTTTCTGATTTTGGTCTTTTTAAATGTTTTGAAAGATATAAAATCCAACATATCAGTCCTATGAAAAAAAATATTAAAAAAACAAAATGTCGAATTTTTGTAATTTGTCAGTGGTTTCACTAGTCCAGTTCCCAAAGGAGCGAATTAAGAGCTAAAGTAATAATTGTGTGTTTGAAAAGGGAGTTTATGCTTTTATCTCCGAATGTCTGGCTTTTCATACTTCTACAAAACGGTCAATCAAAAATGACGGATTAAAGTTTAAGCTCAATTTCGAGATCATCGAATTCATTTGAAAATATGATCAAAATCCTCGAGATTGACTTTCTAATGAATGTATTATCAAGTATAGGTGAAAAATGTGGGTTAACCGTTAAACCTTGCATTGATGACCTTGAAATTGACCTTTAACGTCGATTGGTCATTTGTGGTTGGCCACGTGGTTGAAAAACTATAGCAAACTAAGATTTCTGTGTACTTAGTAGACCAGCGAACCCCTGTCAAAGCATAAACTTTGACTAAAAAATTTTTTTTTGCCAAAACTTCAAAAAAAATATGATTGGTCTTAAATTGACCAGAAAACATTCCTACAAAATGAGCCAATAGAATAGATACCAATTTTTGACTTTTGAAATTCCTTATTTCAAATCGTCACTGACCGTTAATTTATTAAAAATAATTTACTTTTCACATCGAGTTTGTGCGAGAAATATATTTTGACTCATGTAGTGAATTAACAATTCAATAAAAAAGCTTCCTCAAATCTCATTTTATGGAGTAAAGTAAAAAGGAAAATTATTCGTTCGACTAAATTTTTGCACTCCATAAATTTTTGGTTGTTTGGATTAAAAATTTTCCAGCTTGTATGGATCAGGTTGTATGTAAAAAAATATCAATGACTTTTTCTAACCTTCAAATTATAGTTCTGATAATCAATCGCATAATCAAATTGTATTGATTTATTTTTTATAGATTCAAGTGAGTCTCTGAAGGATATATATATCTGTTATTACGGTCTATTCCTGTCTATTACGGTAATTGCTGAAGCTTTTATGCCACTTTTTTAGCAATTTTTTTTAAATAATTCGGCTTTTGAAAACGACTCCTCTGATTAAGTTTTTAGACAGCCACAACTGAGCAAAAATATCTAGGGAATAATAAAAATAAAAAACAAAGTTGGTCCGAATTGGACCATTTTTTTTCTGATATTACTGAAAATATTTACTTATCATTTTTTTTTAAATTGGAAACTATGGTCTTATTCGGACCATTTTTCTAAATGTATTTGTTTCTAAATATTTGTGCTCAGTTTGAGCTATCTCAGAACTCAATCGGATGAGTCGTTTTCAAAAGCCGAAATAAATGAAAATGTTGGCCGAGAAAGTAGCATAAAAGCAAAGCGAAGTACCGTAATAGATATGAAATAACTTAATTATTAAATACAATGCCCGAAATGTACTCTGAGTACAGTACACTGCAAATAAGGCGAACTCAACCTTAGGTGACGTTTTTCACTTTCTCATTAGAGCAAAATTATTTCAGCCTATAGCTTCTTATTGCGTGATTATCACATACGCCTACCTATTAACCCTACCTATTTAACCAATCGCATGCTTTATATCATATAAATTATGTGCGGAATAGTTTGCCAACGCATGTGAGCTATAGGCTATAGCTCGAGATGATGCAGATTAAATTTTGGGCATTGTATCTTTTTTTTAATTATTAACGATATCTGCCAATATTTTCGTAATATAATTTCGAAATGAGGAATCTATCAGTTTTCCAAATTGTATAGAACTTGCTATTGAAATTCTGGGCCATGAAAAATTGACTTTTTGTGAAAAATTTTAGAATGTTTTGGTATTTCTGATTCGTCAAGAGGAAAATGATACAGAAAAATCATGGAGGACTTAAAATTTATAAAAACCAGCCAACAAATATTGAAATTAAATAATGAATTCAAGAAAAAAGAAATTTATCAGATGAAATCTAATTTGATCTCGAAATATTATGATCTGATTTTACCCCCATTTTAAAAATTCATCAAGCTTGAATATCGAGTTAACAACATAGAATATTTGAATAATTTCTTATTATTGACATTTCAAGACATTTCAGAATGATTGTGAAACTGAGAATTTATTGGAGTATTTCAACATTCATGATTAAACAGCTCTAAAGTTGGATAAAACAGCTCTATTAGGGCTGCCCTAAAATTGAAATTATGATTTAACAATTTGAATTTAATCCGCATAAATCTTGCAAATAAAGTTTTATTATTATCGAAAAAATTCAAGTTCAAACTCTAAAATAGAGTAATTTGGACTAATTTAATTAGTCCAATTAATTAGTTCAAAGTACATGAAAAAAAATGATAAAAGCCTACACTAAATCCTACTAAATTATTAAGGGCAAAGCGAATAAATTCACTATAGAATGTATATTAAATACTAAACTGCAGTGAACTTATTTGGTTCTAATGAGAGTCTCATTATGAGACTTCAGACTAGATCTCCGATCTCAACCAAACTCTGTTTTTACTATTTTTCTTTCGAAAACTTTTGAGATTTTAAAATTTTTTACTCAAAACTTTTAAACAAAAAAATTGGAAAATTGTCCGATTTGGACCAATATCCTATATTGAACGGAACTCCATCTTAAAAACGTTTTCAACGTGAGCCCAGGGGATCGAATCCCAGTATGCTCTTCTCTTTTTTGATAGTGTAAGGAATATTAATAGAGGAGCGATGTGTTGTTGTCTCTTGTGTTGCAAACCCACGCGTTGGCCACGCTCACTAGCAATTGGACAGTGAGAGTATGTATCGTGTTTATTTACTACTTATGGAGCGCTCGCGAGTCAGACAATTCCTTCAGGTCAACAAACCGAATTTATTAAGAAAAAATATGACCTTGATTACAGGGTTTTTAACGTTTTTAAGATGGAGTTCCGTTCAATATAGGATATTGTTTTGTATATTTTTTGGTTTCCATAATTCAAAATATGGATTAACGACCCTTGGTTGACAAATCGTGACTTTTTGAAGGATACAAACAACGCCCAATCAAAGCCCCAAGATGCAGAATAAGCCGATTTTATTGGTCAAATTTTAGTCTAGTCAACCAATCAAATGCTCGGATTCTGCATTTTTTAAATAGTCATGATCTGTCGGTTAGGCCCCTGTTAATTCATATAAACAGTTTGGACACCCTATTTACTATAAATAGTTACTTTGGTTGAACAAAAAAATATATTGACAAAATTAATTTCGCTATTTCGAATGTTTTATTTCACCATTTAACGTCAAAGGGTTTTATATCAATATTTGCTTTATTTATTTTTACAATACAGTATGACTTCTCAAGACTCATCACTTTCAATATCATTACGAAAAATAAAACATTTATGACTCATACTCTAGATCAGTTATAACTTTGGCGTTATTTTTTTAGTGAAACCAATAATCGGAGCGAATATTCTCAAAAACGGTTCATCCCATTCAAAAAATTCCAATTGTATCTCAAAGTGAATTATTTGATACCTGTAACGCAATTTCTTTGACAGCGATCCGATGACTCGCTAACAGGTTACAACCGGTTTTGTAACTGAAAATGTAACATCGTGAGAATTGTTTATCGTTGCAGTTCTGATATTTTGCTATATATGGATTACCGACCCTCAAAGTACAGAGCCTAAATATTTGAATGATACAAACAACGCAAGATATTAGCACCCCATCAAAACCCTGGATTGAAGAATGGGCCGATTTTATTGGTCAGATTAAACCGATTAAATGCTCATGCTCAAATGTACTCTGAGGGTCGGTAATCCATATTCCTTTAACACCTTTTGGATGATTTGAGAGATGTGGGTTGAGGGAGCCAATCCTAACACTCCTAAGACCCCTTCTAGCTACTCATGAGGCCGCTTTCTCTTCTTTTCAGCCCACATCTCTCAAATCATCCAAAAGATGTTGAAGGGATATACTAGTAATTGCGTAGGCCGTTCCGCTAAAAAAACACGCCCTTCTGCTTTCAATCCTTCTATTTTTCATTAATAGACCCATAAATTAAAACTTCAGGGCGGGGAATAAAAGATACAGTACAAATCAGACTTTATAATTATATTTTCTTATTTTTTAAAACATGGTGTTCAATTTCACTTTGCGGCTTATCAGCCATTTTTAATTACAGGGTGTAAGGTCTAATAGACTGTCTAATAGACTGTAGGATTTAAAACTGCTCTAAAATTTGTCTATCTAGACCGATTGGAATGCAGAGTGGTCACCTTATAGTAGGGTAATATTGCGCGTGAACAAATTATATTAGCGATTGAACTTGTTTCTTATAAAATATAAGTATTATATGTACAGTATGTCATATTCAAGGCAGCAAGGGGAGCTTCAGAAAGCAGCTGATGATAAGCTCGCGTTCAATAATTTTGTGATGATGTTGTTCTCTCTCAAGTGAGCAGTTGCTAATTAATCAGTGTCATTTGCTCTCTGGAACTTTTTTTGCTAGTTTAAATCTGACATGCTGTAATTGTAAATATTTTATGCAGAAAGAATGTGAGAGCCATTCAGCATTTATTGATTTTTTATCATATTTTTGAAATTGTCCTGCGTGAAGGTACCGTGACATTCTTCAGATTTTTGATTTATTTATATACGGGCCGCGGGTCAATTGTAAGAATTTGAACATATGAAAAACACATTATAATATTAAAATATTATTATGTTGATACAATTCTCAAAGAAAGTGATTCGGTTTTCAATCTGTCCATAAAGAAAATTGCAATGTTACCAAATTCATAATTAATTATGTCTCAGCAAAATGTTTCATTAAAATAATTATTAATGATTATTCGGAATAATTTATTCAATGGAGTGGTAAATTCGAATTTATTGGCTTATGTGAAAACAACTTTTTAAGTATCTATCATGAAGATATTTTGAGATACTTTGATTATGATTATCGCAAGGTTATAATAAATTATCAAAAATTGATTAAAAAATCAAAAACATTCCGTAAATTTCCAATTTGTGTTTCATTTATTACTTAATACAAATTCTGAAAAAATATTAAATGAATCCACAAAAACTTGGTAATAAGATTAAAATTTAAATAATATTTTCATAATCAAAAACAAGATTTCCATGCCCTTTTGTACTAGGTTTGTGAAAAAATTTTCAAGAAAAAAATTGTTTTCACAAAAAAATCCAGAAAAATCGCGTTTCACACTTTATAATGTCATGATTAAAGCTGGTGATTCTTCATAAATTTATATTAACTATATCTTTTATTTTTAGAACAGTGTAAGTCATGGTAAAATCCGGTGAATAATGTGTATATTAATCTTGTGGCAAAAAATAATTTTTTGACAGTTGTTAATTTTCCATATATATTATCAGATGGTTAATTTTTGCATTTTTGTCATTTCAGTGTTATGAGACGTAATGCTTTTAAAAAAAATACCTCTCAAATGTTTCTGTTAGTTGGAATTAAAACTTTTTTGGTTTGTGCTAAGTTCCGACTTCACGTGAAATATTTGAGGCGGTTTCCTATGAGTCAAATAAAAACTTCCGTCTAGAGAACTATTTTTTTGTCAGATTTTTTAAATTTTGTTTCAAAAATTCGCAAGGTCAAGTTTCATGAAATTTGATTCCACTTGAATCTTATTACAGCATGTCACATTTTTGCGCCCAGCCTAAGTTTTTGCTCAAGCTTACTTTCGCCAATAAAAACGTTCAAATTTGGCAAACACCCACGTGTTAGTCAATTTAAACGATTTAATTGGCGGAGATTACCTTCAGCAAAAACTAAGACTGGGAGCAAAAATGCGAGATGCTGTATATAACACATGCTATAAGGATAATAATTAATTGTTCAAACTGACTGACAAAAAAAGGCTCAGAAACTAAGCGTACATGGCGATGTCGTGATGTTCTTTCGTATACGAAAAAATTATCTCTGACTAGTTTTTATTTGAAGCATAAGATGTTTAGAAAAAAATATTTCAGAAATTTCAAATGATGCGTTTGTTAATTTTTTAACCAATTAGGGTTGGTGTCTCTTGTACCCATTTGGGTACATCAAGCATGTGCGTGCTTTTTGAACCCAAATCAAATGTTCCAGGAATAATCGGTTACTTCCGTCATGTTGTTAACATGACGATGCTGTTTGGATACAACAAACACGCACGTGCTTTTTCTATCCGAAAAGCAATTGTTTTGGGTACAAAAAAAGTCATGTGGTCAACTAGGGCACAAAAAGCACGGCCCTGCCTATACTACTGGAAATCTTTACTAAAAATTGCTTTCGAAAAACATAATAATAATCTTAGAAAATTTAAAGTTTTATAATAATTATCTAATTAATAATAATTAGATGATTATTTGTTAAACTAAAAAGGAGTATGATTAATTTAATTAACTTCGAACAATTTCGAGCTGATTAAGGAGGTTGTCAAACTTTTTGATATGAACTTATACTGTGGTTTTGACTAAAATAACACCCTCTATAAGGACAATCAAAACAATCAAGTTGAAAATACTAAAATGAGTTGAATAAAATCCCTTTTTATCACCTTTTTTAACAATTTTCAATAATAAAACGTTTCGGTTAGGTCACTGATCTCATCTGTAGTATTTTTATCTGTTAAATTCATCAATCAGGTTAAATTATTAAGTAGTCCCGTGGGAAACGAGCCAATATTCTGAATTTGGACTATTTATATTTTGATGGCTTATGAGATTTGTTGCCGATGGCATGCACTCATCTCATTGATTTCCCGGTCTTGGGGAAAAAGCTAACATTTTGACACGTGCGATTGTCGTCGGTCAGTCAAGAATTATAATGTGATAGTTTCATTTAATTCACTTAAAAATCGTCCTTTTTTCAATCGATACTAAAAAAGAACATCTAGTAAACCATTGATCTCGGTCAGCCTTCAAATTTGAGTACAATCGTATTTGATGGTTTCTATATCAAAGATTATACTTTGACGTTCATTTCAAACGTGACGTCATAATTTCTCTCATTTCGAGGAAATAGTGTCTCGAAATAAAGCTGCAACCGGTTTGATATTTTTGGGTCTTAAAGAAAATAAGCTGATTAATTTAGCAGCATCGTAATGTTTCTGTAACTTCACTCTAAGCTAAAAATTTCACGGCGAAACTGAAATTATGACGTCACGATTGTTATGAACGTCCAAGTATAATCTTTTCGAACCAGTTTATAATAACCTCAAAATGGAAAGTCTGACAACAATTTTGTCCAAAAAAAAATAAGGACTCAGAAATCTTTTCGATGCGCTGATTGATTATCTGTTTCCCAGGGTAAAGAGTCCAATCAGCGCATCAAAAAGGTTTCTGAGTCATTATTTTTTTTCCTGGAAAAAATTGTTGTCAG
Organism: Oikopleura vanhoeffeni; assembly: GCA_004367855.1. Lineage (NCBI taxonomy): Eukaryota > Metazoa > Chordata > Appendicularia > Copelata > Oikopleuridae > Oikopleura > Oikopleura vanhoeffeni. The sequence goes on from SCLH01000227.1 coordinate 596,332, forward strand.
ACTTTCCATTTTGAGGTTATTATAAACTGGTTCGAAAAGATTGTACTTGGACGTTCATTTCAATCGTGACGTCATAATATCTTTACTAAGACCATACACTTTTTTCGAATTTACGGCTAGTCGATGTCAAGAATCGATGATCGATATAACTAGGCCTCCCGAGCAAAAAATGAGCACCCGTTAAAAAGGTCCTATGAATTTGAAAATTTCAGATCTAGGATAGTTTTTGACGCTTGAAATTTTGGTCAAAAAATTTTTGGACTCCGACCACTCGGTGACGCTGTTTAAGGTGGTCAAATATCGGGTTTTTCGTTTTTTCAAAAAAAAAGCAAAATGTATATCTTTTTTCGCAATTTTTACTAACTTTTTCGTGTACTTGCGTAAAAATTCTGCTCCAGATTGACATCTCAAATTTTGACAACAAAAATTTTCACCGTCAAAAACTTCACAATATCTGAAGTTTTCAGATTTATATGACCTTTTTATCGGGTAGCTGTTTTTTTGCTCGGGAGGCCTAGATATAACAAAAAATGATATTTTAATACTGATTACAATTTTATGATAAAAACTGATTTTATTCAACTCTCTCTACCTTGTACACTATTAAATTCAAAGTTTGTTTGTAAAAATGTGATTCCTTTATGAAGAACATATAAAATATTATATTCTAAAAAGCCGAAACAATGTTTTTCGACTTGCATTTAGTTGAAATATTTTAAATGATTTTTATACAGACGATATTTCTCGTTTAGTGATTGTGTGATCAATTTTATGAAAATAGACCAGAAATTTTCTGGTGAAAATTTTCTTTTTTTTTAATGTATTATTAGATGGCGCGGTCAATGTCGAATATAAATAACAAATTGATTCCGGAATATTCAATTTTGAACTTTGCTTGTAGTAACTCATCTGTATTGGAATCTGGAAAAGAAATTGAACTTGTTGTTATCAGATCTGGAAATCTAGAACACAGAGTCAATGTTATGTACGTATTAATTAACCCCATGGCGAATATAAGTGATAAAAATTACAAAAAAATATGAAAATTGACGAAAATTCAGGCTGACGAGTGAAAAAAACGAATCATATTTTTTCCTAACTAATGCTGGCGTTATCTTTGTAATAATTAGCGTCATTTGCTATCAAACATTAGAACTGATGATAATTATGTTTCAATTTTTCAAAATTGCTGGTGGAAGCTTTAAAGATCCAATACTGGTTGAAATAACAACTTTAACCGGCAATTTTGTATAATAATAACCTGCATTATCACAATTCTCACCAAGGGGGTGGTGATCGCTAATCTAGACTGAAACAAAACATCAAAATAGCCTTGAAATACTTGTTTTCGATTATTATATAGTGAAATTTAGTTACTTTTTTCACCGACATAAGAGTTGTAAATTAGGGCTGTACATAACAATAGTATGAAAATTTCTACATTGTTATTTCTAAACCTTAGTAAACAATAAAAGTGATTTTTTCCAATTTTTATGAAAATTGTTAGAAAAAAAATAATTGATAGAAAAAATTTCGAAAAATTTGGTGCATTTTTCCATTTACAGGCCAAATTTACCGTTGCATCGACCACCCTCTTAAACGACATGTTATAATTGGATTGTTTTTGTTTCAATTATTTCATACGTCAGACGTGATAACCGGTTATTATAGCATTTGTTGAATAATTAGTATAATTTTTAAACAAATTTTTTCCGTTGATTATAAAATGGAACAAAATAATTTTTCTTTGAATTGTGATCTGAAAATAAACGTAAAATTCAGAGAAAGCGGTTAATTTACATCATTGCCATTGAGTTGCTTGGGTAAATGACTCTCAACTTACCCTCATTTAATACCTGTCGGTTGCTACTAGCAACTTGCTAGGGAAATACGGTTAGACTAAAAGGATAAGCCTTGATGAGGATGATTAATTTTTATTCATTCAACCTTACTTACTTACCACTCTAATCATTAGACTATGGTGATCTAATTTTTAATACAAGACCTTAAGGCACGCTTGGAGAACACCGAAAAATCACGTTGTATCTGTCAGTTATACTACTGACTTTAGTAAGAAGAAAGTCTCAGCAAAATTATAATTTCGTATTTTTTAAAATCGAGCTCAAGGGCCCAAGTCGAAAATTAAAAATTTAGCCAGAGTCCATCCAGCAAAGCGCTTGAATATATCCCTTAAGGGGGTAGCAGCGATGTGGCAGATTGGTACATTTTTCGGCAGTGATTTTTGAAAGAAAAAAATGTGAAAAATTTTTTTATATTATTTTTTATCCCTTAATGAAAAGTGCCATACTTGCAAAACGTTTTATATGTTTTACAATTTTTACATACTTAGTATCTGTAAATATTCAAAAAAACCACTTTTTCATTATGACATTATTTCCAACTTGACCCACGATGTGAAGAATTCTGTTGAAAGCAATATTTATAACTTCAGATTGGTCGGTGTTATGCATATTAGTGGGAGAAATAATATATCCACATGAAAAAATTTCCTCAATATGGAAAGTTTTTCCATGAAAAATGGATAAAAACAGGCTTTTTTAGGAAAAAAAATTGACCTTGACAATTGGCGATTAAACATATTGAAAATGTCCTGAACTTTCAAATATAAGTAGCCTATAAATCCCGAAATTACATTGAAATTTTATGAGGAAAATAAAATTTTGATAAATTGCGTCAAATGACACAAACCGGTCCTCACAAGCAATGATGTAAATTTCATCAGAAGTTGAAACGATATTCACTGACCCTGCATCGGTTGAAATACGGAAAACATATATATACCAGAAAATTTCAACAAGACTTCGCCTGGTTTTTACAGAGATTTCAAAAAACTACTAATCTAAAATTTTGGACTTGATTTGCGAAAAAATTTCATAATATTTCTAACGTAGTTCGACAACAAATATGAAAAGCAAAAAACAATTTATGATTCTTCAAACAGAAGCCAGAAAATATGTAAAACATTGCATAAAAAAGTTAAAGTGGCTATTTTTTGTTTTATTCACAGATTCGTATCAAATTAACAGAAAAAATTTGGACGAAAAATCGCTTAAGCTTTAAAACAATTTCATAGAATGCTGTTGAGATTTTTCGAAAAATTTATACGAAATTATAAATAAAAGTTTGACTCAAATCGTTTCCTTAAAATAGATAAAAATGAATTTTAATGAGCTGATACTATCTTATTGTGGTTCAGCTAACGATTAATAGCACAAAAAATTATAACCAACTAAATTATTTTCGTAAATTAAATTGACGCCATTGTCTGCCACATCGCGCCTACCCCTTAAGGGCCTGGGTGCTTTTGACAGATACGGATATCCGCGGATATGGGCTCTTGGAGAAAAACTTTTTCACTGGGTTTATACTATTCTCTCATATGACCATTTAAAGTTATGTTTCATAATCAGGCAAAACTTTGATAACTACAGAATTTTTCCGAATATATTGCTTTAAAGAAAATTTTGAGTGGTTCGATTAAACTTTCCGAATTCGAACAAATAATAGAAATTTTTGAAAAAAGTTCCGAACTTATCAAAAAAATGCCCTTATTTTGGTGTTCAAATATTCATTTGCATTATTTGTTCAAATCAAACATAAAAAAACTCTTCAATTGGCTACTTTAACTTTTCGCTGTAGTGACCACAATATTTTTATATGCTATTTAAAATCATATAACATTTTTTGAGATTTTTTGGGTCGAAAAACTTTATGGAAATTTTCTCATTTCTGTGTCAAAATTTTTTCACACTAATTTTTCTGAATATCCGTAAGCTAGAAAATATAAGGAATGTTTTACTTTCACTATATTTAAACATGTCTAACGTTTTGTTTTCTTCGCTCTTTGTTTATATACTCTGAATCATACTTTCTTGGGATGAAAATACGGTTTGTGCGCGAAATTTGATACTTAGCCCTTTTTAAATGCAAAAAATAATTAAAAAATTATTTCACCGAGACTGGCTAATTGGTGAGCCGACTCATCCACCACGTCAAAATTTACTAAATTTAACTCATGACAATAAATTATTATTCGAATGTGTAAAATTTAGTTCTTCTTTTCTCTTTTTTAGGAAATTTTAATTTTATGATTTGACGTATAAATCATATGAAGATTAAATTCAATGTAAATTTTCGATGGTGTCAGACCAATTTTTCGAACAGCTTCTAATATGAAAAGAAATTGTAATGTAATTAAGACCCCTAAGTAGCAAACGCGCGTTTTTGAGTGTCTTTTTTATCAAAAAACGATTATAACAGTTTTAAATAACGATCTCAGAAAAATCAGATATACAAAAGTAAGCTAAAGTGGCAACTAACGTTTGAAAAATTTTTTATTCCGAAAATTCATGAAGTGGCAAAAAAGTCGGTGCATTTTTGAAATTGTGCACTTTTTTCATTTTTTTGCTCTTGATGGGAAATTTTTGTGCCACTTCAAAATTTTTGAATCAAAAATTTTTCAAACACAAGTTGCCACTTTTCAGCTCACTTTTGTATTTATCTAATTCTCTCTTCAGATTGATTATTTTTACTCTTATAAATCGTATTTTTGAAAAAAAACAACTCAAAAAACGCGCGTTTGTAAGTTACGTGTCTAAATACAGTAAAATTTATTTTCTATTTTTTATTAATTAGGAGCTCTAAATACGTCCTTTCGACCGTTGGGCAAATTTATTGAGTTCAGATTCATACGATTTTAAGCTCAGAATCGAATAAATTAAAATTTTGAAAAAAGTTGAAAAATAAAAGGAAATTTAAAGCGACATCGAAAAAAAAATTTTCATGCGTTAAATGAAATAAATTAAAAAACGTCGACAGGTTTCCCCCCCGGGGCTACCAATTGGGCAAGTCTCGTTAAATAATTTTTTTTAATTCTTGACTAGATTTTCGCGCCAAACCGTATTTTCAAATTCAAAAAGTATAATTTAGAGTTCAAACAAGAAGCGAAGAAACAAAACGAAAGCCATATTTAATTTGAGAAAGTACCAAATTTCCAATATTTTTCAGCTAAGATTCCAAAAGATTAGTTTTGCAAATTTTTGAACTATCAATAAGAAAAAATTATTCAAAAATTT
>SCLH01000228.1:0-23836 GCA_004367855.1 Oikopleura vanhoeffeni
TCAAGATGCAAAAGTTTTTGAGATATCAGCTCAGCTAGTTTATCCAAAAATAGCTTTGTAAAAGGTCAAAATCAGCGACACCCACATCGTTAAAAGAGAGCAAAATATTTTTTTTGTTCAGAGCGTGTGCAGGAGCCCGCCTAAGGCCGTGAGCTTAGTCCCCAACAAAATAAGTAGATTTTATATTTTCGTATTGTTTATGGTCGAAACAATACAATACATTTGAAATAAATTATATCCCTTTATCACACTTTTTAAATATCCCGGCCCTGATTAGCAAACTTAGTGTGTTTTTAAGTAGTAGGGCCGAGATATTTACAAAAGTGTGATAAAAGGTGATATACATGTATGATATTATAATAACTTCAGTTATTATATGCTTCAATATGATCAAATTGATCAATATTAGAAAGTTCTACTAATAGTATTCAAACAAAAACAGTTTTGGTGAAAATGCACTTGGGTCAATTCTTTTTCAGTGTTCGTTTTGTCACGTGGTTTATACACCCTTTTGTTATTCAGATTGATTGAGACCTTTCAATTTATTTGACACTAAGACTTGATGGACCATCAATGATGGTACAAAATGACATCCAGACTAATACGGCTGAAAATTGTCGAATCTGCTTCGAAACGTATAATATTGAATAGGAGTCTATAAAATGTATACAAAATTAATTTTGTTGAGTCTTCAGTTATCTTGGGTGCCCTCGCGCTGATTGGCCATCAAATCACTAGCCTGGAATGGCTTAATACCTCATATGTTTTCATCGATCGAATAATATAGTTAATTTTGGGTTTTTGAACAATTTTTTTAACCATTAACGAGATAATTTTCTGAATTTTCACCCGAAGGCTAAATTGGGTAGGTGACCTACCGTAGGTCCCTTAATGAAAACCCGTAGATAATTAGCATTTAATAATACGGCTGCACAGAATCGTACGGGCGGCTAGGCCATCTTTAACTGCGGTCTTACCCGAGTTAAGATGTAATTATCTGATCAAAGGCGATCATTTCCTATATTGTAAATGTATTGTCAGACACTTGGTTCTCTGATTAAAAAACAGAGATTTACCGCAGAAAACCGCTAATTATAACCAGTTATAATTTGAACGTTAAAATGAATAAAATGCTGAATACGGCCAAAATATAAATTAAGAGATTTTTTTTTCGATATATTTAAAACTTTATTGAAAGATTTCAAGTACAATTAAATAATGTGTAGGATGAACACACGCTAATTAAATTTTAGAGAATGAGCGCTTTTGATCAAAAAGGAACTAAGTTAGTTCAACTAACCCACTAAATAACTTCAATATTCATTCCAAAGTACAAGATCACCTCATTTAATAATCCGAGGGAGTAATTTTTATTTTTACTATCTGAATATCAGATTCTGGGACATTAAATAAAACAAAAATAATTTTCAAAATTTCATTATTTGTTATTTAACATTATGCCCGAAAAGAAAATATTATTGTCTCGAGCTAAATCAAGCAAAGAAAAAAGAATGATTGAACAGTGTTACATCGAAACTGATGTAGAATACATGATGGTTGGTATCGTGAAAATTAGTGTGGTTTTGGAAGAAAGATTTCTTGGAGACAGTGGTCAAGAAGAAATTGACCAATCAATCGAAGAACTTATTTGGAACACAAAAATGGACAAAGAAGTTAGACTGAACAAATTATTTTATGGTGAATAAGCCAGTCAAATCGTTTGTTTTATAAAAAATCTTGGCTTTAATAATAAACCAAGAAGAACGCTTGATGAAGAAATCTGCCACAACTGTTGTTTTTTCTAAACCGGAGTCATTACATTAGCAGCGAGGTCAAAATTGAAGATATTTCTTCTTTAATTTTTAGTACGTTTTCATGAACCCTAAAATGTTTCTTGAAATTGTTCAAAATTTCCAAAGTAATAAGTCAAGAAAAAAAAAGCTGAAATGAGAGAAAAAAGAAGTTGTGGCAAATTTATTCGTCAAGCTTCCCTTTAAAAGATATTCTATCTAAAATATATAAATGTATTTATTATATCGAAGATCATACTTGTGCGTTATTCTTAACTTGTTTTCAAGATTCTCTCATTTTACTCTCATCTAAATAGCCGAGAATCTCGAAAACAAGTTTAGAATAACACACAAGTATTATCTTCGATATAGACATTTTCCGATATGCAGATAAAAGATCTTCAATTTCTTGAGTATAAAATTTTCACAAACGCCTCACAAATGTTAATTATTATATTTTTTGAATTTTCTTTGCATATTTCAAAAACAGTATTTTGTAACTTTTATTATTTTACGTTTGATCTAAAATTTAATAAGATTTTGTATCTTTTTAGTGGACTTGCCACCAGAGCTTGACGAAATGGAATGCTTGGATTGTAACGGAACAACGTTCGTCGATTGTAATCACTGTGAAGGTGATGGAGATATTGAATGCCCAGTATGTGGCGGAATGGGTGAAAAGGGCATGCAAGTCAGGGATCGAACATGAGATAACATTGTTATCATAACAAGCAGCTTAGGCTGTCCCAGGTCGTGCAAATTTAAAAGATAAAAAATTGTATTGAAATTTTGTGCTAATTGGGAAAATTATCCTTTTTCTACAATTTGCGCATTCTAGACCGATTTTGATAAGTTTTAATTCCTACCAATCAGAATCTGTCATTTCGAACTATTTGTGCAATTACTTTTTAGGTGTTTCTTGAATAAAACGAGAAGTAAATTCGCTGGTCGGGGAGTGTGGTCGTTTTACTCGTCTTCTTCGCCGACCCCTGCTCACGATTGTGTGCACAAGAGAACGTAACACACGTGGCCTACGCATGAACCAATAAAGAAGAGCGTTACAATTGAAAAACACATTGTTTACTACAAATAAGTTATGTGACATAACTGATTGACTCGACTGGTCACAAAATTTTTATTTAATACTCCCATTTAAATGTTTTCCGAGAAAAAAACGAACATCACATTCAATCCCATTGGCTTTACGCCCCGCACACGACTGCGGCTATAAGGTTATTTGGTTGAAGTTTCTTGAGTTCTTTTAAGGAGACCGTACAATTTTTTGTATTTTGATGATAACTTTGTGGGCGCTATAGCATGAAATTGTAATTTTTGAGTTTGAAAGTGAGTTTTGACCACTAACTGGCCAAAATTTTACATGCTTTGATGAAATTTTTTCTTGATCATCAGTTTATCTGTCGTGTAAGACTACTTTCATGTACTACTAAGACCAACCTTACGCAGCTTGTTACAAGCTGAAGTTCAAAAATATCTCACACAAAATTTTGCATTTTTATCAAAAAATTTCGATCTCAATAAAAGAAGATGACGAAGACGATTGCAATGATGTAGATTATCAATGTAGTGTTGATGAAGATGGATATGGCGATGATGGAAATTATGGGAAAGGGTTGTGAATTCATAAGTTATTTTAGCAGCGTTGCTCTGCTCAAATTATTGTGTTAAAGATTGAACATATTTTAAATAATGTGGTGTATGTAACATGCAGCATGTTACATACAGCATTTAATAGGGTGTCCGCAGTCGAGCAAAATTTCAAGATCGCACATTTTCATGAACTTTATTTTTGAAAATAAAATTGAGAAGACTGAATTCTGATTGATTCACATTTAAACCAATCAGAATCCAAGAAATTGACCATTGCTTTAACTTAATTTTCATTGATGATTTCGAAAATATATATTTCAATATATCATCATTATCAAGTTTTATGTTTTTCGACCTTTGAAAATTTTTAAAACGACCATTTTGCCAAATTGTTTTAATTTTGTTTTTGCTGATTCCGAATATATATTTTTTGCTCTATGTTTTTAATCAATATATGCCATTTTTGACGTTTTAAGCTGTCAAACACCTAAAAATAGGGTATTTTTGCTAAACAAAAGTCACTAGCGCCTTGAATATATCCCTTTAGGAAGAAGGTTATTATTTTTTAGTTTGATCTAGTACATAATGTAGGAATTTCCTACTACTTAACGTACATAATTTACTAGACCAAACTAGAAAATAACAACCTTCTTCCTAAAGGGATATGTCTGGCCGTGAGATATTATTTTCATTCACAATAAAATTAGTTTTTTGCTTTTTTGAGAAAAAACAAAAGTGGGGCGACATTGATCGACATTGATCGAAATTTGAACCACCACTTTCTAGTGTAATCCCAACTTTCTAGTATATAGAAAAATATGACCTGATTTTATGCATAAATATTGCTAATTTAAATAAGTTTGATTCTTCAAAATCTAAAATAAGCGAAGGTAATGAAGTTCCAACTGGTGTGAAACGTACTGTTATGGGAATAGAAGATTGTGAAAATTGTGACGGTGGTGTTGTAGAATGTGGATTTTGCGGTGGACTTGGAAAGGGAGTAGTGTGTAAATCATGTACTAACGGCGTTTATAGAAAATTTACAATTAAACGAATTTTAAAGGTAAAACATAGCCTGGTAACATCAACTTGGAGCGAGATAATCCACATTTCTTAACACTTTGTTATGCTTTAACATTTTACAGCAAAACCTAATCGACACAAAATATTATCGACAATATGTTTTGCATCTGGATCATTTTTTTGTATTGCGATTCAAATCAAAGATTCTTCAGTTTTCTTATAATTTGTATGGTATCGTTTGTAATATATGACATGTTAATCTCAATCGTCAGACTAGTGAACTACAACTTGCTTAAGTACAGATTTGACTTTTTACCACTTTGCCATTATGAAAAATCTTAAAAAAAGCTTAATTTGGAGTTTTATTTTTCAGTCATTAGTCTTATAAATTCTTCTAGTGTCGTATGATACCCATATTGGGTCATTTCCGGTCATTTCAAAATATGGAATTTTGCAACTTTTTGAAGTTTTTTTTGAAAATTAAAAAAAGTTGGCCTTCAGGCTTAACCCTTGTGAGCACAAAGTCACAATTGTTGGCTCAAAGCATACCTAAAATCATTTCAAAAAAGGCCAAAAAAACGAGGATATAAAGGTAAGAAATTATTTTTTCTTTCAAACACATTATAAAGAATTTTGATTCGGTTGCCCAAAAAATAATGAAATTTTTTTTTCGAATGTTCGGTTCCAGAATATACCGGTGGAGTTGGATTGTTAGGATCTTTACGCCTAATGTTTCAGTTCGGAAAAAAATTATGTTCGGGGACTAGACATAAAATACAAATGTGAAGATTAGCCAGTTTTTAGGAAAGTTGTTTGTGCATGCATAAACATGTTAAAATAAAAATTTATTGGTATCTAGAGGCAGATATTTTTTTTCGGAATTGAAATTTTCAACTTCAACTATCCTATTAAAAAAAATAATTATTATAAAAGTGAATTTAAGCGATCAAAAAATTGTCAACAGTTGTACTTTATTATCATATTTTCTTGAAAATAATAGAAAAAGTGTAATAATCTACTTTTATAGGGAAAAATAAGCATTTTTTATCAAAAATCATGATTTTTCCATCAAATTTTTGACTTATTTATAAATTACTTTTGATTTATGAAATATAAATCAAAGCGGGCAAAGCTATGACGCGTCATGACGTAGGCCAGATACTTGTGTATCGTTTCCGACAGAAATGTAACTTTTGAAGACAACATATTTTATAATACAAAAATTAAGATTCTAGAAATATAAAATGTCGGATGCAAAAATATTACCTTTCAACTTTCTTTTTGCCGAAATAATTGAAATTCCAACTGCCTTAAGCTTTCTGTAAACAACATTCAAAGTAGAGCTACAATTGTGGCTCTGGTGCCTTGGCGGAACTTTTTTTATATGCTCACAAGGGTTAAGCTTCGTTTCCGGTGGCCTGCAAAAAACCGTTTTGTGATATCTCATACGGTTCGTCTGTGGTAAAAAGTCAAATCTGTCGCTTCTGAAACAAACATCCTTATACATGCCGCCAGTCTCGAGTTGATGTGGAAGTGAGTTCGTGAAGTTAATATTACTTACGCGCCGTGCGTAATTGAGTCGCATATCCCTAATACTGTAATATGGATTTTCACTCCTCTGCAGACTGGAGGCCCGAATCGGGGGAGGGCCGCCCGATTCAAAGGGTTATAAACGCGGGAATGCTGCAGTCGGCTGATCTGATGTGACTTATGAGTCATAAGTTATGACCTAAAGCAGGTTAAAGTCTGCATTCGGTGCGGAGATCGATATAATTACAATGTAATTATTAAATGGTTGGTAAATTCTTGATAAAAAATTTACCATTTTTATAATGCAATTCAAAGAGTTAAAAGATTAATACAAATTTTAAGACTATAAAACGCATGCCTCAAATATTCACAGACTATGGCTCTCACAACAAGAAATTAAATGCTTGGTTTAAGGATTTGAGGCCATTATTCGAAACTTCAGTTAATGATCTTCCAGATTCGATAACTAAAATTCATATAGAAAACTATGTCATTAGAAGTATCAAAAATTTAGTTGCTGATTGTTCACTAAATCCGAGGTATGTTTTTTAAACCAACTTTGATCTTCGATTTATATTTAAAAAATTTTCGATATTTATAAATAAACAAAAAATTCTCTGATTTTCTGGAAAGCAGTTTAACGACAAAAATCGCGTCAATAGTTAATTAATATTAAAATACTCATTCGTTTTGAGACATAAAATTATTATATTTTTTCTATCAAAGATAGTTTTTATTTGACGTTTCGGCAAAACAGCCATTATCAGGTATGAGAAAGAAGTGCACAGAATTCGAAAGTTGATTTATTTTCGCGGCGAAATCAGTTTACAATATTTTTGCGAAATTACATTTTGAATTATGAAAAAGGTACATTTTTTGCAAACCTAAGTAATCGAGCCTCAGAAGGAATACTTAGTTCTAGCTCGATTAAGTGATAACACTGAGGAAACCGTCTTCAAATATCAGACCCCACATAAATGTATGCATTAATATGCCGTTTGTATAATTCAGATAATCTCTATCACTTAATCGAGCTAGAACTAAGGTCTCTTTCTGAGACCGATTACTGGGGTTTCGAAAAACAACTTTCTCAAGAAATTAAATTTGCGAAATATTTTAAACTGATTTCGCGCGTAAAATAAATCAACTTTCGAATTCTGTGCACTCCTTTCTCATACCTGATAATGGCTGTTTAGCCTGGAACGCAAATAAAAACTAATCTTTGATAGAAAAAATATAATATTAAAATATTTTTTTTTGATTTTCCAAAAATTGTGGTGTAGAGAAATAATCGCCTCAATTTCAAGTGTGGCCGTAAAGGTGCAATTCTGACGTATTTCATCAAATGTAGCAAGAAATAAAAAATAAAAAAAAATCAATCTCGACCAGAACTAGGGAAAGGAACAGTTCATTTTTGCATTGAATTTTGAAGGGCAGCGAGTTAATCATCGCCAAAATTTAAGACAAATTCAAATTTTTCGACCATTTTTAAGATTTTTTGGGATTGAGTTCTGGTCCTGTGGTTTTCAAATAAAGATGAATCATATATTAGATGATCAAAAAATTTATTTTGAGCATTGTTTTTGTACCATTAATTGAATGATCAAAATTTCACAGAGATAATTTTGCCAACTATAAGGTATTTTCCAGAAATCGGGAAAATTGCAAAAAAATATAGCCGATTCACAGTTTAGCTGATAATCAGCTGCTGCGTAAACAGTAGAACCGGTTTTTCTATCCCATCACTTTTGTGGCGTGAAAGCATTAACTATTATTATCCCTTTATCACACTTTGGTTGATAAATGATGTTGGAAGATTTTTCTAGTCTGAAACTTTTACTGAAAATCCTCCAGAAAGATCATTCATGAACCAAGTGTGATAAAGGGATACCAACAAGAATTGAAAATTCGAGGTATTTACACGGCAAGGCGCCTTAATAAATAGTTTTTAGTCGAAAAAATGGTCGAGGGATCATTCTAAACGTCTAAAAATTACAATGGATTCCACTGCACGTTATTCGCTACGATGTTAACAAGAACCTGGGATCAATTTATTGGTGGAAAGGATGCATATATTATCCTTTAGTTGCCGCCCAAGTTGTTCATACTGTACAATCCTATAATCATGGTTTATTTGTTATCTTGGAAAATAAATACATATTTTTGATCGCAACAAAAGTTTATAAAATTCAAGGAAACAATTCTGACTGTGTAAACTTTCAAACTTATCAGAGTAAAGCAAAAAAATGAAAATAATTGGAAAAAATGGCATGACCAAATTATTATTGCATATATTCCATGCGTCTATTATTTCATCCGCAAAAAAAATACAATTAATTTTGGAAGATAAAAAATAATCACTTATTGCACCTACGTAGACGATTAAATTGGTTTGAAGAATTTGAGCCAAAAATCTAACCGCAATACTTGTAATATTAACTTCAATGGTATAAAATACGTTTTTACCTTTTAGTAAATTATCTTTAAAAATAAATATGTATTGAACTTTTATTATTATTTAGAAAAATTGGCATCATTATACAAAATCTACCAATTGTTTCGTTCTTTGCAATTTTTAGCAATCCCATATTTCATAATTATCACCCAAGCCAACAAACATTATTTGGTCGATTTGATTGTCCATTGAAATCCCAAACTTTTGTGTAACATTTTTTGCTTGAATATTGTGCATAACTTGCTTAATTTCTAGCAGCTTGAAAGAGTGCTTAACCCCTCTCACACCCGAGCCATTTTAAAAAAACACTGTAGATCAGAGACCAGGAAATCGTAGGTTATTTTCCGAGGAATTCACTAAAAGGGAAACATTTTTCTAAGCTGCTCCATTATTGAGTTTTTGATCTAAACGTCTTTGAGTAAATTTTTTATTCGTTTATAAGTGATTTTGATAAATTGCGTAGGTTACGGTTTCATTTAAGAAAAACACCTGTAGATTAAGACTGAAAATTGAGAGTTATTTCTAAGGAAGTCACTTTTTAGGAAATTCAATCTAAATGTCTTCCATTATAAATTTTGTTCTGACGTCTGCTCATTTTTTTCAGAAATGAATTGCGTAGGTTAAACGGCACTTTTCAAATGTCACTATTCCTACAGGTTCATAAAGTCAAAATTTAATAATTAAAAAGTTTTAAGTTTATCCTTAATCTCGGGGACTAAAGAACAATAAAGTTCCAAGTGCTTTCAATTTTTCCGTAATAAAAGCGCTCAAAGTTTTGCCTTAGATAGGCAAAAGGGTATGAGGGGGTTAAAAAATAAATTGTAATGATTAGATAACACAAAAAAAATATGACATAAGAACGTTTCTTTTTTAATTAGAATAGTTCATAAATTATTCTATGAAAACAAAATATTATGAAAACCAAGATAATCGGATGCAAAACATTTTTTGTCAACACCTCGAAACTGCCAATACATAAATTTGAAAGATAGAATCATTTTTTTGCATAAAATGAAATGTACCATCAATGGTGCATCTTAGAAAATGAATACACAAAACTAACAAATTTTAAGAAAATTTACAAATTTAGATGTAGAAAATAAGTTTCTTGTTAATAATCGAAAAATAATTTGTATCAACACAAGTAATGCTGAATGATGGCAAAGGTTAAGTTATTAAAAATTTATAGCGTCATTGAGGCGTAAAGCTACCAAAAGGGTGCTTTCACTGGGACGAAACCCCATTTGCCAGGCATCGCGATTTTTGAAGACGCGGGCGTCGCAGACAAAAGCGCCAGTAAAAAGTCCGCAAATATTGCCGCGCAAGGTCCTGTTATGGTGTGGTAAGTGAGTGTCGTATAGACCGCGGGCCCGCGACCTAATGCAAGTTGGATATTTAGCAAGTACAGTAGAATTGATTTCAACCTATATTTTCTAAGAATTATCTTTTCTGGGATTATCGTTATTTTTGTGAATAAAAAAATAAGGAAATAAAATAATTTTTTCAACATTTAATTCAAATTAATTAATCTAAATAAATTAGAATAACGTTTAATGAAAAATAAATAAATATAAAATTTTATAATTTTTTGAAGGCAGTAGAGAACCACTCACAAATTAAGAATCCCAAAATATAGGGCGCAAAACTGTGGGTGCTCAATCTGCCAATGATTCCTAAACGCGCTGATATCCCGGGTTTATCGCGAGAAACGGGTACCAAATGTCATTTATGAAATTAATAAATTCCACATTTGAGTGAATTTTAACTTCCGCTAAAGTAATTTTTTGTATATATAAACTCAGAAAATAATTAAATATAAATTAAAATAATAATTTTTCATCAAAATGACTGTAGCTTTTATGGGACACATTGAACCAAAACGGTTACTTATAACAAAAGGTAAGTCGTGAAACTCAAATTTTTTGTATTGTAGCAAATGGTGCACGAAATGATCAAAAATTTTTCATACAGAAGAAGATGGAAAATATTATCAAATATCACAAATTAGGCCCGTTAACCAAAACGACGTTAACTCGTAGACTCCGATTCGCCGGCAAGTAGTGACGCATTCAGCATTAAATCGCATTTTAAACGACGCTTAAAAATTAATGACAAGACCAGTTATAAAAGTTATCGATAAAAAACTTTAAGATGAAATGACGTTTGTGCTTTATTTTATTGAAAATTTTTACTGTATTAGCAGTTAAACTTATTTTTGGCAAAAATTTTTTAATCACAAAATTAAACCTTTCATCGTGATCAAGAAAAAAAATTCTAAGACTTTTTTCCCAACACACTATAGCCCCAAAATGATCACGTGACCGGTATATTTAAGGAATAAGGTTGGTAAAAGTAGTACTGTTTTTTTCCCAAAAATTGGCTTAAATCAATTTTTGAAAGAAGTGAAGTGGTTCCTTAAGAAGTTTTTAAGACTTTTTTAGCATTAGCACTCAAGTCCGAAAGCGATCAACGTGAGCCTTCAAGATTAAAGAAATGAGGTTTTGGCCCAAGTACCCAAATAGTACGTTCAAATTAACGGCCGCAAAGTTTTGAGGACTAATACACACCTAGATTTAAGAGTTTTGAACATAATAATATTTTCCAACACGTCACGTGATCTTATTTTCAAGAAATAAGGAATTTATTTTATGACATATTTTAAACCTTATTTTTTGGATTAATTTCGTCATGTGATTTTATTCGGACTTAAGTGTAAATGAGAAAAAGTCCTTAAAAACGTTTGAAGTTGACCCTTGGAATTTTTTGACGTAATTTGAGTACTTTTTCAAATTACTTGGTAGAATTGATACTAAATTTTTTTTTCAAAAAGTATCAATCATGCGAAAGACCCCTTAACAGAATCGTAACGATTTCTAAGAACCTTCCGTTGCATTAAAAGTATGGCCTCCGGTTTAAATAGAGCATTTTCAGTAGTCAAAACTTTATAAATAATCAATAGATAACAAATGAGACGCCTACGTGATCTCGCCTACGTGACCTTCTCTTTTTATTTTTCAAATGCGCAAGAAATTTAGATTCCAAAATAATTTAAAGAGTTTTATACTACGAGAATTTTGTAGAAAACATATAATTATGTTAGACCAGACTGAATAGAAAACCATTTGAAGTTTTACATGAGGTAATGCAAATATAGAAATTAAGGTTTAATTTTCATCTCTTATTGCACTTTTATAGTCGAGTCATAGTGGAAATTTCGGCAACATTTTTGTTTTCTTAATCCTTATTAAATGCTTTAAATTCGTTAAAAATTTTATTTTGTTATTTTATTTGTAAAGCAAATTGGCTGAATATTATTTTAAGCTATTGGATAAAATGTATGTTTGATAATGGATCTACTTTGCTATATGGCTCGATCTAAAGAAATGGTTTCACTAAGTTTGCCGGAGAATCGAGTCTGGGTAACAGAATTCATGTCTAAAAGTCTATACGATTTAATCTTCGAGTGTATGGTACCACAAAAAACCAAAAGGCGCATTGTGCGCCCAGCTCAAAGATAAGGCCCGAAAAAAACGGATTTAATTTAACGGCTCGGAATGTTAATGGCACATCTCGGGTACTTTTTGGCAGAAAATATAAATACGACCGATTTGAGTGGAGATGATTGGGGAGAACTGTCCCAAATTCTGGTTTTGAACGAGCATTCTGAGTACTGTCAACTTCAGCTGGCAAAAGCGGATCAAACCAAAAATTTAAGTGATTACCTACGAGACCAGATGACGCGGTAAGAAATTCAATCTTTTAATAAAAACTTTTCTAGATTTGCCCATAATGAACCGCTAGCCAGACATTTGATGATTTCGGCAAACTAGGGGCTAGCAATTAGGCATCATGAAATTAAATTGAAGCATACGATTAAGGAATTAAATATTGACACTTGTGGGCGCGCCGTTTTTTGTCAAGGTTAACAGTTATACAAAATGAAAAAAGAGGCCTTCATTCTTCTAAAAATCTTAATTCATTTTATGATACTACTCCGTATGAATCTGCAACAAAAATTTGACTGTAAAAAACCGCTTTGAAAATTTGGGTAATAATTCAACTGTTATTCGCTTATCTAATTCTGTATTTAATTCTTTCATTTGATGACTGATGCTTTGTATAAAAAATTAATTTCACCTGAAGGTCTAATGTTATTTGTATAATAAAATGTTTTATTTAATTATTTCATTCTTTATTTTTTAATTTGCAAAAATAACGATAACTCCGAAAAAGATAATTCTAAGTTTGAATTCAATTATCTTGAAAAATCTCGCCTACTACTGTACTTGCTTAATATCGAACTTTGATTGGTCGCGGGCCCCGCGGTCTTATACTACACATCACTACCGACACATAAGCAGACTTGCGCGCCAATATTGGCGGACTCTTACTGCGCTATTGTTCTGCGACGGTCCGCGTCTATGCAATCGCCGATGCCTGGCAAATGGAAAGCTCCGGCTTTCACAAAACTGCACGAGGCCCACAAATAAGTAATTTTTAATAAATCTTACAAATTAACTGCAGGAATTTTGTTCAGTTTTTTTCTCTCTTAGAAGAAGGAATTTCCATTTTCGGGACTATAATTAAAACCTAATATTAAACCTTTCCCGACAATTGATCTACCTGTGTGTTTAAGAACACTGTGTCTACTCATCCCGTTCAACTGATAAAAATAAAATTCACTGAAAATTAGTTTCCAAAATCGATGTGAAATATGTCACAAAATTTGGTCTTCATTTTTGATAAAATGTTTTTCACTTATGAAGAATTTTTCATTGAGTGTGTTATTTTGCGTTTTTTGAAAACGTGCTTTGCCGATACACTACTGACTCTAATCACTTTTTTGAATAGTGAGATAAACCGAAATTTTCAATGTTAAAATTCAAACTTTTTAATGATTTATCTTGCCACTGGATAAAGCAAACGGTAATATTGTAATTCCTCCAAGTTTATCATCTCTTGGCATTGATTATTATGAATTGTAAAATTTTACATTTTTTAACTCGTAGACTCGAAACTAAAATAAAAACTGTTTCTAGACTTTAAGTTAAACAATAAATAAACAAACGGAAAATGGTCACTACTTGCCGGAAATAGAGTCTACGAGTTAAAGATAAAAAAACTTAAAAAAAAAACTTTAAAACTGGATTGAAAATATTGAAGAAATGCAAGCTTAAATGCATTAAACTGCTAAAATTATTGTTAAAATTAAAAATGATTTTTTACTAATTTTTGCGTTTGAATTTTGTTAATTAAACTTCATTATAGACCTCTGTAATTTGGAGCTTTGAATTAATTACTGAGTGGTTAAACCTTCGTTTGACGATTTGAAAATAAAGAATTTTCGAAACTAAAATATTAGTATCATTGTTTTTTAAGCTTTCTTGGTAAGAATTTATTTTAAGAACGTAGGATTTTTTTTGTCTTCAAAAATTTTCTTATAAAAAAATCGATTTTTCGTGTAATTTTTGAGATTTTACCAGGTAGTCCGGAATCAGTTCTACCGAATGCGTATTAGGTGCTACGAAAGCTGAAATTTTCTGGCCAGTGAAAATTAATTGTTTTTCGGTCCTGTTTTTTTGCTTTAGGGTCCGGCGACAAATATTTGACCTCGAATAACCCGTC
Organism: Oikopleura vanhoeffeni; assembly: GCA_004367855.1. Taxonomy (NCBI): domain Eukaryota; kingdom Metazoa; phylum Chordata; class Appendicularia; order Copelata; family Oikopleuridae; genus Oikopleura; species Oikopleura vanhoeffeni. The sequence continues at coordinate 14,032 of SCLH01000228.1, forward strand.
AAAATTCAAAGATCAATTTCAAGTTTATTGTAATAGACTTAAAAGTACATAAAAAAGATCAAAGACGGTCCGACTTCTGGATGAGCGTATTAAAAACTATGGGGTCAATTATATACCGGTAAAGGGTCGCTAAGAGAGCCAAAATTAAGACCTTAATATTGAACCTTGAGTATTGACCAGTTTTGCACTATAGCGACCTGACAGTATATAATTGACCCATAGTTTTTAAAATACGCTCATCAGAAAGTCAACCCTTCCGGTTCTTTTGGGGGTACTGTCAAGTCTTGAAATTGACCTTGAACTTTGACGGGTTTATTGAGGTCAAATGTTGGTAGCCGACCCTGAAGCAAAAAAAATAGGTAACCGAAAAACGCTTGATTTTCATGGTCCAAAAAACCAGCCTTTTAGCACTCAATACGGCTTCGCTGAACTGAATTCCCGAAATTACCAGTAAAATCTCGAAAACTGACCGAAAAATCGATTTTTTTCAAATTTTGAAGACAAAAAAATGCCTTACGTATTCAATGACCAGAAATAATTCTGCTCAAGAAAGCTTAAAAAAAATTGATCCCCATTTTAAGTTAAAAAATTCCGTTATTTCAAAAATCGTCTTTGATATTTTTTTTCTGTCGAACTAATGAGCGATATTTTTCAAAATATACTAGATTGATATCCATAGTTTGGGGCTCGAGCAGGTATGCAACGCCTCCTGTGATTTTAAACTCTTCGCAAGAGACCGAAACTAACCATCACCGTTGTTATGAATTATGCTTTTTCGAATAAATATGTAGGACAGAATTCAATTTTATTTTTTGAATTTACCAGTTATCATACAAAATTTGAGCAATTCCACAATTACTGTCTGTTTGTCTAATTAATAGTAACGATTGTACTGTAGCACTTTTATTTCTTACCCATGCCCCATATGTCATACTCGTCACCCAGGCCAATAAGTATTAGTTGGCCTAGTTAATTTTCCATTGAAATCCCAAAGCTTTGTGGCATAATTGGTTCTTTGAAATATTGTGAATAATTTTCCGAATTTCTACAGAAGTTGGGTGTGCGCTATTTTTGCCAAAAGACGCTATTTTGAAGCGCCTGCAGATGAATTTCCTGAAATACAAAAAATTCAATGCAATTTTTATTAAATTTTATTAAGATGACTTTAAAGATATGGTAAAACGTGTGCACATTTACATTTATCTGATAAATTTTATCATAACATAATGCCCTTGAAATGGCGTTGTGCCAGTAGCAAATCACTCCGTGGCACTATATCGAAAATGATCCTACTGCCGAATCTTGTATAGCCCAGCGTCATAAGTTGAACTTATAATTGGAGACTCAATTTGTCAGTAGTTTGAATTATTGAATCTTGTAATCGAATAGCTTTTTTAATTCAATCAAAACGAATTAAAAACTTCGCGTTCGTTATTTCATAGGTTTCAATTTCCATAACAATAACGTGTGCCACGGGGTTTAAATTTCTAATGATATCGGAAAAGTATACTTGTGCGTTATGTTTTTACCTACATGTGACAACTGTGACTGAGGAAACCAATCACATTCACACGACGATTTTTAACCAAAGGCAACCCACTCATTGGTCCACCAGTCACAGTTGTCACGTGTAAAGTGAAAAAATAACGCACAAGTAATATTTTCGATATAAACAATGTTGCAAATTAATAAGCAACTGATAAATTTAAGATTGAAAACACCTCGAAATAATCAGAGAATGATTAAACTTGTGAAATCGTTTTTTTTGTACGTAAATCTTCTAATTAGATTTCAACTGATTAAATTAATTACCGAAAATTTACATAAACAAACCTATGTCTTTGATTGAGAATAAACACTTTTTCACATAAACCAAGCCGAGACATCTATTTGTTATTGTGCACACAATCTGCGGCTTTCTTCTTTTAGAATTTATTTCGATAAATGGTTTTTGTGACAAAACGTACTGTGAGACAGTTTGTCACATTGTGAAAGTCACATGAATATTTATAGATGTCACATTTTTCTTTGATTTGCATGAATTGAGATCTCCTTTCCCGCAAACGAACGGTCAATCAACACGAGGGACCTAGATGAGATATTCTAACGATTTTTTTCTCGCTTATAAACTAATACAGTATATCAGTATAATGTATATCAGTTCGGGGCCCTGGTTATTTTTGCCACTTTTTATGCAAATTATTTATATTATCGGCTTTTGAAAACGATTTATCCGATAAAGTTCTTTAAATAGCTTCAACTGAGCACGAATTCTATTGAATAATAAAATACAAAAAATGGTCCGAATCAGATCCATTTTTTTTTCAATTTTTAAGAAAACTGAATGATTAAATAATTTCAGTAATCCCTATGAAAAAATGGTCTGAATCGAACTAATTTTCCTTTAATTGAGTCATCGCTCCCTAAACTGGTACACTTACGAATCTAAAAAAGTGTACGCATCAGGGCGCTGTGTTCTAGTTGGGGCGCACTCCCTATCTTCTTGCAAAAACTACATTGCAAGATTAAAAATTGCTTTATTTTTGTGGTTAAATTCGAAAGTAAATGGAAAAGTTCTGTGTGGAACATGATTTATCAATACACAAATCAAATACAGCCAGCATTTTTGTATGATTTTTTTAAAACTTGTTATTGAAGTTTGCTTTTTTTTCTTGGTTTGAATTTCTAAACCGCTCAAACAGGCCAATTGTTCTTTGAAATTTTTATTTCAAAAAACTATTCGGCAAATTCGCCGATTTTATCTGGCAAATTTTTCTTTAAAATTGGATCAAGATATTTCGTTGTTTTAGCGCTCCATTTCATATGCTAATATGAGCTAATCAATACATATTTTTCGTCACGTTAGGGTTTTTTAAAAATGTAATCTTGTTGCCCATACTGAATCATATGATTATGATATATAGGCTATATAATATAGCCCTATATTATAATAATATAGCCACATAAATCCTAAAATTCAAAAAATGTAATACAAACATGTAATCAAAAAAATTTTCATCTTTTAGTAGCGCATAATTAATTGGAGCAATTAAAAAACTTGAAACCTAGAAAATATAAAAAAATTCGTTTGAAGAAAAAATTCTGCAAATTCTGTTTTGGAGCCTTTCAAAAATATATCTATAATTTAAAAAAAACTTTTTTAACTGTAACCAGGTAGGAACGACATTGACCGAGCCTCAAAAAAAAGTACCAGTTAGGGCGCTGTGTATCAGTTAGGTGTGTCTCCAGCATAGGGAGCGATGAAAATGTAATTCAAGAGATATTTGTGCTCCAGTTTGAGCTATATATAAGAAGTTAATCGGTTCGTATTCCAAAAGCCGAATTATAATAATTGCGATTATATATAAAAATCCCGAATATATAAAAAAATGGCTTAAAAAAGTGGCAAAAAAGGACGCAGAGGGCCCGTTTTGCGGGAAATGGTGAAAGAAATGTTTTGAAATGTATTGTTTAATTTCCGGTAATAATTATTTTTGCCCGAAAAATTTCCATGTGATTAATAATCACTAGTCTGAAAAAAATTAAAGATTTAAAGTTTTAACAACCCAAAATGGATATCACATCATGATTCATGATGTGTAATTAATTTCATAAGATCTATAAGAGCCTTTAATCATACCTATGCTAAATAGAAGTTCGTTAGCAATGCCATTCCGCATCTGGTTACTTGCGCCTTGGATCTTCCTTAAATTTTATAATGTAATATTTAAGGCAATTTTGAGTTTCAAATGAATGTTAATTCCGGCGAAAGTGTACCCAATTTAACCAGTATACAGGTTTTGTCAACAAAAATATGGGCGTCTTTGTTCTGCTAATATCTTTCTATTAAATAATTGGTATACTTTTTACCCATAAATTAACCCAACCAAACTTTGGTAACCAAAGCGCAAAATAAGAAATATAATCTGCCTTTCGGAAACATTTTTTAACTGGCGCCAGTACAAGCTGTATTCTGGCTGTTGCATATTTAAAAATCGACCAAAAATATACTTCAAAATTAAAGTTTTACCCTGCGAATTTTTGATGAGGTCTAAATGTTTGAAAAATATATTTTTAATGAGCATCAATAACCCAAAATAAGAAATAACAATTTTGATCAAACTTCAATGTTACAGCAAGTATAAATTCGTCAATTGAGATTTAAAGGTTTATACATGTGTACAAAAATTTGAATGAAATGAATATCTCAAATCAAAAATTGGGTTATTTACCGGAAAAACTTTGGATTTTTTCGTCCTTACCGTGAAGTTACGAGTGAGTTTTTGAGCATGTTGGATTTATCTTGAAAGTTGAAAAAGGTCCACCCCATATTTGCCTAACCACGATATAAAAAAGTTGATACATGCAGTGGAACTTCCAAGAGATGGCAGCACAAATTGAATGTCAAAATGTAATGATAACTAAAGAACTTATAACTATGCTTAGCTTTTCAATCCTATTTATTTTGAAGATAAAATTTGAGGAAATTTAATATTTCATTATTTCTAAAAAAAAGTACTTTTTAGACCAAATTTCAATGACGAAATTTTTTAATGAATATTCCGTGACAATAAATGTTGAATACACAAATTTGAATAGACATATTTGTTTAATAAGTAGCAACGTGACTAATAAAGAGGAGAAATTCTTTTCCACACTCGATCTTCAAAAGTAGCAAGGTTGATTGATATACCAATAATTTTTGTCGTATAAATTTTCAATTACATTCCTTTAAGGAATAATATCACTTAAAAATCATGGAAAATATAAGTGAATTTTTTCATACGGTCTGTAAATTTTTTGGGCTAGGAAAAAAGGTACTTGAAAAATTGATTGAACCAATAATGTTTTGGTCCAAAATGACATACTGTAGGTGAAACAAACATTTTTGTTCAATTTCTATCTCAGAATGACTAAAGCCTCATTTGCTAACTTCAAAACTATCCTCTAAGACACTGCCTCCAGTACATAATAGCCCGAAGTCAAAACATATCAATCCGTTTGAACAAAGACATAGAAAACCGGACAGGATAATAAAGGACTTATGGAAATTTAGAATACGAAAATAAAATTGCTATATATAAGAGGGTGTCGTTAATTATTCTTTAGCTGTGGTCTTCAGACTTTTTAAAAGGCGATCGGCGTGATGAGTTATAAAAGTTTTATTTTACCAGGAAAAAAGACAATCAAACAACAATCGAACTGTTTTCCGATTTTCAAAAATTAATTTTCTCTCTATCTAGATTTTCACCTGCGTTCAAAATTCTGCAATTTCCCTCTTGGCGCCTTTCGTGGTTTTACATAAGTGCTATTTGAAGGCAGTTTTCAAATTCAGCTGTATTATGAAACCATTGACGAGTTTTATTCTTATGTGTTTCAAATATTCCTCATACAAGTACCACAAAGAACTATCAGTTTTTAATTTTTTTATTTCTGTAATATAATATACCAGTATATTTTCCCCAATGTTTATTCTGTATATTATGTATTAAATTTTTCAATANTTTTCGATATTTATAAATAAACAAAAAATTCTCTGATTTTCTGGAAAGCAGTTTAACGACAAAAATCGCGTCAATAGTTAATTAATATTAAAATACTCATTCGTTTTGAGACATAAAATTATTATATTTTTTCTATCAAAGATAGTTTTTATTTGACGTTTCGGCAAAACAGCCATTATCAGGTATGAGAAAGAAGTGCACAGAATTCGAAAGTTGATTTATTTTACGCGCGAAATCAGTTTACAATATTTTGCGAAATTACATTTTGAATTATGAAACGGTACATTTTTTGCAAACCTAAGTAATCGAGCCTCAGAAGGAATACTTAGTTCTAGCTCGATTAAGTGATAACACTGAGGAAACCGTCTTCAAATATTCAGACCCCACATAAATGTATGTCATTAATATGCGTTTGTATAATTTCAGAAATCTCTATCACTTAATCGAGCTAGAACTAAGTACTCCTTCTGAGACTCGATTACTTAGGTATGCGAAAAATGCACCTTTTCATAATTCAAAAATGAAATTTCGCAAAATATTGTAAACTGATTTCGCGCGTAAAATAAATCAACTTTCGAATTCTGTGCACTCCTTTCTCATACCTGATAATGGCTGTTTAGCCGGAACGTCAAATAAAAACTATCTTTGATAGAAAAAATATAATATTAAAATATTTTTTTTTGATTTTCCAAAATGTGGTGTAGAGAAATAATCGCCTCAATTTCAAGTGTGGCGTAAAGGTGCAATTCTGACGTATTTCATCAAATGTAGCAAGAAATAAAAAAATAAAAGAAACTCAATCTCGACCAGAACTAGGGAAAGAACAGTTCATTTTTGCATTGAATTTTGAAGCAGCGAGTTAATCAATCGCCAAAATTTAAGACAAATTCAAATTTTTCGACCATTTTTAAGATTTTTTGGGANGGATTACCCATGAGAGGTTTTTTGCAAAACTTGGTTACTTCATCATTACTTTTGGATTGAGATTATTTGTTTCATGACTCAATAAGGCTAGGGCGATAATGGTGTCCCGTTGTCCAATAAATAAAATTTAACTAAAAATTTATATAATTAATCTAAATGAATATACCAGTGATAATATATTATTATTTAAATAAAATGTACCTACTGTATCACATCAACGACATACTGTTAAGAAACAGAGATTATTCTTTTTGGTTAATCTGTTGTAGCCACTCCTGTACCATTTGAGGTGCGAATAAACAACAATAATAATAATAATAATCATTGATGGTACATTTCATTTTATGCAAAAATGATTCTATCTTTCAAATTTATGTTATTGCAGTTTCGAGGTGTTGACAAAAAATGTTTTGCATCCGATTATCTTGGTTTTCATAATATTTTGTTTTCATAGATAATTTATGAACTATTCTAATTAAAAAAAAGAAACGTTCTTATGTCATATTTTTTTTTGTTTTATCTAATCATTACAATTTATTTTTAACCCCCTCATACCCTTTTGCCTATCTAAAGGCAAAACTTTGAGCGCTTATTACGGGAAAAATTGAAAGCACTTGGAACTTTATTGTTCTTTAGTCCCCGAGATTAAGGATAAACTTAAAACTTTTTAATTATTAAATTTTGACTTTATGAACCTGTAGGAATAGTGACATTTGAAAAGTGCCGTTTAACCTACGCAATTCATTTCTGAAAAAAATGAGCAGACGTCAGAACAAAATTTATAATGGAAGACATTTAGAATTGAATTTCCTAAAAAGTGACTTCCTCAGAAATAATCTCCAATTTTCAGTCTTAATCTACAGGTGTTTTTCTTAAATGAAACCTAACCTACGCAATTTATCAAAATCACTTATAAACGAAATAAAAATTTACTCAAAGACGTTTAGATCAAAAACTCAAAATGGAGCAGCTTTAGAAAAATGTTTCCCTTTTAGTGAATCCTCGGAAAATAACCTACGATTTCCTGGTCTCTGATGCTACAGGTGTTTTTTAAAATGGCTCGGGTGTGAGGGGTTAAGCACTCTTTCATGCTGCTAGAAATTAAGCAAGTTATGCACAATATTCAAGCAAAATTGTTACACAAAAGTTTGGGATTTCAATGGACAATCAAATCGACCAAATAATGTTTGTTGGCTTGGGTGATAATTATGAAATATGGGATTGCTAAAAAAATGCAAAGAACGAAACAATTGGTAGATTTTGTATAATGATGCCAATTTTTCTAAATAATAATAAAAGTCAATACATATTTATTTTTAAAGAATAATTTACTAAAAGGTAAAACGTATTTATACCATTGAAGTTATATTACAAGTATGCCGGTTAGAATTTTTGGCTCAAATTCTTCAAACCATTTTTAATCGTGCAATAAGTGATGTAATTTTTTATCTTCCAAAATTAATGTTATTTTTTTTGCGGATGAAATAATAGACGCATGGAATATATGCAATAATAATTTGGGTCATGCCATTTTTTCCAATTATTTTCATTTTTTTGCTTTACTCTGATAAGTTTGAAAGTTTCGACAAGTCAGAATTGTTTCCTTGAATTTTATAAACTTTTGTTGCGATCAAAAAATATGTATTTATTTTCCAAGATAACAAATAAACCATGATTATAGGATTGTACAGTATGAACAACTTGGGCGCAACTAAAGGATAAATATTGCATCCTTTTCACCAATAAATGTGATCCCAGGTTCTTGTTAACATCGTAGCGAATAACGTGCAGTGGAATCCATTTGAATTTTTAGAAGCGCGTTTAGAATGGATCCCTCGACCATTTTTTCGACTAAAAACATATTATTAAGGCGCCTTTGGCGTGTAAATACCTCGAAATTTTCAATTCTTGTTGGTATCCCTTTATCACACTTGGTTCATGAATGATCTTGGAGGATTTTCTGTAAAAGTTACAGACTAGAAAAATCTCGCCAACATCATTTATCAACCAAAGTGTGATAAAGGGATAATAATAGTTAATGCTTTCACGCCACAAAAGTGGTGGGATAGAAAAACCGGTTCTACTGTTACGCAGCAGCTGATTATCAGCTAAACTGTGAATCGGCTATATTTTTTTGCAATTTTCCGATTTCTGGAAAATACCTTATAGTTGGCAAAATTATCTCTGTGAAATTTTGATCATTCAATTAATGGTACAAAAACAATGCTCAAAATAAATTTTTTGATCATCTAATATATGATTCATCTTTATTTGAAAACCCAGGACCTCAATCCCAAAAAATCTTAAAAATGGTCGAAAAATTTGAATTTGTCTTAAATTTTGGCGATTGATTAACTGCGCCTGCTTCAAAATTCAATGCAAAAATGAACTGTTCTTTCCCTAGTTCTGGTCGAGATTGATTTTTTTTTTATTTTTTATTTCTTGCTAACATTTGATGAAATTCGTCAGAATTGCACCTTTACGGCCACACTTGAAATTGAGGCGATTATTTCTCTACACCCACATTTTTGGAAAATCAAAAAAAATATTTTAATATTATATTTTTTCTATCAAAGATTAGTTTTTATTTGACGTTCCGGCTAAACAGCCATTATCAGGTATGAGAAAGGAGTGCACAGAATTCGAAAGTTGATTTATTTTACGTGACGCAATGGCTGTTTAGCCGGAACGTCAAATAAAAACTATCTTTGATAGAAAAAATATAATATTAAAATATTTTTTTTTGATTTTCCAAAATGTGGTGTAGAGAAATAATCGCCTCAATTTCAAGTGTGGCGTAAAGGTGCAATTCTGACGTATTTCATCAAATGTAGCAAGAAATAAAAAAATAAAAGAAACTCAATCTCGACCAGAACTAGGGAAAGAACAGTTCATTTTTGCATTGAATTTTGAAGCAGCGAGTTAATCAATCGCCAAAATTTAAGACAAATTCAAATTTTTCGACCATTTTTAAGATTTTTTGGGATTGAGTTCTGGGTTCACTAAACCATAAAGTTTTCAAATAAGATGAATCATATATTAGATGATCAAAAATTTATTTTGAGCATTGTTTTTGTACCATTAATTGAATGATCAAATTTCACAGAGATAATTTTGCCAACTATAAGGTATTTTCCAGAAATCGGGAAATTGCAAAAATATAGCCGATTCACAGTTTAGCTGATAATCAGCTGCTGCGTAACAGTAGAACCGGTTTTCTATCCCACCACTTTTGTGGCGTGAAAGCATTAACTATTATATCCCTTTATCACACTTTGGTTGATAAATGATGTTGGCAGATTTTTCTAGTCTGAACTTTACTAGAAAAATCCTCCAAGATCATTCATTAACCAAAGTGTGATAAAGGGATACAACAA
>SCLH01000228.1:23870-37800 GCA_004367855.1 Oikopleura vanhoeffeni
ATGGATTCCACTGCACGTTATTCGCTACGATGTTAACAAAGAACCTGGGATCACATTTATTGGTGGCAAAGGATGCAATATTTATCCTTTAGTTCGCCCAAGTTGTTCATACTGTACAATCCTATAATCATGGTTTATTTGTTATCTTGGAAAATAAATACATATTTTTGATCGCAACAAAAGTTTAAAAAATTCAAGGAAACAATTCTGACTTGTCGAACTTTCAACTTATCAGAGTAAAGCAAAAAAATGAAAATAATTGGAAAATGGCATGACCCAAATTATTATTGCATATATTCCATGCGTCTATTATTTCATCCGCAAAAAAATAACATTAATTTTGGAAGAATAAAAACATATTACAAAAAGTCACCTTACTTGTTGCACGATTAAAAATGGTTTGAAGAATTTGAGCCAAAAATTCTAACCGCGCATAACTTGTAATATAACTTCAATGGTATAAATACGTTTAACCTTTTAGTAAATTATTCCTTTAAAAATAAATATGTATTGACTTTTATTATTATTTAGAAAAATTGGCATCATTATACAAAATCTACCAATTGTTTCGTTCTTTGCAATTTTTTTAGCAATCCCATATTTCATAATTATCACCCAAGCCAACAAACATATTTGGTCGATTGATTGTCCATTGAAATCCCAAACTTTTGTGTAACAATTTTTGCGCTTGAATATTGTGCATAACTTGCTTAATTTCTAGCAGTTGAAAGAGTGCTTAACCCCCTCACACCCCGACCATTTTAAAAAAACACTGTAGAATCAGAGACCAGGAAATCGTAGGTTATTTCGGGGATTCACTAAAAGGGAAACATTTTTCTAAGAAGCTGCTCCATTTTGAGTTTTTGATCTAACGTCTTTGAGTAAAATTTCTTATTTCGTTTATAAGTGATTTTGATAAATTGCGTAGGTTAGGTTTCATTTAAGAAAAACACCTGTAGATTAAAGACTGAAAATTGGAGGTTATTTCTGAGGAAGTCACTTTTTAGGAAATTCAATTCTAAATGTCTTCCATTATAAATTTTTGTTCTGACGTCTCTCATTTTTTCAGAAATGAATTGCGTAGGTTAAACGGCACTTTTCAAATGTCACTATTCTACAAGGTTCATAAAGTCAAAATTTAATAATTAAAAAGTTTAAGTTTATCCTTAATCTCGGGGACTAAAGAACAATAAAGTTCCAAGTGCTTTCAATTTTCCCGTAATAAGCGCTCAAAGTTTTGCCTTTAGATAGGCAAAGGGTATGAGGGGGTTAAAAATAAATTGTATGATTAGATAAAACAAAAAAAAATATGACATAAGAACGTTTCTTTTTTAAATTAGAATAGTTCATAAATTATCTATGAAAACAAAATATTATGAAACCAAGATAATCGGATGCAAAACATTTTTTGTCAACACCTCGAAACTGCAATAACATAAATTTGAAGATAGAATCATTTTTGCATAAATGAAATGTACCATCAATGGTGCATCATTAGAAAATGAATACATATTCGCACTCAATGGGTACAGAGTGGCTACAACAGATTAACCAAAGAATAATTTGTTTAATACAGTATGTCGTTGATGTGATACAGTAGGTACAGTTTATAAATATATAATTATTCACCTGGTATATCCATTTAGATTATTATATAAATTTTAGTTAAATTTTATTTATGGACAACGGGACCATTATCGCCCTAGCCTTATGAGTCATAAACAATAATCTCATCAAAGTAATGATGAGTAACCAGTTTTGCAAAAAAAACCCTCTCATTGGGTAGTAATTGTTCTATGCGTCATTTGAAACACCGCTATTTCCATATCATAAAATGTTAGAGAAAATGCAACTGAACGCCCTTGTAAACGTAAAATATATGGTGGACTTTTAATTGAGCATAATTTTTATCAAAGTCCAAAATTTAAAATAAGTGTTCCATATTTTGTCCTATTAGTACTACATGAAAGTTTCATTTCAGTTGTTTTCATATAAAAAACACCTATAGTAACATTTTATTTTAGATTTTTATCAAAAAAAATAAAAAATAAAATTTTTATGAGTGAAGGGAAAAAATGTTCAATGGGAAGACGGATAATCCATCGATCTCATAAGTGCCTAGTCGTTGATTATGATGATGGAGAAAAGGCTGTAGTGAGGGATGTTGAGAGGATTCGGTGGATACTGACTGAGTGTGAGTCAATGGTACGTGAGGGACTCATAATCTTAAAATTATGGTTATTAGTTATGCATTATTAATCATACATTGGTTTGCTTCAATTTTTAATATTTTGCCATGAAACAATTCATATATCAATAATTTGTCCAATTTTATTATATTTGGCTATTTATACAATTTCAAGAAAAAATAAAAAACATTAAAAAAATTCTTAATAATTAAATGTTGCATTATTGCTCACGTTTTATGATCTAAAAAAATATGTTAGCCATTTTTTATACATATCAAACTCATGGTGCATCATTAGAAAATGAATACACGAAAACTAACAAATTTAGAAAATTTACAAATTTAGATGTAGAAAAATAAGTTTCTTGTTATAATCGAAAAATAATTTGTATCAACAAAGTATGCTGATGATGCAAAAGTTAAGTTATTAAAATTTATAGCGTCATTGAGGCTAAGCTTACCAAAGGTGCTTTCACTGCACGAGGCCCACAAATAAGGTAATTTTTAATAAATCTTACAAATTAACTGCAGGAATTTTGTTCAAGTTTTTTTCTCTCTTAGAAGAAGAATTTCCATTTTCGGACTATATTAAAACCTATATTAAACCTTTCCCGACATTGATCTACCTGTAGTGTCTTAGACACTGTGTCTAACTCATCCCGTTCAACTGATAAATAAAATTCACGAAAATTAGTTTCCAAAATCGATGTGAAATATGTCACAAAATTTGTCTTCATTTTTGATAAAAATGTTTTCACTTATGAAGAATTTTCATTGAGTGTGTTATTTTGCGTTTTTTGAACAAACCGTCTTTGCCGATACACTAACTGACTCTCTATCACTTTTTTGATAGTGAGATACCGAAATTTTCATGTTAAAATTCAAACTTTTATGATTTATCTTGCCACTGGATAAAGCAAACGATAATTGTAATTCTCCAAGTTTATCATTCTTGGCATTGATATTATGAATTGTAAAATTTTACATTTTTTAAAGATAAAAACTTAAAAAAAAAACTTTAAAACTGATGAAAATATTGAAGAAATGCAAGCTTAAATGCATTAAACTGCTAAATTATTGTTAAAATTAAAATGATTTTTTACTATTTTTGCGTTGAATTTTGTTAATTAAACTTCATTATAGTACCGTACTGTAATTTGAGCTTGATAATTACTGAGTGGTTAAACCTTCGTTTGACGATTTGAAATAAAGAATTTCGAAACTAAAAAATTGGTATCATTGTTTTTAAGCTTTCTTGTAAAGAATTTATTTTTTAAGACGTAGGATTTTTTTTGTTCTTCAAAAATTTTCTTAAAAAAATCGATTTTTCGGTTAATTTTTCGAGATTTTACAGGTAGTCCGGAATCCAGTTCTACCGAAGCCGTATTAGGTGCTAGAAAGCTGATTTTCTGGCCAGTGAAAATTAATTGTTTTTCGGTTACCTGTTTTTTGCTTAAGGGTCGGCGACCAATATTTGACCTCGAATAACCCGTCAAAATTCAAGATCAATTTCAAGTTTATTGTATAGACTTAAAAGTACATTAAAAAGAATCAGACGGGTCGACTTTCTAATGAGCGGATTAAAAACTATGGGTCAATTATATACCGTAAGGTCGCTAGAGAGCCAAAATTAGACTTAATATTGACCTTGAGTATTGACCAGTTTTTGCACTATAGCGACCTGACAGTATATAATTGACCCATAGTTTTAAATACGCTCATCAGAAAGTCAACCCTTCCGGTTCTTTTGGGGGTACTGTCAAGTCTTGAAATTGACCTTGAACTTTGACGGGTTATTTGAGGTCAAATGTTGGTAGCCGACCCTGAAGCAAAAAAATAGTTAACCGAAAAACGCTTGATTTTCACTGGTCAAAAAACCAGCCTTTTAGCACTCAATACGGCTTCGCTAGAACTGAATTCCGAATTACCAGTAAAATCTCGAAAAACTGACCGAAAAATCGATTTTTTTCAAATTTTGAAGAACAAAAAAAATCCTACGTATTCAAATGACCAGAAATAAATTCTCTTCAAGAAAGCTTAAAAAAATTGATCCCCATTTTTAAGTTTAAAAATTCGTTATTTCAAATCGTCTTTGATATTTTTTCTGTCGAACATGAGCGATATTTTTTCAAATATATATATATCCATAATTGGGGTTACATGCAGGTATGCAACGCCTCCTGTGATTTTAAACTCTTGCAAGAGACCGAAACTAACCATCACCTTGTTATGAATTATGCTTTTCGAATAAATATGTAGGAAAAATCAATTTTATTTTGAAATTTAACAGTCATCATACAAAATTGAGCAATCCACCAATTTACTGGTCTGTTTGTCTAATTAATAGTACGAATTGTACTGTACACTTTTATTTCTTACCCATCCCATATGTCATAATCGTCACCCAGGCCATAAGTATTAGTTGGCCTAGTTAATTTTCCATTGAAATCCCATACTTTTGTGCAATAATTGTTCTTTGAATATTGTGAATAATTTTCCGAATTTCTAGCAGAAGTTGGGTGTGCGCTATTTTGCCAAGACGCTCTTTTGGAAGCGCCTGCAGATGAATTTCTGAAATACAAAAAAATTACAAATGCATTTTATTAAATCTTATTAAGATGACTTTAAAGATATGGTAGACGTGTGCACATTTACATTTATCTGATAAATTTTATCATACACATAATGCCTTGAAATGGCTTGTGCAGTACATCAGCTCCGTGGCACATATATCGAAAATAATCCCTACTGCCGATCTCTGTATAAGCGTCATAAGTTGAACTTATAATTTGAGACTCAATTTGTCAGTAGTTTGATTATTGAATCTTGTATCGAATACTTTTTTAATTCAATCAAACGATTAAAAACTTCGCGTTCGTTATTTCATAGGTTTTTAATTTCCATAACAATAACGTGTGCCACGGGGTTTAATTTCTAATGATATCGAAAAGTATACTTGTGCGTTATGTTTTACCTACATGTGACAACTGTGACTGAGGACCAATCACATCACACGATTTTTCACCAGGCAACCCACTCATTGGTCACCAGTCACAGTTGTCACGTGTAAGTGAAAAATAACGCACAAGTATAATTTTCGATATAAACATTGTTGCAAATTAATAACAACTGCATAAATTCAAGATTGAACACCTCGAAATAATCAGAGAATGATTAAACTTTGTGAAATCGTTTTTTTGTACGTAAAATCATTCTAATTAATTTCAACTGATTTAAATTAATTACCGAAAAATTTACATAAACAAACCTATGTCTTTGATTGAGAATAAACACTTTTTCACATAAAACCAAGCCGAGACATCTATTTGAGATTGTGCACACAATCTGCGGCTTTCTTAGAATTTATTTCGATAAATCGGTTTTTGTGACAAAACGTACTGTGAGTACAGTTTGTCACATTGTGAAAGTCACATGAATATTTATAATGCAATTTTTCTTTGATTTGCATGATTGAGATCTCCTTCCACAAAACGACGGTCAATCAAACACGACCTAGATGAGATATTCTAACGATTTTTTCTCCTTATACTACACTGTAATATATCAGTTACCGGGCCCCTGGTTATTTTTGCCACTTTTTATGCCAAATTATTTATATTATTCGGCTTTTGAAAACGATTTATCCGATAAAGTTCTTTAATAGCTTCAACTGAGCACGAATATCTATTGAATAATAAAATACAAAAAATGGTCCGAATCAGACCATTTTTTTCAATTTTTTAACAAAAACTGATGATTAAATAATTTCAGTAATCCTATGAAAAAATGGTCTGTATCGAACTAATTTTTCTTTAATTGCAGTCATCGCTCCCTAACTGGTACACTTACGAATCTAAAAAAGTGTACCAGTCAGGGCGCTGTGTTCTAGTTAGGGCGCATCCCTATCCTTTTGCAAAAAAAACTACATTGCAGATTAAAATTGCTTTATTTTGTGGTTAAATTCGAAAGTAAATGGAAAAAGTTCTGTGTGAACATGATTTATATTACACAAATCAAATACAGCCAGCATTTTTGTATCATTTTTTTTAAAACTTGTTATTGAAATTTGCTTTTTTTTCTTGTTTTGAATTTCTAAACCGCTCAAACAGGCCAATTGTTCTTTGAAATTTTATTTCAAAAACTATTCGGCAAATTCGCCGATTTATCTGCAATTTTTCTTTAAAATTGGATCAAGAATATTTCGGTTGTTTTTAGCGCTCATTTCATATGCTAATATGAGCTATCAATCATATTTTCGTCACGTTAGGTTTTTTAAAATGTAATCTTGTGCCATATGAATCATATGATATGATATATAGGCTATATAATATAGCCTATATTATAATAATATAGCCCATATCTAAAATTCAAAAATGTAATACCAAACATGTAATCAAAAAAATTTTCATCTTTTAGTAGCGCATAATAATTGGGAGCAATTAAAAACTTGAAACCAAATAAAAAAATTCGTTTGAGAAAAAATTCTGCAATTCTGTTTTTTGGAGCCTTTCAAAAATATATCTATAATTTAAAAAAAAAACTTTTTTAACTGTACCAGGTAGGAACACATTGACCGACCTCAAAAAAAGTACCAGTTAGGGCGCTGTGTATCAGTTAGGTGTGTCTCAGCAGGGAGCGATGACTGTATTCAATAGATATTTGTGCTCAGTTTGAGCTATATATAAGAAGTTAATCGGTCGTATTCAAAAGCCGAATTATATATTCGACTTATTATAAAAAATCCCGAATATATAAAAAATCGCTTAAAAAAGTGGCAAAAAAGACAGAGGGCCGCGTTTCGGGAATATGGGAAGAAATGTTTGAATGTTATTGTTTAATTTCCGGTAATAATTATTTTGCCCGAAAAATTTCATGTGATTAATAATCACTAGTTCTGAAAAAATTAAGATTTAATTTTAACAACCCAAAATGATATCACATCATGATTCATGATGTGTATTAATTTCAAAATAAGATCTATAAGAGCCTTTAATCATACCTCATGCTAAATAGAAGTTCGTTAGCAATGCCATCCGCCATCTGGTTACTTTGACGCCTTGGATCTTCCTTAAATTTTATAATGTAATATTTTAAGCAATTTTGAGTTTCAAATGAATGTTAATTCCGGCGAAGTGTACCAAATTTAACCAGTATACAGTTTTGGTCAACAAAAAATATGGGCGTCTTTGTTCTGCTATATCTTTCTATTAAATAATTGGTATACTTTTACCCATAAATTAACCCAACCAAACTTTGGTAACCAAAGCGCAAAATAAAGAAAATATAATCTGCCATTTCGGAAACATTTTTTAACTGGCGCAGTACAAGCTGTATTCTGCTGTTGCATATTTAAAAATCGACCAAAAATATACTTCAAAATTAAAGTTTTACCCTGCGAATTTTGATGAGGTCTAAATGTTTGAAAATATATTTTTATGAACATCATAACACCAAAATAAGAAATAACAATTTTGATCAAACTTCAATGTACAGCAATATAAATTCGTCAAATTGAGATTTAAAAGTTATACATGTGTACAAAAATTTGGAATGAAATGAATATCTCAAATCAAAAATTGGGTTAATTTACGAAAAACTCTTGATTTTTTCGTCCTTACCGTGAAGTTCGAGTGAGTTTTTGAGCATGTTGGATTATCTTGAAAGTTGAAAAAGTCACCCCAATTTGCTACCACGATATAAAAAAGTTGATACATGCAGTAGGAACTTCCAAGAGATGCAGCACAAATTGAAAATGTCAAAATGTAATGATAACTAAAGAAACTTATAACTATGCTTAGCTTCAATCCTTATTTATTTTGAAGATAAAATTTGAGGAAAATATTGATATTTTCATTATTTCTGAAAAAAAGTACTTTTTAGACAAATTTTCAATGACGAAATTTTTTAATGAATATTCCGACAATAAATGTTGAAATACACAAATTTGAATAGACATATTTGTTAATAAGTAGCACGTGACTAATAAAGAGGAGAAATTCTTTTCCACACTCGATCTTCAAAGTAGAAGTTGATTGTATACAATAATTTTTGTCGTATAAATTTTCAATTACATTCGTTTAAGAAATAATATCACTAAAAATCATTGGAAAATATAAGTGAATTTTTTCATAGGGTCTGTAATTTTTTTGCTAGGAAAAAAGGTACTTGAAAATTGATTGACCAATAATGTTTTGGTCAAAATGACATACTGTAGGTGAAAAAACATTTTTGTTCATCTATCTCAGAATGACTAAAAGCCTCATTTGCTAACTTCAAAACTATCCTCTAGACACCCTCCAGTACATATAGCCCAAACATATCAATCCGTTGACAAGACATAAAACCGACAGGATAATAAAGGACTTATGAAATTACGATACGAAAATAAAATTGCTATATATAAGAGGGTTCGTTAATTATTCTTTAGCTGATGGTCTTCAGACTTTTTAAAGCGATCGGCGTGATGAGTATAAAAGTTTTATTACCAGGAAAAAGACAATAAAACAACAAAATCGAACTGATCCGATTTTCAAAATTAAAATTTCTCTCTATCTAGAATTTTCACCTGCGTCAAAATTCTGCAAATTTCCTCTGCCCTGGTTTTTACAAAAGTTGCTTATTTGAAGCAGTTTTCAAATTCAGCTGTATTAATGAAAACCATATTAACGAGTTTTATTTTATGTTTTCAAATATTCCTCATACACCACAAAGAACTATCAGATTTTTAATTTTTTTTATTTCTGTATATAATATACAGTATATTTTCCATGTTTATTCTGTATATTTATGTATTAAAATTTCAATAAAATGTTACAAAAATAAATCCGTAATTGAATAATTTACGAAAATTTGTAAGCTAAATTGTGAAATATTTTAAAAATTTCCAGCTCGAGTACATGGTTGGCTCCATTCTACAAAATTTTCGTAAAAAAGCGTGGGTCCCTTTAATAAAGAATCATTTTACAGATTAAAAAACAACATCTGCTAAATAGTGGTAACAAACGGGGTACGGTATAACTCTGACCCGTCTTTTAATTTGAAACAAAAAGGCGATTAGTGAGGCGCTAGGGTGACGCTAAATGCGGTTAACGGAAATGTAGAAATAAATAACATACGTAGTGATAATATATCTTTTTATTTTCAATAGAATACATGAGTTTCACCTTTTTCGGAGACTTTATTTGTCTTTATTTTTTGGAAATATTCATAATTGTTAAATGGGCGGACTTAATTATCATTAAGTACACAAAAATAAATAAAGATTCATTAACATTATTGCTTTTGCGCACTATCTATAGTAACGGCTAAAGTTTTGTACACAATAATCAAACGAACATTTATTGAACGCTGAAAATGTAAGGAGGGCAGTGTTAATCAAGACAAAACGCGCCAGTGCCATGTCAAAGCTTGAAAAGCCTCATTCATGAAGAAAAATTAAAAAATTTGATAACGTACAAAAAAAAATTATTTCATTTAATTACAGAAATAAAATACTTTTTTCCATTGAATATATTTCTATTAATTACAAAAAAAATACTTTTTTTCATTAAGTACGTTGAAATAAAAAATTATTATAAGTCAAAAATACTTCATGGGTCGCATTATCATCTTACCTAAGGTAAGGTCTCTGCATAAACACACAAAAGGTTTCTAGCAGGTTACACACCCGACCGTCCGCGGAAGCGCGGCGGGTAGGGCCTGCAGAAACTCTTTTGTGTGTTTTGACAGAACCTACCTAAGGTAGTATGCCACATTATCTTATTTTTTCATGTCCAATTGAGATCGGACTATAATAAGGCTATAATGGGACAAATTTGCAGAAGAGTTATATGAGTTATGAATGAATAACATAAACGGTTTTTTCCAAACTAATTTTGATATAGGTTATTTTAATACGATTTACACATATAGGGGAGATGTTTTAATACTTAATTTTGCTTATGTTTAAATAATAATGTGGCATATGTCGAAATGGTCATTTCCGCATCTCTGATAATATTCATAGAAAAATAANAATGAGATAAATCCCATGTCTGGTTATCACACTATAAGCGCTCAAAGTTGAACCTCAAATGAGGTTTTGTGCCTCCACTGAAGTTTTTTTTCGAACGTCCAAGGGTTAAATGAAAACCCATAGATAATTGCCATTTAATAATACGGCTGCACGGAGCCGTACGGGCGGCTTGGCCATCTTTAACTGCGGTCTTACCCGAGTTAATAATATCGTTAGGAATATACGATTTTATATCATATATACGTAAAAATAACTTTCGCCACATCGAGCCAATCAGGACGAGGATCCCATCACTTCTCATCGCAGAAGAAATAATACACTAAAATAAATTATTTTAAATAATATCCATTAAGTTTTATACGTCCTGGCTTATTTTTGCCAGCGATGAATTCTTAAAAGCTTTATTATTTTTATTTTTGCGAGTCTGAAGTTATGCATGCAGAGCTTGGTGTAGGAGGGGCGTCCGTGTAAACCGACAATGTACTTATAATACGATTTCTATTCTCCGCCGAGGAATGCTGCTTGCTTTGCATAACAATGTAAAATAAAATAACATGCATACAATTACTTTTGTACATTTTCCGGTGCAAATTCGAAAAAATCAGACCGTAGCGGAAACTCAAAAAGTTGACACGGCTTCATACTAATCATATGCAGTGAACAAAGTCAGTTCTTGCTTAGAGTTGTCGAAAACATAAAGAGACATTGTTTGAAGTAAAATATTTAAGGTAAATTATAGAAAATTGTTTTCTCAAATACGGGTTTATGACGGTGTTCATTCCTCATTTTCCTGACTGGATTACATAATAATGTATATCATACAAATGCACTAAATCGATTGTTTATTTTTGAATTTTACAAAACTATCATCATATAATATCTGAAGATAAAAGTCAGCCAAGAACGATTTGAAAACTGAATCTCTCGCATAGTATTATTTTGTTTGTCGTATTTAGTTAATAAGTAATACTCCGCTATTTCAGACAATTTATGATCTGAGCGCTCTAATAGTCAAAAAGAGAAATTTTGATAATGCAATCGGAAATAAATCAAATTAGTTCTACGTTTGGCAAGAAATTTTGTTTATATTTACAAATAACTCAGAGACTTTCTTAAAAACTTACTTTTTCAAATTAACCTAATAGTCAGTTTCAGAAAGCAAGTTTTAAATTAAATTAAAGAAAAAAAAGTTTTAACTGATGTTTTCGATTTTTCCTAGGTGAACTCTATGTAGCAATTCCATAAAAAGTCTGAGGATAAAAACATTTTTCTGATATTCCTTCACTTCGTCCACTTAAGGGGGTACTGGTCGCTAGAATTGAATTTTCTCGATAGAAATTAGCCATACAGGGATTGAGGACAATAGTCAGATTAGCCATCTTGTACATGAAATGCTGAGCATGAGTTGCTTAAGCGGGTATTGTATCACATAGGGCAAAATCAAACGGGCCAATGAGTGGCGCCCACAAAGCAACAAACCCCTGATTTTTATTGTAGAACTATCCTTTAGCTTGTAAAAAACAAATCTCAAATTTTTTTTGTATACATACCTAAGCCAAAATGGTAAAAGTACCTTCTCCTAGGTTTTATGTTGAAATTGGCTGAAATTTTGACATAACTTGTGAAAGTGGTAGGCCAAAAAAATTTCACGGCAGACTTTGAAATTTCCCTATACTTTCTCTAGAATGTGAAAAAAACCACCGCTTTTTGGCAATTATTCGCCGGAAAACTATCTCCTCCAAGAAAAAATTATAAAATTCATTCAATTTTTTTTTATAAGCTAACTCATACAAATAAAAACAGTAATCTCACGGCAATTTTTGAGATTTCGATCTCAAACTCGAAATATGATTTTTTTAAGGATCCACGAGAAAATTTTCGAAAAAAAAGTGCTTCGATTTTTTTGTTAGTCCGCTCAAAAAAACCCACTAAAACACTGACCAGAAAGTTGGCTTACGTCAAGATGATATTTTGACGTTTTAGTTGTTAAATTTAAGCAAACTTAATATTTTAAGTTCATTTTGAAAAAAAAGTAAAAATTTTGAAATTTTTCTGATGATTTGGTCGGTACTACCGACTCGGTAGTACACTTTGTTATCACCCAGGTCATTTTGGAGCATTTGTTATCCTCCTGAGGCCTCATAAAAACAGCGACCGGTACCTGGAATTGAATTTTCTCGATGAAATCTTGGCCAACCAGGGCTTTACGGATATTATTGAGATTAGCCAATTTGTAGATCTAGCCTTTAGCTTGCGTGAGAAATATATCGAAACTTTTTTGTATGCACACACTTCCTGACACATAAGCGACACAAAAAGACCCGAGCCAAAATGGTAAAACTATCTTCTCCCACGTTTTATGTCGAAATTATTTGAAATTTTTTGGCAATTATCCGTCGGAAAAACTATCTCCTCCTAGGAATTTTTTTTAAATTCATTCATTTTTTTTCTCTAAGCTAGCTCAACAAATAAGAACAATAAACTTGGTCATTTTTTTGATTACGAGCTTAAACTCGTAATATGATTTTTTTAATACCCACGAGAAAATTTTCGAAAAAAAAAGTGCTTCGATTTTTTTGTTAGTAGGCTCAAAAGAAAGCTACTAAAACACTGATCAGAAAGTTTGCTAACGTCAAGGTGATACTTTGAAGTTTTAGTGGTTAAATTAAAGCAAACGTAATTTTTGAACTTTATTTTGATTTTTATCACCCCGGGTCATTTTGGAGCATTTAGTTTGCCCCTGAGGCCTCATAAAACCAGCGACCAGTATTCCCTTAAGACGGTAGCGGTCGTTGAATTGAACCTTTGTACACCGCTTTATTGGAATACAAAGCCGCCTTAAAACTTTAAAAAGTAGCCATTTGGTAGATCTATCCTATAGCCTATAGGGCAGGCTAGGAAAAAAGAAGGAAAGGGAAAGGAAAGGAACGGAAATTCAGAGAGGCCAAGGGGAAGGGAAGGGATGAAAATTGACAGGCTGGGGATGAAGGGGAAAGAGTTTTTGAAATTAGCTTCGAATATTTTTCAAATAGTTTTTTTAGATATTTAACTCACTTAAATAGCACGTGGTATATTTAATTTCAGGAAAAATTAACATTTTGTACTCATTTGTGAACTAAATGTAAGTAAAGGGGTGGCATAAACCCGGCATCCTGAAGTCAATATAACTTACGAAAATCGTAAGTCAGTATATTTTTTCATGCTTATTATAGTTAGCTGAACCGATTAAAATATGGTTCAGCTTCATAAAATCATTTTTATCTATTTTAGGAAAGATTTGAGTTCGGGTTTGAAATCGTAACAATTTGAAAAAAAATTCGAAGCATTATGAAAATTTTCCGCATTTTTCGTCCAAAATTTTTTTGTTTTAATAACTGAAATCTGTGAGTAAAAAACAAAAAAAAACCACTTTAAATTTTTTCATGGATTCCTACATATTTTCTGACCGCTGTTTGAAAAATCATAAAATTTTTATTTTTCATTTTTTATCAACTTTTTCAGAAAAATTATGAAAATTTTCCCCAAATCAAGTCCAAAATTTTTTTATTCGTGGTTTTTTTAACTCTCCATTAAAAATCGTGCAGAATCACATATTAAATGTTTTGGCATCAATTAACTCGCCGTATGTCAACTAATCGGTAGATCGCGCGATTATCATTTCGAAACTGTTGATGACATTTTTAACACTTGACTGTGCACTCGATAAGTGCCATTCGGCACTGAATCTT
>SCLH01000228.1:57918-85881 GCA_004367855.1 Oikopleura vanhoeffeni
AAATTTGCGACACCCACTCCCTTAATTAAAGGCACGGCGAGTCTTATTCAGGAATGATAATTTCTCGTTTAGTACAGTATGTTAATTTTGTGATTTTGAAAAATAAGCTCGAGTAAAATAGAGGAAACGGAAAATTTATTGGTCAATTCATTTTTAGGCACGCGCTAACTGACCACTCATCACATAAATCTTGAGGCCCTTTTCTTGCTTTTCTCGTGCAAAAAAATTACATACTGTAGTTTAATTTTTTTTTGCGATTTTTTGTTGTCAGAACGTCACAATGATTCCAAATTGTTTGTTTTATTATTTTGGTATTTCGGTCTTTATTGCCAGAACTAAATAACGAAAGATTCTAAATTAGTAAGACATATTTTGATAAAAAAATTTTGTAGTCGAAAAAAAATTAAATCCTTTTATAAAATTTTTATAATTCAAAAATAATGTTTACACCAAAAATGATAAATCTTATTTCTGAGAGTTAAACTTCACATATTTTTATAATAAGTTGATTTATATTAATTGCATTTAATTAAAAATAATTCATGCTTTCTGCTGTAAATAAATATTCTTCAAATTATTCTAATTATATTCAGTATGAAATAATAAACGGAATATGGATCACTCGACTAAAGTTTTCTAATAAATTCCAAAATAATTTATTTAAATCTAACCTGTTTTATATTCAACAATTTTTCACTATTTTCCCATAGTTCAAAAGCAATCCAAAAATACAAAAAATTCTAACGGTAGTAATTTCAAATTTATAAAAGCCTTCTAAGCTTTTTGTCGAAAGGCCTTTTGATGTTTTTGCTAGAATAATATAAATCAGCATCGTATTTAGCTGCTAGATTCTAGCATCGCATCCGCAAGACTTCCGGGCTTTAATTTCCACACTTTCCTAGCTTAGACTGTCAGACACAACTACGCATTATCAACTACACCGGTGCGCATTAATAAACTGCACATTTTTACGGAATCGTTTTAAATCAAATATGTTATCAGAATACTTTTTGTACATTTCTAACTATTAAGTATAACCGAAAAACAGAATGAATCAATGATCATTCTGAATGATACAAAATTCAATCAAATTCACAAGAATCTACAAAGTCGGCTTGATAAAATTGAATTTGTTTTTTTGCATTTTCATAAATAAAATAATTGGTACTTACAGAAAACTTCTAATTATTCATCATGTTCTTTTGTATGTTCCAAACACCGGAAAAAAGCTCAAAAATCACTTCAGTTTAAAATCTAATTTTATTTTAGTAATTTTGAGACAAAATTTCCTTTTCTTTCATCTCATATGTTCTTCCGCATAAAATGAATATTGCAAAACAAAGTGGCGAAAACCCTGTTTGAGAAAAAAACTAATTTTTGTTTCGCCACAAATATGAATAAATGGCAATATTTCAAAAAAGTCGTACTTTTATTAGAAACGTCTTATTGAATTAAGAAGCTACACTCTCACGCTTTAAGTTATTAATTAATCATTCAAACAAAGCGCGATATTGAATTTTCACTAGTTTAAAGGGTTTTATAAAACGCAAAAAAGTTTGTAGGGTTTGGTAATGAGAATTCATTTTAAAAGTCATATTTTCAAAAAAGCATTCTTATCTAAGGATTTCTGTCAACTCAGTTCACTTTTGGAGGCTTCAAACCTCATTTCACACGATTAAGGCAAACAAATTTTTCGATAAAAATACTTTTAATCAAAAATCGTAAATAGAGTTTGGCAAGTTTAAATCAAAAACTTTAATTGAAAGTTTTTATGACCAACTGTTCAAACGTAATTTAATTTTTTGGACGATTTCTCTCAAGTATATCTAAAATGCCGATTTCGTAAATCTGACCAACTATTAGAAAAATTTTAGGAAGTCAGTTCTTTGGAAAGTCTTCTGGCTCCTTATAATGATGATAAATGTTTCTTTATTTACAATTCATTTTTTTATTTCCAAGTGGGTATCTTTCTTTTGGCAAAATCTCTCTTTTTGACAAATAAAGCGCTTGGACCAAAAATTGCTGTTGAAGTACCGTTAATTGAGTAAATACGATGATCAAAAAATATTTTGCGCAAGATTCAGGTATCAAACGGTTCTTGGCCGATTTCGATCAGTGAACATGATGAAATAAGAACATGATATGATTACACTTTGAAAGGAAACAAAGCATTTTTTGCTACCTGATATTTTCGAGTAATTTTCATCATTTTCACATTTTTAATTGAAAAGTACTTGGAAAATATTTAATAAAAATGTTGATGGATTCATGAGAATATTGTTTCTGCTTGAAGTTCAAAATCACCCTACAAAAAATATATTCAAAACTAGATCCTAAAATGGTGTAAAACGACCTCAAAGGCTGAAAAAATAATTTTTGGAAATATTCATTAGGAAGAAATTCCCCAACACTCTTTTTCCTAAACCAAGTATGCAAGTCAAATACATACCCAAAATATTCAAAGGCATTTTCAGAGTAGCCAGGAAGACTAAAATTATGCATCCATTTTGTACATTCCTTGAATGTGTAATATCACGCAAAATTTTTCAAGAGAGAAGCAGCCTGGAATATTTTGATTATTCAAAAAATGTAACCCTCAAATAGATGAGATCTCGCTTCTTATTCTCATTTTGCATATATTGGGCAGGACGGGTTTAGAAAAAAAATATTCATATTCAGAAAAAAATGTGTGATTTAGCCATCTGCGGATCGACCGCTTATCACGAGGATCAAACCCGACCAGAATCTGGGCAATATTCGAATATATGCATGGCGATATTCAGGCATAAAATGCATAAATATGATTGGCATTTCATATTCAAATCGGTAGAGAGCAGTCGGAGAGAAAGGGGCCCATCGTAAAGGTTTCGCAGCGAGGCGCTAGGCGCGCACCAGAGTTTGGGGCGCACCAGAGAGCGCGTGTGAACACAGATCCTCCGCACCTTTATGGAAGTGATATCCGAGTCGATAGCTTTTTATAACCACCTTATTCAGAGACGCTACTGACAACCCCTTAAAGATTTTAGCCCCAGAGAAATCGAAAAGTAAAAATTGACCGCTGCCGCTATTTCGACAAACTCTCTTACACCTCGCTGTCGCGCTCTTGATTCCAGTTCTAATAATTTCAATCACTCTAAACCCACCCACTTTTATACCAAAAACACAAGAAAAATTTTAAAAACATTTTTTAAACAAATGGCGTGCTCAAGCCCAATGCTAAACTTGAAAGAGGAAAATACAGCTGAGGTTTTTGAACAACCCTCCGTTAATGTGCCAAATGGCACTCAAGACTCTGAAAACAATAATAGCCAGGGAATAGAGAAATTGGCCCAATTAGTTTTTCAACAAATTGCCCAAGGTCAATCTGGTAATCAAAATCAAGGTAATTTTTATTTATTTGTATTTGCTGAAAATTTGTTATTTATTTATATCATTTATTGCCTCTAGTTCAGGATGCTGTGCAACAGCCGAAATTGCGGGCACAATAAGTCACATTGACAAAAAAATTGGACAATAATGGGTATACAATTTCATAATTAAAGAGCTTTGCATATCCCTTTAACACCTTTTGATTAATCTAATAGATGTGGGCTGAAAAGAAGAGAAAGCGGCCTCATGAGTGGCTAAAAGGGGTCTTAGGAGTGTTAGGATTGGCTCCCTCAACCCACATCTATCAGATTAATCAAAAGGTGTTAAAGGGATATTCGTGATTGGGAAACTTATTTGAAAATCAATGTTATTTGGCATTTTTCATGTTTATGTTATGTAAAAATTAATTTTCTTATAATGTAGGGTTTTAACGATTAATTTTTTGAAACAAAAAATACTTAAAAATTGAATTCAATTTCAATTTTATGATGAAGAAAATGCGATCAAAAAGTAACAACCGAGATAAATTTTCTATAGATTTTTTTTCATGACATTATTAGTTAAGTGCGTCTTTAGACGCAAGAAGCGCGTTCTTTTTAGATTTTTTTTCAATTTCTACACTGAAAAGGTTGAACTTTCAACCTTTCCAAAAAGCAGCTTTATTTGAGCTTAATTATATTGTTTTTCCTTCTGTTTATTGTAATGATCTGCGAATCGCTTGAGATTTAAACAATTTATTTAAATTTTATGAATTAATTTAAATCAAACATCAAGTTCATTTTTCGGTGGATAGTTTGTAAACAGCCTCAGAAAAATAAAGTATCGGTCGATTCTTGCAAGATTTGAAATACAAGTTACGACAATTCAATGTTAGGTAAAGTTTTGAGGATAGCCAATTGTTTACGCATACAGTTAAGCACAAATCTTCATTGGGACTCAAAACGTGTACTATTTTGTTCAAGGATCGTAAGTCAGTTTTTGCTTCTTCAAGTTAAAAAAAAGTATATCGAGTAACTCGATTCTCGTTTCAAGTTGTGTCGATACCAAAAGTGATTTGTTTTACTGAATCCGATAAAGATGCTTTCAGAGTGATATTTGGCTCCATCTTGCAAATCGAAAAATATAGAGAATTTTGAATAGGATCCAAAAAAATGAATCAATAATAATATTTTAGCTCAGAATAATTTTCACAAATCACTTTTGGTCTCGACACCACTTGAAAATCAGGCGGCAACTATATCGAAGATTATACCTATCAAGACAAATTAACTTGTTTTCTGAGTTTTCATTTGTATTTTAGATTTCTCTTTCTTTCAATTAATTTATGGTCAGAATATTTTTGAAATTCTGGGAATTAGTATTCTAGATGATATTCTAAAAATATTTGTTCGATGACAAGGGAGCACTCGGAAAGGGAGAATTCCTGAGATTTGAACTAGTAGAAATATCGATGGTATCCGGATTTGAGGGAATATACATGTAGAACATTGACCTGGAGAACAGAAAAAATGACTTAGAAAAAATCGGGCACCTGGTGGCAGTAGCAGCAAATTAACTATAATTTAGTTCTTTAAATGATATGGACTTTATATACAAAACTTGTAAACAAAACTAGACCCTTATTCTTTTTAAAACGAATATTTTATTTTTGTAAAATCAAAAATCACAAAAAAATATTTCTAACTAAATCAAATTAAAAGAGTTTTAGATTTAATTAACGATTTAAAAATGTGGGGTTCTCATCACCGATATCTGCCTTTTAAAGAAATCTACACTCACTTTGTCCGAACAGATATTAATAATACGGTATTAACCTCGATTTTCAGATTCATGAAAATATAATTTATTAAAATTTGTGATGAAATCACTTGTCCAGGCTAGAACTTCTAGCAGACTTGTTTCACAATTAGGCAGTTATCAAACAAACATCAATAAATCTAATCAAGTTCAAATTTTCCCCCAGACAAGGAATTTACAAACATCGCGGCATAATGCAAATAAAAATGTTTTCGCTTGATTTTTCAATTAAATTAAATTCAAATCGGCTCAATATTTTCTGAACATAAATATTTTCAAAATATAAATAATTTTTCTTCATAAATCTTTTGATTTTCGCATTGGAGCGCGTTAATTATCATTTGTTTAAACCTCAGAAGCCATTTTGAATTTTTGAGTCTCCAAAATGAATTAAAAAGTGCAATTTTTTTTGAGAATCAATCAATGAGACGCTTTGAACGGGTTCCAGGATTTAGATTTCTGTGGTTTTTACCGCTTTGGAGATTGAGGTCGTTTATTGGCATTAGGTTGGATTATTTATATGATACAATTTATTCAACTTTTATTTCAAAAATCATCTGAATATATAACTATATTACTAAATTTAGGTCTTACGAAAAAAAAAATAAGATACTCGATAAGTTATCGGCGATAACAAAATCCTATCAATCTAAAAATAAGCTACACTTACAAGTACCTATCAACAGTATATTTTAATAATTTTGGCAGAATTGGTATGAATCTTATATTTTTTCTAGTGATACTACGTTTTGTGATAAAAAACCTTTATTTGAAAATTAAGATATGATATCTTAGAATCTAAGACTTAGATATCCAATGTTAAACAAAAATACAATATCGAAAACCAAATTTTTGGTGTTTATTTCAAATGAGTATTTAAAATTAAGAGGTTTCGAAGCTTTAGACTAACTGGTGTTTGCTTTCATAAAAATTTCCCTAGACCACTTTCCCCCATGAATATTGTATGTTGTTCTTGTTAATCAAAGTTTCATGAAGATTATTAAAGTTAAAATGATTCGAGTATCCCAATCTCGACCCAATTTTTTAGATCCGGAAAGAACACTCTTTTGGGTCATCATCAAAAAAATCTAAAGTCCCTACGACCAAAAAGTTTTTAGTTGTTCATTTCATTTTCATCATTAATATCCAGTTTTGGCTTTTATCATAAAATTTCCTCAATAAAATCTGATCTAAAAACAAATAATGAAAATTGACGTTTTTTAAAAAATAAATTATATTTGCCGCTGTATCATCATTGTCGGCTCGACAATATTTTTTGCATGTATGGCCTAAATTTTCAGCAAGTCGGTTTTGAAGTCATAAAACGTCAAAATTTAAAATAAGGCTAACGAGATGAAATTCTTTAAAATGGTCTCTGATGGGAACCATTTTTAAGCATATTTCTAATTTTTTTTCGAAAATTTTAACCACAGACAGTCTATCTTGTCAATTTTGTAACAATATGTAAAAATTGAAAATTTTCAATCGATGATATCCTTAAATTTGTATGTGAAATTCAGTCATTATAAATTTACCTTTGATGTTTTTAGTTGAACATATTTGCGTTATTTGATCACTGAATCGAATCCGCTTCCTGATAATTTTCCGGTTTTTCCGTCCGGTAAGCAAAAAAATTGTTTATGAATATTTTGATTAGCAATTTCTTGCATGTTATTTGGAACAAATAAAAACGTTTATTTAAAACAGATTATTTATTTAATTATTGCAAATAAAAAATCAAAATAATTTCAGTTAATAAATTAACGCCCTGGTTATGGCTTCAGCTTTGCGGCTCATTCATTTTAAATATATATTTTTCATAAAAAAATTGGAATCGGCCAAAAATCGATCAAAAAACATGCCGAATTTGGGGCGATGGGGGTTAAGGAGGTGCCAAGAAGCTGAAGTTTTGTTTTAAATTATTGATCCCAAACATAATTATGGACGGCCGCAAATAAAAACATGAAAAAAGTGATTGAGGCAATATCTAACCTCCTTGGGAGCCTAGTTCAGATTATGTTTGCGCTTAACTTATGATGGAAAAAGACAATTTTAAATATTGAATTTGAGCCATGAAGTTTTAAGTTTGTTTGGATGAATTTGTTGTTTTTTTTAAATATTAACAACATAAAGTTCTATTATATTGAAAAGCCCTGTTACCAAAGTTAAATCGAAAACTGTCAAAATGCACTTTGCTACTCATTTTTTTTTTAAATCTTAGTTCACGAACGACCAGCCAGAAGCTTAATTTAGTAACTATATTATATTTTCTTATTCATTATTCTATTTGTTTACTTATAATTGCGTTTTTTAGTTAACATTTTATTTTTTGGCTTATTATTTAATTTTTTTATTTATAGTTTTATTTTTTAACTCATTATTTAATTTTTTATTTTATTTTTTATTTACAATTTCATTAATACTTTTGTTAATAATTTATTTCAGTAACTGTGTTTTTAATTTTATTACTATTTCTATTTATTTGCTACAGTGGGTGACTTTTTATCATATCTAAATTTGTGAACTTGGAGAAAAAAAAGTATGCATGCTGATATTGTTAAAGCACTGTAACTACTTATAGTACCTCTTTTTTGAAGAATCTGTAGAGATCCTTTGACTAGTCACCCACTGTATAAGACTTTTTTTATTGAAAACTATTACAGATAGATAAATCACCGAGATTCGAACTTAAAATCTGAGTATCAAATGGAACGGAAATGCACCAAACGGAACGTCTCTTAATTCTTGTCTGGATCATGGAATCTAGCTGGTTTTACCTTTTATCAGTATTCTTGAGCGAAAGCCCGTTCCTTTGTTTTCTTTCCATTTGATACTCTGCAGCAGAGTCTCTGCTCAAAATTATACCACGGATGTTATGAATTGTATTTCACAGATCATTATAAATTCGAGACTAAATTAACACTTATTAGACAAGAAATTTCCCATTTTCATCATGATTATTAGAAAAAAATCAATAAAAGTTTCAAAATTGTATGTTTTAGATTTGTATGCCTTCAAATGACATTAAAAATTGGAAGAATGATTTTTATTTCTGAGAAACTGCAAAAAATACACAAAAACCAAATTTGCTAACATGATTTTTTAAAAGTGTTTAATTTTTACGTAAGACTTGCATCACTATAATTTGGCAATATTTTGGTGTCAGTTCTCATGGTAAAAATCCGAAAATCATGGGATATTTTGGAGGATATTTCTCCTGATAAACCATTTAAAAAAGAATTCTGTAAATGACAAAACAGAAAAGTTTTTATTATATATTTTTATATTATTTTATTATATAATTTTATATTATTTTTTTATATAATAAATACTTTGTAAAAGCCAATAAGAGGATTTTAGAACGCGAATAAATACATTTTAAAGTACTCCCGTAGAATATTAAATAGTTTATTCCTCTGCCATCTCTCAATAACCGAAATTTTCCCGAAATTTTTAGTAAAGTTAACCTGAAAAATCTCGTGTCATTTATTTTAATTTCACTCCTGACATTCAAAAAAAAATCTGTTTTTTTAAAAGGTTCACTAAAAATTAAATGCATTTCGCTTAAATGAATATTTGTTTTTTATTTTGTTTGATTAAAACTTTATATTTTCAGCTGCTAGTGGATTACAACATCAAATTTTACAGCAGCAAGTCATGCACGGAATTCAGCTCCAGCAGGCAGTCGTCGCCGTCCAAAGTATTCAAAAAACGCTCTCCGACACTGTTCAGCAGTTAAAAGACATTCAAAACTCCATGAGCACATCTCCCAAAGAAGATGTCAATTCAAAAAACACACCAAATCATCGCGAATACGCAAGTTCCCCATCAAGATCGATAATGACTTATTCGGGAGTTTCGTCTCCTAGCAGAGTTTCAAATTCGGATCTTATGCTGAGTACCGCATCTGCGGGATCATTACTTCGACCTCAACATGGACTCCCACCACTGGCTGCAAGAGGTAGACCACACTTTCACCCAGGACAAATGGACGATTCTATTCAGGTGATTTATTTATTATTGCTTGCAAATTTCCATTTTCATAAGATGAATTTCACGGAATACTATTTGTCACTAGTTTATCATGGATATAAGATTCTACCGCCAGAATGCAAGCGTAATACATTATTACTTATGATAGATTATAAGGGGAAATTCCCGAATCCACATTGCGTGAATAAATGTTAATTTTAACATTGTGTGTATAATTTCATAATATTTTGCGAAAGATCGGGCGCCAGAAAAATTAATTTCAAAAATTTATGAAATTAAAAATTAATATATTTAATTATTGATATCACCGATTCAATCGCCTTTATCGAAGATTATGCGGCATAATTTATGCCTATGCCTGGAATTTTGCAAATGGTTATGCTACAACAAGGCACTTGCAATAATTTCCATTCTTCGATATCCTGTTTCAATTCTTTCTGTTCGAACTCGAAGCACTACACTCGTGTGTATAATTAAGTGTTGAATACATATATATTTTTGTATGGTGATAGAGAGGCTCTGGGATGTAATAGACTGAATTATACACACGAGTGTAGTGCTTCGACTTTTAACAGAAAGAGACATTGTCAGATTAATTAAAATTGTATTACAAAAATCAAATTGAATTTATGATTTCATACGCGCTAATTTGACTTCAGGACTATTTGTATCCAAATTTGAATCATATCCCCTATTCACACTTTTGTTAATATCCCGGCCCTACTACTTAAAAACACACTATGTTTCCTAATCAGGGCCGGGATATTAACAAAAGTGTGAATAGGGGATATATCAAGCGTTTAATATCCGAACACTTATATCAAAACACTTATATAAAAATACCTGAAAATGTCCAAAAATCAGGATTAGAAACTTTTTTCCTCAAATGTGAGAATAAACTGAAATTAAATTATATAATTTATCAATAAAATTAGCTGATAGTTTTCAACCAAAATTAACCAAAGTGAAATTTGGGTTATTTTTATATTTTTTTCTCCGTTTTTCAATGCCGAGAAAAAACTTAATAATTAACTGTTTTCGATATTTTTAGAACTTTATTCAAAGATTTAAGGTACAATTCAATAATTATATGAATGAATACAAGCTGTTTTTGCCAAGTATTAATCTAAGTTTTGTTTTTATAAAATTGCATAGTTGCAAAACTCCATATTTAAGGTTTTTAATCATGATTTTTGACAAGATTTTATAGATGTATAGTGTTCAAATGTTTTAAATCATGATAAAAATGTAGTATGTGCTGTATTGCTCCCAACTTTTACCGAATTAAGGTGAGAGTTTTGACCACTGATACTCTTAATTACTACTAATCGTAAAATATTCTTTATTCGTAATCAACACACAAAAATAGATGTGATTCTTAGCCGTGATAAATTATTATAATTGACAATTTTAAACCAGTCAGAATTTGTTCTTCAAAATTCCAAAAATAAAATCGAATTTTTTGTTTCATTTATCCATGGTATGATGTCTTAAAAAATAAGTCATTGTGGACTTTCTCGTGGCTTCTGACAGCCTTATAAATTTAACCCTCACAATTTTAATGCTTCGGTAATGCTTTCGGTGAAAATTTTGGACGATTATTCTGACACTTTGCGAATACACATTTATTTGAAATACAGTTCGTTACTGCTTCTTGGCTTAATTATTTGGGAATATTCTAGACAAAACAAATAGTCATGGCAGATTTATCCGATGATCGTTCGCATTAGATATAATTTTGTCTACCTTTTCACTTGACAATTACCTGTCAACTCTATCAAATTTGAATGCGTACAAATTAAGATCGACCTTTAAAGCGATATACCGTATTAATATATTAATAATATGCGGGCATTCCCGATTTTTATTCCAGATGTTTGGTCATTTATTTTTCGGTGTTGGCATTTTCCTCATAAAGTTTTGCACCTGCATTATCTCCCGTGAATTCTATTACCATACTTCCTCTACGGCATGAATGCATTTTCTGACTCTTTGCAACCCGTGCATAGAATCAAATATTTTGAGAACATTTGGACTCACAGGTTTCCACCCTTGAAAACTTTAGTGGAGATTTAAAATTAGAATCAAAAAGAAAAATTAATAAAAAATGTTTTGAAAGTTTTTTATGTCAGCAAAGAGATTTTCTTGCAAAAAAACATGAAACTTTCGATTGTCAAGTTTACGAACCAGTCAGAGACGCTTTATCAAGTACATGATAAATTATTATCATAATTGACCAGATTTTAGCAAAAAAAATGAGATAAATTTTCTTCTGTTTTTGAATTCATGACAAATAGCTGAGAAATTGTATATTTTGTCTTTAAGGAAATTGCAATCATATCTCAAATCCGGGAAGAGGGCTCATTTTTAGTAAATGATACTTAAATTTCGGCTTGATTTACTAAAAATTCGCCTTCTTCCCTGATTTAAGATATATTGTTTAAAACAGTCCCTTATGATCATCGTGCTTCCGTTCCCAGGTTGTCACAAGGAAAACTCACCCTACAATCTGATCAAAAAATCGACTATCTGTGTGATATTTAGACAGAATCTTATAACTTTTAATTTTTTCATATGCATGTAAAAATTAAATTTCAAAGTGGCGAGCCACTTCAAAAATCAAAGAGTTTTTTGGTATACCGAATTACGAAATATTAAAAATGTAATGCACATTGTTTTTCGAGTGCAATTCAGCAGCGGTCAAAAGTGGCGCTTTCTTGTCTGGCAGTGAAAAATTCACCTTCATGAATTTCCCACGGCATAATGCGGAGATATAGCTAAATATAGTAATATAGTCAGAAAATGCTCTCGTACATACTGAATCATTTATCTCCTTAAAAATACCAAATTTCTCCACCGTTCTGCATAGTTGTGGTCGCGAGGGTCGAAATCATACCAAAAGATACAAATATTCAATACCAAAAAAATAGTATGTTTTAGCTTTATTTTGGCCATATGCATTTTGAGTCCGATGCGTCCATAATGAATATAAATAACAGCTAAGCGGCGACGAAAGTAGATTTTGGAGGAGATTCAACGTACTCCAATAATTTTTTGACAATTTTTTTTCCGTGAATACAATTCAGATCTTATCGCGGGAATATTCGCAGCTTTAAAATTTTTGAGATATTGGCTGATAATTATAAATTCCGCGAAAGGTTTACATTTTTGAACGATATTTAACTCGCGGGAAGCAGGGATCAGATAATATACAAAAAAATAAGTTTTCGATTTTCATGGAATTTTTATTGAAGAATCAAATAAAAAAATCGGGCAGATGTGAAACTATGCATCATAACCTTTTCGGAACGGAACTCCATCTCAAAAACGCTTACTATCTCTACAGCGCGTGTTCGAATCCCCCTGATTTGTTGTTTAATGTTGTATGTTTAGTTTGATTGCTTGAGTGATTACACACCAATAAATTTAGCGGTTCCATTATCAATACCCTTGCCTATAATCATATTCAATATAATCACTAAGACAACATTAGTGGGATTCGAACACGCGCTATAGAGATTGTAAGCGTTTTTGAGATGGAGTTCCGTTCCGAAAAAGATAAGTAGCAAATTGGTGGTAAATTAATTGACTGGGAGAAATTTTTTTCGAAATTTACTTGTGCCGAAAATGATGCTCGTTACAAGAATAGGTATTGTTTCCTTCTGGGAGATTAACTTCAAAACATGAAATGCGTTACTATAACCTAGAATTTTCACAGTTAAATTACAATCAACACACATCTCTCATGTGTGTGTTATTGCATCAGACGACCAAATAATTTTTAAGTTGAACACCCGTAAGTGAAGTGTGTAGGGTTGTTATTTAACGATCAAGATAATTGTGACGCATTTCTTGTTTCCCAAGCAAATCTCTCATCGAAGAAACATACATTTTGATATGACTGAAGGAAATTTTCATAAAATTTGGCGATAAAATTACTTATTAAAATTATTCAGTTAGAAGAACTCGAAAGATTTGCAAAAGATTTCAAACAAAAACGCATCAAACTTGGTTTCACTCAAGGTGATGTTGGTATTGCTATGGGTCGTTTATACGGATCTGATTTTTCACAGACGACAATCTCTCGATTTGAAGCACTAAACTTAAGGTAAACGATCATTCTGAAGAAAAACTCTACTAAAATTCACCACAAAAACGTTATTTTTTGGAGTTATCACATAGCGGAAAGGGCTTAAAAATTTGAAGGTATGTAGCAAATCAAGTAGTGCGCTCATTTTTACTAAACCAACTATTCAGCAAAATGTAGTATTCGCTGATTTAAACTACCCTCGACTTTTCGAGCTGATTTTTTCTGTCATTATATTTAACACCTTTAACACCTTTTGGGTGATTTGATAGATGTAGGCTGAAAAGAAGAGAAAGCGGCCTCATGAGTGGCTAGAAGAGGTCTCAGGAGTGTTAGGATTGGCTCCCCCAACCTACATCTTTCAAATCACCCAAAAGGTGTTAAAGGGATATATATCCTTCTTTCAACCTAAGTGGATCTTGAAAATGAGGGCTATCTCTATAGCGCGTGTTCGAATCCCACTCATGTTGTCTTAGTGTCTGTCTTGGGTATGATAATGGGCAAGAGTGCCTTATATTGGGAGCGCCAAAGTTGATTGGTGCGTAATCACTAAGGCAATAACTAACACAATCACGAACACAACATTAGCGGAATTTGAACATGCGCTATAGAGATAACCCTCATTTTCACGATCCAGTTAGATTGAAAAAAGAATACATATGATAGATAATATTTGAATGTCATATTGATAATGGGCTATTATGCATACAAATCAATTATTTCATATAAATTTAACTTTCTTAGATTTTTGTTTCTGAAAGTTAGAAAAAAAATGAACTCAAAAATTTCCTTTTAGCTTTAAAAACATGTGCAAATTAAAGCCAATTTTGGAGAGATGGTTAGAAGATGCTGAAAGATATTTAAATCCAAGCTCAACTTCTATGACTGAACAACAACTAGAAAATGCTCGCCGACGAAAAAAGCGAACAAGCATTGATTCCACTATAAAAGGTTTTTATCTTAAAAGTTATTCTGAATTAATCGAAAAATTACAAGTTGCAATTCTGTATAAATTTTAAAAAATTCAAATATATTTTAGGCATAAAATCCAGCCACAAACATAAAGTTTCGGCGTATGGATTTAAACGTAAGCGCTTTAAAACTTGATGGAAAATTTGACAAAAAATCGCGTTTAGGCAAAAATATGTTTTCATTTTTTGGGTTATAATATCTGCATGAATAACTATAAGAATCGCTCACCGCGGCATAATATACAAATTTTATTCAAAATTTTAAATGTCGTAGAATAATATGGACGCAGGATTTTATGTAGAATGAATTAAATAAAATTATCCTATGTAAAGATGGCCTTTTAAATAGCTACCAATTTGGACAGTCGGTGATTATGTGAGCGATAAGAAATTGCTCTTTAAAATCTCATAGTTGACTAAATTTATGTTGATTTTTTACAAATAAAAAAACTTCCTTCGATGGGTTTTATTGCAAGATTACGAAACAGAATATTTACACCTTCCTAGAAATCATTTAAATTCATTTTTCTGCTTAAAATGTCGCCAAAATTATAATTTAAATTATTTAGTTGCATTGGAAATGGCATTTTTGCGTAATTCACGACCGACAAGCGCTGAAATTTCACAACTAGCTGAAGAGCTAGAAATGGAAAGAGAAACCGTCAGAGTTTGGTTTTGTAACAGACGACAGAAAGAAAAAAGAATCGGAAGTAATGGTGATGTAAGTAAACAAAACTTCGATAGAGGTTTCTTGTCATAAATTTTGTCGAAATTTTTTGGACATTTTGTTTTAATTTTTTTTTGAAATTTTAAGATTTTTGTCGAAAGCTTACGTGAAAACAGTAGTAAATTATAAAAAAGAAGTACACTTGTCGTCGATATCATCTTCGATATCTCCTGTTCACAAATTTGGTGAGTTTTTGAATGTAAAAACTTTTTTTATACATTCAAAAGTTCGCCTAAAAGTGAACAGGGGTTACAGAGATTCACAATCAAAACATTAAAAATTAACTAAAACCTGATAATGAAAAGGCAAAATTTGGGAATTTAATTTTTTAAATATGATTTTTTTTTCTGAACGAAAGTTTATCTCAATGAAAAAAAACGATATGGTTCGATTTTTTGATAAATAATACTTAACTTTTAAATAAGCAAGATTACCTGTGCATCTGGATTATACAATACAAATCTGGGAAAGTTTTTTTAGCGGGGGCGTTTTTAATTGTACTTGACTATCCACTTGACTTGAAAATTCTCCGTTGTAATTAGTGTAATTAGTATTGTAAAATAATATATTTTTCTTAAATTTAGTTTTGAATTTTAAAACATGGCCCCTGTTTTGGTAGTGTTTTTTTAATTTTTCAAATTCAATAATTTAAATTGATCAAAATTTCATTATTTTACGCAGATTCCCTTATTTAAATATGTGAAATTTCTGCATAACGACTACATCCGATATGTGTCAATGTATAATTAAATTTTTGTCAGTTATGATTGGTTCCCAAATTTTTTGGATATTCGATTAAATTAAGCATTGACAGAAATCGCTGGCATTATCGGGACCAAAAATGGACGAAAGAACAAATTTATCATACCCAGGTGCACCTGCAGAGACGAATAATACATTTTAATTTCATTCTTTCGTTATAGAGACAGAATTCAAAATTTAAATTTTAAATTTAACTGAATTTTTTATATTACGGAGCATGTTTTGCACATCTGCGTATATTTCAAGCAAATGCATATTGAAAATAAGGAAATCTTGGCACAATTTTTTTGCAATTCAAGCATTTTTTTACCTGTGCTTTAGAAATTCAAATTATGATGAAATTAAAATTCGAACATTGAATCAGAACTGAACTTATTCGAACGAGTACCTGAAAGTCCTTTATCAATATTATCATTTAGCAACTAAAAATCAATGTTTTATTTTGAATAAAAAGTTTAAAAGTGTTCGAACACCAGCAATTTCCTTGAAAAATAATTTGATATTTTTTGGCATAGAATTATTTTTAAAGAACTCCAAAAAATAGTGAAACTAAAGAATAAAATTTAAAAAAATGAACAAAAATTTATAGAATAACATCAAAAAAAATATAAAATAAAATAAAAAAACCATTATAAAAACATCAAACCCCCAAAATTTTGGCGATATGGGCACTAGAAGGATTTCAGCTAAAAATCATGAAATTGCTGTATCCAAAAAATGAATACATGTCAATGGCGCTTTTTATCGAAATTAGACCCTCAAATAATATTTTTTTCAGGATGAGCAAACTGGATCATATGGCTCTGGTTCTGCCCGTGGCTCGCCCATTAGTGGTTCGCCAGTTCCTCCCCATCACATTCCAATGGTGCCCCCGACATCTCTGGCCAATAACCTCGCGGCAGTTCATTCTGAATTTTATAAAAATTTCGCAAATTTACACCAATCAAAACAGCTTGCGATGGCTGCTGCTGTTGCAAATACTGATTTGTCAGTTAACCCCATGGCAGCTTTTGGCTTTTTTCCAAATATGAACGGAAATATGCAAATTCAAAATAATATCCATCAAGCACCAGAAATAACAGAAATTAATACTAACTCCGCTTTACCTACACCTACGCAGTAAAAATTGAAAGTTGACCGTATTTGAAAATTTTTTATCACAGTCGGTTTGCCGATAGTGAAATTGTATTGCAAATAAGATTAACGGTTTAAAACTGTGCTTAAAACAAGCTTTCTCGGGTCACTCTTCCGGTTTGTGGGAAATTAAGTGGGAACCGGAACTCGCCAAACATCGAGTTTCTGCACAAAAAGTGATTCCTGAGACTCGCCAAAAATTGAGTTCCAGCACAAAAACCGGAACTCGTCAAAAATTGAGTTCTAGCATAAAAACCGTAAGAGTGACCGTTACCGAAGAAGCATCGTTTTTGAATCTTTATAATCGTCATTGAAGCCGCGTTTTACTGCATAAAAATCAGTTTCACTATAGTGATGTACATATGTACACTTCTTCACTGCAGGGGTAATTTTTAAGTGTTGAATTTTAACACTTCTATATCGAAGATTATGGCCATCCCAGGAAAAAAATTGTTCATTCTTTTGGGAGATTTGCTTCAAAATATATTTGTGAAAAGACAGTATAAATTAATTGATGAGTCATCAATGATGACACTTAATTTAAAAACTAAAGATATGTTTTTTTTAAATCTCATTATGACTGAGCAAAACTTAAAATGTGAGTAGGTTGTAATTTTGAGGTCGAATTAATTATTTCTTAATCGCATATTTAGTGCAAGTTTCACAAAAATAAATGGTTTCTAAATTGCATATTTAGTGGTTATTATTGACTAAATTATGACGCATTCATTTTTTGAAGCAAATGTTCAAAAATACAAAAAAAAAATAATACTTGTGATGAGCATCATTTTCGATATAAGCATTAATTTTTATATAATTTTACCTATTGGCTCACAATTAATGACGCGAAGTTTTGTGATGAATTTCAATAATATAATTATCTATCAGGGTACTAAGTGGTCTAAAATAATGGTCTGCTGTGCATTCAAATTATTTTTTAGTTAATTTTGACCACTACCTGCAGTGGTACTTAGACATATCCCCTATTCACACTTTCGTAAATATCCCGGCCCTACTACTTAAAAATACACTTAGATTCCTTATCAGGGCCGGGATATTCACAAAAGTGTGAATAGGGGATATAGTATATTTCAAACATTTGATAGTGAAATTTTATCAATCTGTAAAAAACGGTGGTGCATGCTAAGTTGTATAGTTCATTTTAGTTAATTATAAAAATCTGTGATGCTCCCTGAAAATATATTTTTTGCTGTTTTTACTGCAAAAACTCATATTTTCAAATGATCTTCTCATCGATTTGTACTTCAAAACGCAGTTATTTATCAAATTCTTCCTAAATGGAAAAACCCTTTTTGTTTCTATGTGAATTTATGTAGCAGATTCACTTCTTATGTAAAAATATCACTTTGTAAAGACTGAATTCTCTGTCAAAGGTCAACCTTTTATTAAGAATAATAAAATATAAAAATATAAAATTGCATGTATTCTCTCATTTGTTTTTTGGGCCGTTTATGCGGTAGGTTCTGTTTTGCCGAATTTTAGATTTTGTCATTTCTGATCGGACGCGACGAAGCTGCGTTTCCACTTTTATACGACGAGCTGTTTCATTTGCCATTCGATTTTTAGTAAGTTCTATTATATGTTTCGTATGATTAATTTGAGCTGATTTGAATATTAACAAAATATATTTAATTATTGTAAGATAATATTTTTTGACTCGTACTGTACGAGTCGTACATGCACAAGAATCCATTCCATGAAATTGTTCAAAATTAACCACGGAGATTAATAAAGGGGGGTGGTCATCCCTGTAAAACCGGATTTCTGACATTTAAAATGTATTTTACGGGCAGAATAGATGTTCAATTCGGATAACGACCAACTATATCGATACCTTCAGCATTCAAGACCTCTTGTGAGATATTTTCAAGTCCATATCTCAGTCCACGCATATTATGACCGATTTAAAAAGGGTCCAGAAAAAACCATTAAAGAGAGATGCATTTGTTCAAGCGATAAACAATTGACATGATTCTAGAGGCCCTCGGGAAAAAATCGATTTCTACAACGTTTATACAAAATGAATAAACATACATTTAATTATAGCCAAAGGCGAGGGGAACAACTCTGTAGGCTGCGTTAGTGCAATTTTTGTCTAAATTTTATCCCAGAGTCGCTTACATTCTCAAAATTTTCTCAAAAATAAATATAATTTATTTAAAATTCCATAACTTTTTTTTTGGAGGCGCCTCGGAGTTGAAATTTTCGAGGAAACTCTTAGAATTGTCTGAATTCCCATAAAAACTGTCCTTGAAACATTTTGATCACTTTCATATTTCGTGCTCAAGCAAAGTTGACCACCCCCTTATTAAAGGCGATTTATTTACTGTGAATGTTTTCGTTTAAAATCAACTATTATTTATGAAATAATTTCGTATATTTTCCTGATAGCTGCATAACCCTGTCTCTGTGAGTTTGTAAATGTTGAGTGTCTGAAAAACGGTACTCAAATAAAATACTTTTTTTTCGGTAATTTTTAACTTAACTGCATTCGGCAATGCCGAATCGGCATACTCTTCAAATAAAACAATAAACTATTTTTCATATGTGGAACCGCTTTCCTTTTGAATCTTGATTTTTGCTCTTGAATTTATTCCGACCTTTCAAATAATTTTTATCCTTTTCGTGTCTTTTTGATCGTTCAATTTCCAATTCAATTAGCTTCAGGAGTTCTGGAATATTAAT
The DNA here is from genome assembly GCA_004367855.1 of Oikopleura vanhoeffeni. Classification (NCBI taxonomy): domain Eukaryota; kingdom Metazoa; phylum Chordata; class Appendicularia; order Copelata; family Oikopleuridae; genus Oikopleura; species Oikopleura vanhoeffeni. The sequence goes on from SCLH01000228.1 coordinate 77,465, forward strand.
ATTTTAATAACATTTTTTTTTAATTATGCTGCAAACTTTTTATTTATTCCAAATAAAATTTCAATATACTATTATAAATTACGCACAAAATTTTTTCGATGGCTTTTCGACGTCTTCTTAATAACGGTTCGATTCTCGAGATCACTTTTTTCAGATACTTTTAAATAAAAATGTATATTCTCAATGAGCTTTATTTTTTATTGATCAGTGCAATTTGCACTCAAAATTTTAACTTATTTTAAAAAAATTAAAAGCGTTAAAATAACATGCCACTCAGATTTATATAATTCAGTGTTATATGAATTTCAGTCATCAAAACATATGCATTAATATATTTTAAATCACGTACCAATAATTGGAGAGTTTTTTTTTATAAAAAATTCGTTAATAATTCGTTATTAAAAAGGCACACATTTTTAGTTTTTTACACATGAATAAAAGTGTTTTGTACATATCCTAAAATCCATTTAAGTTCTATATCCCTTTAACACCTTTTGGTTAATCTGAGAGTTGCGGGCTGAGGGAGCCAATCCTAACACTCCTAAGACCCCTCCTAGCCACTCATGAGGCCGCTTTTCAGCCAACACCTCTCAGATTAACCAAAAGGTGTTAAAGGATATCTCTTTATCACACTTTCGTAAATATTCCGGCCCGACTACTTAAAAACACTACGTTTGCTAATTATAGTCGGGATTATCACAAAAGTGTGATAAAGGATATAACTTATTATAATTTATATCCCTTTATCACACTTTTGTGAATATCCCGACTCTATATCATATAATTATATCATATAATTATTTAAAATATTACTAACACATTTCATTGACATACTGCAACACAAACTGTTTAAACTTCAAAGCCATTCTGCAACATTAAAATGCAAATTAAATATGATAAAAAACAAGAAGCCTCGTATACAGTAGGGTATACTGAAAGCAGTAAGTTCCCTGTATTTACTGAGTTATTTTTGTATTACGAGTAAATAAAAAAATTTGACATGATCAATTTGGCTTCATCTTTTGATTTGTGCCGAAATCGCTGATTGGATGAGAATTAATTCTAGACATAAAAGAACTTTTAGGAAAACAAATTTGTTTCATGACTGTAAGTCATTGACTCTCCTCTCCTTTCCTCGGAAACTAATGAATGTTATTCTAGGGTGTTAATAGATGTTTGCGTAATTGGCTTTTTTATTTGATAGCTCACATGCTGAACAAGCAGTTTTACTTTGAGTTTAAAATTTGTTAAGTTTTACAAAGAAGCAGCTTCTTTGAATCTACCTAAGCTAACACTGATTCATAAGCGTTTTAAATTAAAATGACGTATAAAATTAACTACAAATTGATGCAAATATAAGCCATCACGAAAATGCAAAAGTAGTTATGAGTCGGCCGAAAAAGCAAAAAATCGGCTACCAGATAAAAAAAGTCTTGATAACGAAAAGCTCGGACCTTGGGAAGTTTTTGGCACTGAAAATTTTTGCCAAACCATTTTTTGATGCAACCACTTGGTGCGGCCATAATTTTATAATGAAAAAAACAAATTTAATTTATTTCGCTTTTAACCCCCACCTGCATTTCTGTGTTTTAAATCACAGAGACCAAAAATATTTTGGTAAAGTATCATTTTCGCCGGCGGAATACCCGAACAGACCCCCGAAAGTTCCCCTTATTTTTGATTTCAAGAATTGTAGTGAGTTTCAAAAATTCCTCATCAGACCGGAAATGCATTATTTGGATGCATTTTTTTGTTTTTGCAGTTAAAACAGCACTGGAACTTTTTTTACACTCGGCACCACCTGGTGGTGTAATTGGCGGTCGAAATTTAAAATTGACGATTTGAGAAGGTTCACATCGCGCGTAAGAAATTTCATTACGAACAAATTGTGGCCCGTGAAATTCTACCAAAGATAGGCAAATCAAAAGTGGTCGCTGGCCATACCTGAATTAATTTTCGTAAAAAAACATTTTTCCGCCTACGCATTTTCGCCATTTTCGATGGTTAAATTTTTCCGTCAAACAACGAAAAAATTTTCTTCAAACTTATTCAAAAATTTTTATTCTGCCTAAATCCAAATTTTGCTTCGGTCACGCTCGTGCGATTTTTAATTAAAAATAATCATTATTTATCTCTTTTTTATCGAGTTTGAAACCAGAAAAATAGGGTTTTCTAGAAAGATTTTCTGACCACTAGGGGCCCAAAATTTTTTTTTCATCATTTGGATCGTTTTATTTGGTTAAGAGAGCCCCTTGAGGTCAAAGAGCACCATTCATAGCGTAACAATAGAAGTAAACAGTCTTGATATACGCTACGTCTGTAGTGAGTGTATAGACTGAACTGCTATATGTATTAGACCTCTGAGTCTAATTGATAAACCTTCTGAGTGAACTTCTGCAACAAATTGCTCGAATGCTTATCCTGCGATGGTTGACACAAACACGTTTTGTATTTGATATACGTAACCTTTATTTATTTAGTTATTCAACAGTATAAATAAATCTATCTCTGTACTTACTCGGATATGTGTAAATCTCGGTGTGCCGAGTTTATCTTTGTATCTGAGCAAATACACAGTTGATTGCCCTACTCGCCTCTCATTGGTCGAATAACCAATCTTAAAATTTATAGTTGTACTTCCACTTATGTAAGCCTCGTACACTAGCATACACGACTCAGTCGATACTCTAGCTCTACGACCTGTGTAGCTCGACAACTCAGTCAGTGATCATGTCATAGACTCGTTGAGCTCTACGACTCGAGTAAATACTCGTGTATCCTAAGTAGTTCTGCGCGTTACGTCCCCCCACCTAGAAAAAAAATTTCAATACTTTGAAATTTCATATCTAAACTAGATTCTACCTTCCCAGGTAAAGCACAGTAGGGCCCTAACCTTACTACCTTAACCCATAAATACTAACACTAAATATACAATACATAATACGCACGAATAAAAAAAATCCTAACAATTCCTACATTTTTATAAATAATAATAATTCATATTTGAAGTATACAAATTAATGCAACCTCTTTGGAAAAAAACCTACTCTAAGAATGCAGATAAAGCAAAAAAAAATACAAAATAATAATACAAGCAGTTAGCAAACTTATCTTTCTAAATCTTTCTTCTTTTACAAAATCTTCTCGTCCGTATCGATCGTCAATACATCCTCGTCCACAAGCGACTCGTCCACTTCTCTTAGATTTTCTACTTTTTCTTCAAAACTAGAACTATAATCTAGCTCCAGCTCCGACAGTTCTCACTCCAATTCTAGCTGTGTTGCTTTCTGTGTCAACACCGCCAATTCTGGTAGAGAACTCATGCTCTCTTTGGATTTTTCCCCTTCATCCCCAGATCCTTTTGATTCAATCACCCCATACTCAGGACTGGGTGGACTATCCGGAAATTCGAAATCCGACGCTGAAAACTCCTCGTCTGGCACCCGTTGGCCAACCGTCACATTTTGCTTCGATCTCATCGATATCAGCTCCGACTCCACCCTTTTCTGCTCCGACTCCACCGTTTTCTGCTCCGACACTACCATCGGCTCCTCCAAAACGTTTTCCGAATCTTTCTCCAAAACTTCCAATTCCATCGCTATTCTCGCCTCCTCTTCCATTTCTAACTTCGACTCCTGAACCTTCTTTTTCAATTCCGCTCTGTCATCATCCGAAATCGTTTTCATACGAATCCGTTCGGCTTCCAAATCTTTTTCTTTTTGCTGCTGAAAAGCGTTTGTATTTACTCCTTGTGTCAGCGAACTGTAATTCACCTTTACCCTCTTTTTCCGTCGTGATCTGCGAATTACAGGGCTTTTGGGCTCCTCATCAAAATCTGAGTCCGAATTTCTTGACCTCTTCTGTGTCATCTTTTTCGATTTCACCACCACCTCGGTCACCTTTGACGTATATGGCTCTTCGATATTGGCCTCCTCTGCCTGTGCCTCAACAATTTTCTTCTGTAGATTGTCTACGAGCTCTTCGTTGATGTTATCGATTTCACTCGATACATTTACAACAGAATTCGTGACCGACTCGTTCATCTTTGACGCCTCGTTCACGTCCTCAGCCTCCGACACATATTCTGAGCTGATCGCCGATACGTTCATTAACATATCCTCACGAATCGCTTTCAACTTCTCCTCAAAATTTTTTCTCAATCAGATTTCTATTTCTTTCATTTCTACTTTATTCGCCACGATTTGCTTTTTGACTCTGCCATCCTGCAGAAAAATAACTTCGTTCACAAATGATTTGACCACATCTGGAACCATCACGTAATCTTGAATTCCCAATTCCATTTTTGTTTCCGAGAACTCAGACGCTACGTCCGACTCGACCGGGTCGTCGACCTGTTTAGTCACCGGTGCTTCCACATTTTTAGCTACCAATACTTCCACGTTTTTGACCTGCGCCTCGTCTACGACTACTTTGTCCACTGATTTCTCAATAGAAATATCCTCGGGAATATTGGTTTCAACCAGTGTTACAAAATCCTCTTCCTGATTTGTTAATTCAAGCGGGGCTGGATCCGTAATAAATTCAACAGATTTGATCTTTGAATACTTAGATTTCGCCCATGGATTTCTCTGACCAAGTCCCAAATTTCTTTGGGATGTTTTGACGAACCAACAGTTCACCAGGCCAGTGTACACGACTGTTACAGATAACACCGCTGACTTACGGCCTTTTCTGTTAGTCTCTGGATTTCCACCAGAAATTTTTCTCGAAAGTCTGATAGCTTCCCAAACTTTCGGCTGTAAAATCTCGTCAGATTCTTGACGGTTTGTCCATAAAAACTGTTCGATTTCCAACAATTCGTTTAAGATCGACAAAGTTGGACCATTTTCTGGCCATTCACCATTTGTAGTGGCAATAGTTTCCGAAATGGTCTTTGATCTTTGTGGATTGTGGAACCTGTTGTCGATGGTTCTCAACTCATCCAACGATTTTGCCAGGAAATCAGTTTTTCCGAGCTCAGCTACAGGTACTGGTATGCCGTTTGACATATCTTATTTTTCTCTTTAAGTTTTTCTCTTTTTGTTTTGTTTAGTAGGGTTTCTCTAAATTTTGTTTTTGTTTTGTTTGAAAATTCGTATTTTTGTCGAGTACCTTTCGGTTTCAATTACACCACACGGTATCTTCACGCTGATTGGTCGAACCAGACGCTACGTCGATAAAACGCCCCCACATTGGTGCGTCTATGAGCCTCACCTCGAACGCCCTCACCACACACATACCGCCTACGCGTGCCAAAAACTGAACAGCCGTTATACCAAACCAAAACACCATCTGTTCACAGTGAGACACAAAAACCCATACAGAGAAATTACCAGAGAAAATCAGATGGAAAATTCTGTTCTAATAGAACTCCTCCACCAGATTCAGGATAGATTTCAAATCTTACCTCACGCCGAAAATGAACTTATCTTTCTGTACCATTGTTACAGTGAATTTGTTCACGAACTCCAGCGTATGGACCCTGCTGATTTGCCGAGCTTTATCCAGGAAAAATTAGCTCAATCACCTGTCTTTCGATTTGACTTCATGCGCTTATACAAAACCAACTTCCACCATTTACCATCTGGTTGGTCTGATGATGTAGTACGTCAGACTTTACTTCACCTACTACTTAATCATAATTGTATAAGTTGTAGAGCGGGTAGACTTAAAAGTTGTTCACTTTTTCTAATCCGTGTAGCCTTTTCCAGATACCCTATACAATGCTTTGACAGGGGCATCAAAAGAGACATAATTGTTGGTACCTATCGAACCAATGGTTACCAAACTCAGCCCTTTGGAATAGTCGATTTGTCTATGACTCGTCTACACTTCAACGACCTGGTCACCGATGAACCGCTTTTCGGCTCTGTCAAATCGTAAGTAACTTATCAAAACATATCTGCCAAAAATTTTTGTCAAAATTACCAGTTTCATCAAATCCAACTTCTTTCTTTCAGATATACCGCTATCAAGTTACCCCTCGTCGATACTTTTTACATTCACGAAATTCTACTTTCTGACGTATATGAATTCAAATTATTGAGTTTTTGTCATGACTCTTCGACTCTTCGGCGAAACTTCCACTTCACTCCGCTACAAATATAACAGTCCACGACTTGTCGACGAACTTAACATACAATTTGAATCTACGTATCGTCCGGTCACACTTTCTGCTCACCGTACCGTTGGGTTACCTTACATGACCGACTCGTCCACTGAAACTTGTTTCTTGACTGAGTTTCCTCATCAGTTTGATCCTCGTGATGACAATCGTGCCGACCAAACCATACCTTATCTGAATTCTCATACGTATCTTGNCTTTGGAATAGTCGATTTGTCTACGACTCGTCTACACTTCAACGACCTGGTCACCGATGAACCACTTTTCGGCTCTGTCAAATCGTAAGTAACTTATCAAATCATATATGCCGAATATTTTTGACAAAATTACCACTTTCATAAAATCCAACTTCTTTCAGATATACCGCCGCGGCGGTCAAGTTACCCCTCGTCGATACTTTCTACATTCACGAAATTTTGCTTTCTGAAGTTTATGAATTCAAATTGTTGAGTTTTTGTCATGACTCCGTGGGCGAAACTTCCCCTTCACTCCGCTACAAACATAACAGTCCACGACTCGTCGACGAACATATCATACAACTTGAATCTACGTATCGTCCGGTTACATTTTCTGATCACCGAACCGTTTGATTACCTTTCATGACCGACTCGTCCACTGAAACTCATGTTTTGACTGAGTTTCCCCATCACTCTGATTCTCGTGATGACAATCGTGCCAACCAAACCATACTATATCTGATTAAGCATACATATCTTGACTTACGGCGTGCTTACAATCATGGTTAACTTTCATATCCAGATTTAAAATTGTTGAATCAATCTGCTGAAACCTTGTACCATAGTCTCAAGTAAGTACTTTGCTTTCTAATATCTTTCAATATCCATAATACTACCTTTTTAGCACCAAATCCCGGGTTAACATGGATACCAGACCAAATGCCACACCAAAATTGTTAAGGTCTTCTGGTACCGAGTCCCCGTCGGATCACGAAGCCTCAACTGCCAAAATCGCCAATTGTCACGATTTTGAAACGTCGGTTCTCCGCAGACAAATAACTACAACCCTCGAACAATTATCGACTCGTATACAATACAGTGGGTTAGACCAATGGGCAAAACTGACCAATGGGCAACAGTGACCAATGGTCAACAGTGAGACCAATGGGCAACACTTTTTCGCAGATTTGATTTTTTCAGACNAAACCAATGGGCACCACTCTGAAATTTTTGGTAATTTTTTATGGCAATTTTTCGATTTACCCATAATTTTGATAAATTTATAATAAATTAATTAATATTTGATATTTAATAATAATATAATGAATATTTAATATTTAATAAATTAATTAATATTTCACAATATAATTCTTAAATTTTATAATCTAGAACAAACTATCGAAAAACTGTGTTTAAGTTTTCAGAAAATACATGTATCAAATTAAAAAAATAGGACTAGTGAGACCAATGGGCAACACCCTTCGTGTGAGACCAATGGGCAACAGGGAGACCAATGGGCAACACTTTTTTGAAAAGCTCGTGTGTTGCCCATTGGTCTCACCCACTGTATACCGATTGTAGCTGTTTACTTCGACGGTAATGTCCATATCGAAACAATGTTAACGAATTATCTGAGGATTTACGCGTAATCTATTGTCAGATTACACTTTGTAGCTGTCTTTGTGCCTACTGTCAAGATGCATCATGCTTACGAAGCTGCCTTTTTCCACAAAATGAAGTAATTGGATTACCTTCAAACTTTGGCAAAGACATACACGATTTCCGTCTGGATCTGAATTCTCTCTGTATTGCCAATAGAATTCACACTGAATATCGAGTATTTGCTCGTAACGCCGATTTGCTATATCGTCATGATATTCAACGATACCAATTTGTCGTACACATATCTGACTCTGACGTGTCTACCACCCCTTACATTTATAAGCTTATTGGCTCACCAGACCCTTGGACAGACAACTCGTTTGAATTACCTTCTGTCGAATCCCAAATACCAATTGACTTCAATGGTACTGTCCAAGTAGATACTAGCCCCATCCAACTTGACGCTACTCAAGTTATCCGATGTCCATGTAATGATGTACCGTGTCAGTGTACGCCCTTAACATCTATCGAATTGATGAGTCTACAATTTCAAGATACAGAAGATTCCCAAAATCTACCTTGTGAAAGTTTTTAACACTTTTTATTTTTGTTGAAATAATCCTGTCATTTTGAGCTACGGTTACTTTCGCCGTTAGATGTCCAACTACACAATGTATTAGACTCTTATATCGAACCTGACGACTTTGAAGCCGACTATGAAGGTCATAAGAAAT
>SCLH01000228.1:100069-127877 GCA_004367855.1 Oikopleura vanhoeffeni
TTTCATGAACGGATAAATTAGTTGATCACTTTCACTCATTACCTGAAGATGAATAATAAATTCGAAACGTTGTAAAAATACTATTTTAATATAGCAAAAATAAATATAATGAGAATTATTACCCGAAGTGAAAATCAGAACAACCAAAGAAAAAATTATGAACTCCTGTAATCATTGAAAAATGTATACAAGAAACTTCATAAAAGTAAGCGCCACCTAGATTTTTTGGAAAAATTCATATCACATCGTGTGATTTCGAAATTTGTAAGCCTGCCAAAAAAGGCATCTAAACACTAGGGTGTCACCTAACTCAACTAAATCGGAAACGGAGATAAATGACAAAAAATGAAAATGGCGATTAATATTATTTTTTGACACTGATTGATTTCAAAATAAAATATTTCAAAAAATTTTGGTCGAAATTCTAGAAAATTTTTCGATTTTTTCGACCTTCCAAGAAAGTTGACACCCTACCTAACACATGTCAAAAGACGAAACATTTACAATCGAAAACGAGGCGTAGAAGCCGAAATTAAAATCAAGAAAAAAAGAATATCTATTCTAGAAAACCAATTTGATAATAAACTTCTCACATTTAAACTTACATTTAACATGATTCACGAATATGAAATTGCCTTTAAAGATGAAAAAAAATACCGTTCACAGGTCCGAGAGGTATTCGGACGAAAAAAGAGATAAAAAACGAGCTTTTAAAGAGCCTTTAAATCTTCGTTTAACCTCCTCACACCCAGAAACGAGAACTTCGCCTCAAACACCCAAAAAGCCTATCTAAAGGCAAACTTTGAGCGCTTATCACGGGGAAACTGGAAAAGATATCAATTTACTTATTTGTCACTGATTGAGATCAAGGATAAAATTCAGTGAACACACACGTAACATTTTTAAATTTCGAAGTTTGGTAAACTAGATAACTGCGAGAGAAAGAAAGGTTCACTCACCTTGTATTTCTTGACAAAACCATACATTTTTACAATGACATATAAGTTAAAAATTAAGAGAAACTTAGCTATTGAAAGCTGGTCTCAAATTTGAAAATATGATCTCTTGATCGCTTACAAAACAATTATTCATATGCCGCGCGCGTCGAATATATGCAGTAAAATGTTAAAATATTGCTTATCAGCTGAAAACTCCAAAATCCAGTACCACCTTATGTTCTATATTTGATCGATTTGTCTTTGTCGGCTCTATGTGGGTTAAATTGCCGTTCAATTTCTTTCGAAAAATAATTTTTTGAAAAAAAATCTTTTTCATTATTTTGAGTTTCATAAAATCACTTGTGAAAAAATTATTCTTCGTATAGAGACTGCAGATAAAATAACTTATATCAAGAATCCTCAAATACTTTCCTAAAACTTGCTTCCTCAGAATTTCGATATATTTATCGTTTTCACACAATTAATTTTTTAAGAAAATTTTGACGAAAATCCTAAAAAAAAGTAGGAAAAAATAACTTTCGAACGGCTAATCGTATAAAATTTTCAACAAATATTTTTGGAAATAAAAAATTGCAAACTCTATGATAAAATTTGAATTGTAGGTCTGTGACGAATGTTTATTCTGCGCCGTTTTGGCCTCCCGAAAATTTTTTTGCCTTTAGATAGTCTAAGGGTGTGAGGGGGTTAACCGAATTTTTGACTGTAGAAATTTTTAATCTATCTTCAACGGATATTCCCGATGAAATAAAATCTATTTTGAAACTAGGACGAAATCTAGCGATTGGTGGATCAGCCAAGGGATCAAATAATTTAATAGAAAATTTATTTAATTCATTTCAAAATTACGGGCGCGAAAATAATGATGATAAATTAATGAAAAAATTTTGGAAGAAATTCACGCCCACACAATTTTGACAGAGTTTGATTTGGAAAAATCGTATACATCCGATCCGAGGGCGCATAAACTACTAAAATTTTTGAACGAAAAAACACCTTGTTTTATTAAACGTGAATAAATCTCCGTTGGTCTGTTTTATAGAACGAACAGAGTATCACAGAAAATTAAAAATAATTTTTGACGACGATCAAAATTTCGAAAAAATCATAAAATTCAATTTAGACGGAGAACTTGAATCGTATCAAAAGCTCTTGCGTGAAACTATCTCCAAAAATTTGAGCAGCAACACCCTTAAAATTAGAACCTCTAAACAGTATTAGTTCTGGTTTTGGACTGATGAAATATCATAAACCTGACAAAGAACTTCGACCCATTATAACACATTATAATTCTATAGTAGCAAATAGCCAAATTTTTATAAAAAATCTGATACAAAATGTAGCTAAAGATTGTAAATTTGCTATAGATAGTCATAAAAAATTCAAAGAGCGCTTTTTAACAGATAGTTTAAAATTTGATTCAACTAAACATAATATAATTTCAATAGACGCTTGTAAACTTTTTTACAAGTATAAACGTAAATAGGACAATTTCACACATTTTGGATATTATTTATAAGTCGCCGGATACTTTCTTCAAAGAAGAAGATGAATATAATAAATTACTGCCGTACTCTGAAAGTGCTAACCTACGCACATTTATGCATAGGGTTTTGTTAAATTACAATATTTTTCATACACAAACCAGGACATACAAACAGCGCTCAGGATTGGCTATGGGGAGTCCATCATCCTCTTGTATGAGTGATATATTTCTTAACTTAATGGAAACTACATTAATTGAAAAATTCATCAGAAATAAAGAAATTATACATTGGTCAAGATATGTTGACGATATTTTGGTGATTTGTTATAAAAATTCTGTCAAAAATATTTTAGAAAAAATAAACGGATATGATCATAGACTAAATTTTACAGATGAAAATATGGCTAATAACAAACTAAAATTCTTAGACATGGAACTATTTATTGACAACTCCAAAATCAAATTTTGAAAAATTAAAAAAAAAGGTTTAAATGCAGTTTTCACTAATTATACGGAATCAATTAGCCCGCAAAGATAGAAAAACAGTGCTATTTTAACCCAATTACACAGAGTACGAGATTGTTCATCAGAAGAGGAACAATTTTCTAAAAGTCTCGATGAACTCAGAATAATTCAATCTATAAATAACTACCCATCTTGGTTAGTTGAAAGAAAGATTAAAACTTTTTCTTAAAATTTTGAAAAACCTCCACGATCTGAAAACGCTTATACATTTGTTATCGACTATAATTCACCTAGTGTTGAGTATCACGCACAAAAAGTGATTAATAAAATAAAAAAGTTTGCACCTGAATTTGAGATAAATTCATGTTTTCGCAGTATCAAAGTTTCACAATTATACTCACATACATTTAAAGCAACTCTTGACTTATATGATACATCAAATGCAGTTTACAAATCAACCTGTAGTTGTTACTCATTCTATATCTAAACTCATTCTATAGGACAAAATAAACGCCCTTATCTGTTAGGGCCCGAGAACATCAAGCTAGTCACGCGCCGAAAAAATACCCTTTTCATGGTGTATATTGCCATATTACTAACTGTCCATGTTACAAATCAAATTTAAAACATTATTTTGAAACCTTTAACAATATTCCAGGACCATTAAAAATAACAAAATTTCAATTGAAAAACGAGTTTTATAGAACTCATTACAAAATAGTTCAGAAAAATTTCCGATCTACAACTGAACGGTTACAATCAGAGGCATATCACATTAGAATAAACAGACCAGACCTTAATGATCAAACCGAATCGGGAAAATATTTTAAACTATTCTAAAATGAGATTATCTTAAAAAAATGGGCATTTAAATTTTTAATATTAAGCCAACACTGTAAACAGTATACAAAATACAATTAATTAAAAATTCATATTATTTAGACAAATTGATAAAAAATGTGACTGTAATACAGTCACTGTATACAGCAAAACATATTTTTTCGAATACTTTATATATTTAGGCATTTTTCTAGAATCTCAAAAATTATTACTTTGAAGTTTACTGTATAAATTTTTTTAATGAAAAACAGCTTGATAATGAATTAGAAATAAAATTCGAAAATGTTCGCAACATAATGAGAATTTTTATAAGAGTTACCTTCCGCATTTTTTCTGGCTCGCTTAGTATTTGATAGTCGCGATAGATTTCGAATACGATTTTCTTCTTCACGCCGAATTTCATCTGCTAAATCTTAAAAACGAAAATAAAAATAAAATGTTTCTGTTATAAATTGTGGTACCTCTACTTTGTTCGATAGGATCTCTGTTTTCTGCATTTCGTGAGCGTCTATTAGTCTGGGAATTATTAGATCGTTTATTGCCTTGTGGTCCAAAATTTGCAGATTCGTATTCATTCCCACTCTTTTGAGTTTGATGCCCATTAGAATTACTATTACCATAAGCATTAAATTCAGCTGAAAAGACTACTTATTAAAACTTTGAGAATAAAAATAATCAATTATATTAAATTATAATTAATTCATGCAATAAACCTTGATTTACGGAACTGTGATTTGATCCAATTTGGAAGTTAACTGATTTTTCATTGTTAGATCTTTTAAGGGTGAAAAATAATCAAAAGCTATGCTTATTTCTAAAAACGCAAAAAATATTGTCTGATCCAGGATCTTAAGGGAGTGGTCATGTCAGATTTGAATGAAGACTTAAAGGCAATCAGAGTGCACCTAATTGCTTCTGGATTTCTACAAAATGTATTTCTGATCAAATCCACAAAAAATTTTTTCGAAATTTTCGCGTTTTTTCGATTTTTTTCAAAGTATTTTTATCATAATTTAGTCAAAAAATATTGTTTGTTAAGATATGACCGCTAAAACTTCAAAATATCGGCTTGACGTAAGCCAACTTTTTGTTCAATGTTTTACTGGCTTTCTTTTGAGTCTACTTGCGAAAAAATCGAAGCACATTTTTTTTCGGATTTTTTTCCGAAAAATTATATTTTTCAGTATGAATGGAAATTTTAGAAAAAAGCTTCCTGCGAATCTTAAAAATTTAACAGGGTGTACATTAAAAAAAAATGGTCCTATTTTGAAATTTAACCTCGGAGAAGATAGATTTTTAAGCTTAAAATCGTAAAAAACGGCCGAAAATCATCGGTATATTGGACCGCAAAAAAAATCCAGTTATCAAAATAAAAAAAAAACGTTTCCTGTCAATCTCAGTTTGCTTATTCCACGTTTACTGTCAACTTTTGAACAAATTTCGATATATGGTTTCGGAGGAGTAGATATATATCGATTGGTGTAGTCATCAAAATTTCAGTTTGACCTTTGATTTCACAAAATTAAGGCTAGGTCTACAAATTGGCACTTTTGGAATTATTTCTCAAGGTTCAAATTTTCCTAAAATAGCTTTACAAAATTGCAAATCAGACACGACCACCCCCTTAAGCGATCAGATTTTTTTTTGCAATATTGAATTTTTAAATACAGCCTCAATATGGGAAACTATATCTTGCGTAGGTTGTCTCTAACGAAGCGCTTTTATCGTCGATTCTATTGGATGCTCTCTCCGCCTGCACGCAAGTGATTTATATTTTCGATTACAGGTAACATATCTTTTAAAAAAATATGTCAACTTTGTTTACTTTATCTTAAAGGGGGTACTCAACAATTTACCATATTTTGCATCAGGGTTCAGGAAAAAACAGAACAAGTTATGGAGATTTTCAATATACTTATATGTAGATATATTTCTGTGATCTCGATCGTAAGTAAAAGCAAAACTTTTAGAACACGATAGAACCAGATAGGTAGATAATTTTAGAGTTTTTATTTTATCATCAATATATTTTTTCCAAGACGGATGGATCTTATCAAAATTTATGTTTTATGAAAATTCAGTTTCCACCCAATCTATCAGAATTTTTGGATTTCAGATCTCTATGCTCTATCGGGTCTGTTGACTCAAGCCTGGTTCTTTTTTCTAATTTAGGTAAAACTGGAGATTTTAGAGCCATGAACTCATCCAAATGTAAAAGACTATCCATGGTCGTTAAATTCGGCTTTTCTTTTGATATATGGAGAAATTTATCGATGTGGAAATCTGACTTCTCACGTTTCAGCCCATTTAATTCAGATTTTTCAGTACTTTTTAAAATTGATGGCGGTGAATGGGTATCCATAGTCGTAAGATTCACTTTATTTGTTGATATATGGAGAAATGTATCAATGTCGAAATCTGACTTCTCACGTTTCAACCCATTCAATTCAGATTTTTTAGGACTTTTTAAAATTGATGGCGGAGAAAGTATCAGACGATTAATAATTTTATCGTTTTCGGGATATCTTGGTAGGTTTTTTGATTCAGTTTCATAACGAGCTTTTATGGTGATTGTCTGCTCTCTTGGTGTATGTATTCTTACATTGGTGAACTCAGTGGGGGACGTGATTTTAGTTAGCTATAAATAAGAATAAAGCTTGATTCAATTAACTCGTAGAGTGACTTTCAGCCAACAAGTTGGCAAGCACACTTTAAGCAAGTTACGATTCTTAATCATTAAAGACAAAATCATTTACAAATTCATCGATGAATTTTGGAATTAATTTACTTTTGTGCGTTTTTTTATAATTTTTACTATATTACTGTACGTATTTTTGAAAATTTTTTGTAATCACGACAAAAAAAACCTTTGAGCGTGATCCTTAGAAAATTCTAAGACTTTTATTGCATTACAGCTGCTGTATAGCCTATGCTGCATAGGCCTAAAATCATCACTTGACCGTATAATCAAGTAACAAGGTTTGCCAAAAAATTGTTTTTTTTGCATAGAGAAAACGACACGCATTTGAAATTTATTATGACGTAGTTAATAATATAAATACACGTTTAAATACATTATTTTTGTTTCTCCGAAAAAACTTTTGTGAGGTTTGTAGCAAATTGTCTGAATTGTATTTAAAAAAATGACATAATAAAAGAGAACAATATGTTAATATTTAAACTTTGATAATATGACTCGATTTCGGAGCAAGTCAACTAATTGGCAAAAGTGACTCTTGGTACAGACTCACTTGGCTACTCTACGAGTTGATATAGAATGCTTGAAAGGTCTTGTGAAATCTGAATAAATACAAAATAACCTCCATTACAGTTCTCGGTGCCTAACTGGTACACCTCTAAGTGCTACACAGCGCTCTAACTGGTACACCTCTAAGTGGTACACAGCGCCCTAACTGGTACACTTTTTTAGGGTCGGTCAATGTGTCCCTAACTGGTACAGTATAATTTTTACTGTATAAAAGATGTTTTTTTCAATTTTATGGCCAATTGTAAGTTTGGGGAGCCGAAGGCTCCACAAACTTACAATTAGAGATAAATTTGTAGATTTCTGGTCAACTTGACATCTGATTGGTCCATGAGCGATGTTCAAACTGTTCTTCATTATAATTGTAGATTTTAGCGATGTAAAGTTCTTTTCATATAATTGTAGGTTTTCGACTAGTAGTTGAAACTAACTCATGATAATGTTTGTCTGAGTAAGATATTTTTTTACGGTATCATAAGTGTAGTGAATCACTACTAGAGATATTTGACAATACCTTTATAAACACGCAGGTTAAGTACTACCCGCAAGTAGGTACCCGCACTGTAGAAACTTAATCGTCATTTTTGTCTTTCTAATTGATGCCCGAGAATACTGAAACTCGCTCGTAGTCATGACCTGTCACGTAGTCGAATGAGTCACAATACTTCAGTAAGTCGATCACTTTAAAATCCTTGGCTACATTCATCAATAAAAATCTCTACCATCATTTGGGCCGTGGCTCAATAGCGTGGGTGCTCAGAGCTACAATTGACTTTAATTGCAAATTTGAAATGACACAATTGTAGAAATGAGACAAGAAATCTACAATTTATGTTTATATTTTTGAGAGCCCCCAAATGCAGAATTGCAAAAAAATTGTAGATTTCTTGTCTCATTTCACAATTGTGCCATTTTCAAATTGCAATTAAAAGTCAATTGTGCTTTGAGCCACCCACGCTTATTGAGCCATGGCCCAATGATGTAGAAAGATTTTTATTGATGAAATGTAGCACAAGGATTTTAAAAGAGATCCCTACTGAGTATTGTGACTCATTCGACTACGTGACATGTCCTGACACGAGCGAGTTTCAATATTCTTGGCACCAATTAGAAAGACAAAAATGACGATTAAGTTTCTACATTAGCAAATAAGCAGTGTTTTTTTGTAAGGCACTAAAGAGCCAAGTGTCTGGGAATAATTAAAAATAACTGCGGGCACGTGTCCAAGCTTCTCGTTGCTCGCCAATGGTAATCTAGAAAGGCACGAGACCTACCTGCGNGATTCACTACACTTATGATTAACCGTAATAAAATATCTTACTCAGAGAAACATTATCATGAGTTAGTTTCAACCTACTAGTCCATGACCTACAATTATAATGAAGAGAACTTTGAACATCGCTAAAATCTACTATTATAATAAAGAAAAGTTTGAGCATCGCTCATGAACCAATCAGACGTCAAGTTGACCAGAAATCTACAATTTATCTCCAATTGTAAGTTTGTGGAGCCTTAAGTAATATGGGTACTGTTTTATACGATTTCACAAGTTTCGTCGAATTATTATGGTTTTGAGATATTTTCAAGGGTACAAATTGAGAACTTTATTGATTTTTACATTTGAGCATTCTAGATTCAAAACAAACTTCATTTAAAGGTATGGGGGTTCCTAATTTGACATTTTCTCGATGAAATATTAGCCAAACAGGGCCTCGAGGATATAATTCAGATTAGCCAGTTTGTAGAACTAGCCTTCAGGTCGATTTGGGGCTCATTTTTCAACAAAATTAAATTAAAAATGTTATATCCCCCTTTATCGGCCTTCGGCCGATTTTGTGCTCATTTTTTTACAAATTTGAATAAAAAACACAAAATCCTCTTTTATCGGCTTTTGGCCGATTTAGGGTTTATTTTTAAACAAATTTCAAGCGTCAAAATCTACCCTAGAAAATTTTTTATAGAAAATATTTTTGAATCATTTTTAAATCTTTTTAAAATCTTTGTTGATTTTATCTTAAGATCTTTTTAAAATTTTGTTGATTTTTTGCATAAATATAAAGCAGATACTTTTAATTTTTCAAAATGTTTTTCGTAATTTTTTTAAATTTTAATTGATCGTTTTCATAAATTTTTGTCATAATTTTTTAAAAAATTTATTTTTTTCATAATTTTTTCTTAAATTACCTGAAGAATCAAATGACAGAGGTATTTGTGTAAAATTTTCATTCGTTTCAGATTCTCAAATTTTTTCCAAGTATTTTGAAAATTTAGTATTCAAATTTTACTGCGAGCGGTTCAGGTTATTTACAAAAATGAAAAATAATTTCGATAATTTATTATTTTTGAATAAATTTCCAAAAAATTTTCGAATTTTTTTTCACTTATTGGAATTGGCCGAAACGCTCGCAAATTTTTTTTTCGAAATTTTCTTCACCAAATTTTTCGAATTACTTAAAAAAAGTTTTTAAACCAAACTTTCAAAAAAAATTTTTTCATAAAAACAACGTGAAACAACCTCAGTGACTACATTCATCATCACTGGAATTGATGTATCGTTCATTCAAAAAAATCTCACTTGTTAAAGCATGTTAGCGAGTTTGGGAGCCAAAAAACCCCTTATTTTGGCCAAAAATACGATTTGTCGAACTAAATTATCATTTTTTTGAAAAAAAATGGATTTTTTAAAAAAAATATTCATACCAAAAGACGCGCAATAAAATTTCACACCAGTATATGTGGAAAATCAACCCTAAGTGGTCGAAGCATCCCTTTTTTGGGGATAAAAAAGGATGGGATGCATCCCATCTCCAAATTGGGGATGGGGATAGGGATAGAAAAATCGGCTAGGGATGCATCCCTTTACAAGCCTGCCTTCAGCTTTTGTCAAAAATATGCCAAAACTTTTTTGTATGCTTACACTCCGTGACACATAAGCGAAACAAGAAGAAATAACGCAAAACAGAAAATCTCCCAGGTTTTATTATGAAAAAAACCTTAATTTTAATACAACCTGTATAATTATTGTTCAAAACTTTACAGGGGCGTTTTTGTTAATAAGTGCTATATTTTTTCTAGAAACATGCAAAAACCACCGTTTTTGGACATTACGCCTCAAAAATCTATCTCCTCCCAGGTTAAATTTTCAAATTGGCTCAAAACAAATAAAAACTTCACAGTGGCGTTTTTTTGAAATTTCGACCCCAAACTTAAAATATGAATTTTTCAAGGTTACGTGGAAAAATTTCCGAAAAAAATGTGCTTCAATTTTTTCGAAAGTAGGCTCAAAAGAAAGCTCGGGAAACACTTAAGAGAAAATTGGTTAACGTCAACCCGATATTTTATAGTTTTAGTGGTCAAATTGACACAAATGTTATTTTTGAACATAATTTTGAGAAAAATACTTAAAAAAAAATCCAAAAAACGCAAATTTTTTGAAANTTTTTTATTGTCATTTTGGTTGTTTTATCCGTTCAAAACATAAACAATTGATTTGGTGCATTTTTATGACGAAACAGCTGCAGAAAATGTAGGAACCACCATACCCTTAAACACTAAATTGTTTTTTCATGAAATAAAACTGTATTTGATTCGTGTTATACACAAAACTTTAACCTCTTCACAAAAGCTTCTTTCCTTAAGACTGACTCCTCAGAATTTTGAAATCATGTATTATATTTACACCTATGTTTTTACGAAATTTTGGCGCAAATCCTAAAAAAGAAATTATCTTTTGATCGGATAAAATTCAAAATAAACATATTTGTATTGAAAGTCTTAAGATTTGTTTTACCTTAAAAAAATTGACCTTTATTAAGGCCTTTATTTTTACGCCGTTTGGACGGTTCAAATTGTTTTTTCCTATTAAGGGTATCCCGGCTCCTGCATTTTCTGCAGTTATTATGTCATAAAAATGCACCAAATAAATTGTTTATGTTTTGAACCATAAAACAACAAAAATGACAACAAAAAAAATTTCGGAAATTTTGCGTTTTTTCGATTTTTTCTAAGTATTTCTCTCAAAATTTTGTTAAAAGATAACGTTTGTGTCAATTTGACCACTGAAACTTCAAAATATCGGGTTGACGTAAGCCAACTTTCTCTTCATTGTTTCCCCAGTTTTTTTTGAGCCTACTTTCGAAAAAATCGAAGCACATTTTTTTTCGGAAATTTTTCAAACGTGCTTAAAAATTCATATTTGAGTCTGGGGTCAAAATTGAAAAAAACGGCTCCTCAGAAGTTTTATTTGTTTCGAGCTACCGTTTGCAAAAATTTGAGTGAATTTTGAAATTTAACCTAGGAGGAGATAGATTTTCCGATGAACAAAGTCCAAAAACGCATATTCTAGAAAAAATATAGCACTTATCGACAAAAGCGCTCCTCAGAAGTTTTAAATACTAATTATACAGGTTATATTAGAAATGAGGTTTATTTCAAAATAAAAACTCAGAGGAGATAGATTTTCCGTTTTGGCTTACGTCTCACTGTCTCGCTTATGTGTCTGGGAGTTTATGCATGCAAAAAAATTTGAAACATGTTTTACGCAAGATGAAGGCTAGTTCTACAAACTGGCTAATCTGAATAATATCCTTGAAGCCGTGTTTGGCTAATATTTATCGAGAATATGTCAAATTAGAGACCGGGATACCCTAAATAGGCAAAGAGTGTGTGAGAAGGTTAAATTCGAATTTAACTAGAAAATAAAGCAATTTTAGTCTACAATGTAAGTTATTAAGCAAAAGTATAAGAATGTGCCCTAACTGGTACACTTTTTTTAGGTTGGTAGGTGTACCAGTTAGAGAGCGATGACTGTAAATACAATTTGCAACATCTTTTATCACAGTTGAATTTAAGTAAAACATTATCCGTATGTTGTGCAAGAATAAATTTATAAAAATATCTTTTTATAGCGAAATTTTGTTAGGAAATTTGCCTAACTATTGAGCATTTTTATATAATATTATATAGTTAATATATATTAAAGATTATACTTTGGTATGGATAGTTACTCAGCGTCATAACTGTGACAGCAGGAAAGATAGTGACCGATCAAATCACACGATTGTGAACTCAGTTTAGGAATCGTGTGATTTGATCGGTAACTATTTTTTCTGACGTCACAGTTAAGACGCTGAAAACTATCCAAACTGAAATATAATTTTCAATTTAATTTATATCATATAATTCATATCGATCATGCTGCCCGAGTAATTTAAATCTCTTATTCCCTATTTTTTAAAAGGCAAATGAGAGATTTGAGTTACTCGGGCATCATGATGGATATATATTATATAATTTTAATATATAATTGATAATAATTACTGATAAAATAATGTTTATACAATATATAATTATGATCACAAAGAGTCGCAGAGAGCACACTCTGGTATTAAGTTAAGCACTCCTCGTGGACATAATAAACCCATGGTTTGTAATATTTTAGTTAGAAAATAAAGTAAAAATATTTTTTGGCAGAATTTTGGGATTATCCGAGTTGACTTTAGAATATTTATGGAGTTATTTACTGTACGAGATAAACATCGATCAAGCACAATTAAAACCTTGCGTTATTTTTTATTTTGCAAGCGAAAATTAAGAGTATTCTGGGTGCTGGATTGCAAAAATTATCTTATTTTTTTTTCTCTGATAAATTTAACAAATAAATACAATTCCCGGGTTAATCGATCCTGAGAAATCAATTACGACGAATAAAAATTTTGTAAATCGACTTTGAAGTCTTTTTTTAGAGTTTTAACCAAAAATAGCATATCACATAAATATGAACAAAAAAGTAATTTGAATAGCGAAATTGAATTCTTCGTGAAAAACTGACATAGAAAAGTATGTTCGAAAAAGTCTTACACTATTAGTAATAGTCTATTACTAACAGAAATCAGGCCTATTATTGTTTGTTATTTATATCGACATGCTTCTTTTATGTATATCGACGAACCTGCCTAGTGTAATTTTTATGTCAATCGTCTATGTTTTTATGTTGTTATTGACATAAAAATTACACTAGGCAGGTTCTTCGATATCGATATAGCGGACCGCTATTAGCGGTGCGCGCTTTATGTATGATTAAGAGAGATTACCTCAAAATGAAAAAAAAACACAAACTTTTCATGTAATTTTTTGTGCTCAATATTTTCTGACTAAACTAAAAAAATCTTAATAATATAATATCTTAATAATATAAAAAATTTTAATAATATAAGACAGTTATTTTGCACTTTACGAAAGTCACGTTTTTTATTTTTACGAATGACCCAAACGTAATCTGGTTAAAAAAATACTAACATTTTGTGGTCAACGATGTTTCTGATTCATTTTAAAAGTTTGAATCAACTTGGAAATAAACTATGCGAGTTATTTCCTGCTGGGGAAAAATAAAGGATCAAGAAAAACGTTTTCGTGAAGAGTTTTACGGGCTTATTACGATTTTAAATATAAATTGACATGTCTCAAAATCATAAACAATGTTCACGGAACAATATTTTGTTTTTATTTTCAACATTTCAAACAAAAAGTATCAGGCTTCAAAAAGTAGTCAAAAACTTCCCAGCAATTGCTGTGTTAGCAGTGCTAACTTAGCACCCAGAACCCTCTTAAGTCAACTGACGATACAGGCCCTTGATTCAAAGTACATATAAAACCTTTCAAGCATGCAATTCAAAGAATTTAATGTGAATTAATTAAACCTGTCGACTGACTAAGAGATCGGAATTATTGTTCTCTTGTAATTCAGGCATCGATGAATTAAGCTTGCTTGATTCATCATTCTCAGCACGAGATTCAATTGCTAGTAATCCTTAATACATAATTTTGATCTCCTAGATCAAAATTAAAAGCATTAAATTATGGAATCTTGAACTATTTCGAACTCTCTTGAAAACAGTTCAGGATTCACAGCTCTCGATTTTACAGAATGCCTTTTCCCAAACTTTTTTAAACCTTTCATATTTCAAATCTTGTTTTCAAAGGAAAAATGACATGCTGTAAAACGAATAACTACTAAATAGATTATCGTACCCGAATTTCTGACACCATTTTGACTTTTACGACCATTTGTTTGACTATTTTTACTGTCTCTCAGACCATTTTGGCCACCAGGACCATATTCTAGACCATTACGACTGTCCCTCAGGCCATTTGTACTTTTCGTAAAGCTTACTTTTGATCCCTGACTTCTAGTTGGACTATGATCACTGTGAATTGCACCAGCATTTCTGCTATAGTTCTTACTTCTAGATTCATCGAAACGTTTTTCAAGCTGTTTAAATTTTTCGACCTGAAATTTACTTTTTGTATCATTTTGTTGAAATTTCAAAATCAATATTTGATTAGTTCACATCACAAGATCGATAAAGTTTAATTTTATTTTTAAAAAAAGCAAGACCAGGTAATTTGCAATGAAAAAAATAAGAATTATTGGTAAAGTCAGTTGCTATCAACTATTTAACTCGTAGACTTTAGACATGAATCTGTACCCAGACTCAATTTTAGCCAACGCGTTGCTGCACTTTTAAATCGGCCATATTAGCAAAGTTTCATTATCAACATTCATTCATTATTATCCATACGCTTAAAATACATATTCAGCCAATTTGCTATACAAATGAAAAAACAAAATAAAATTTTAACCGAATTCAAGGCATTTAATGAGGATAAGAAAACAAAAAGTTGCGAAAATTACCTCCTGTTACAGAGAAAAGTGCAATAATAAGATGAAATTAAACTTAATTTATATTTTTAATTACCTCATATTAAACTTCAAATGATTTTCTATCGCTTTGTTTAAAAAATTATATGTTTTATACACAAATTCTCTAGTTAATGACTCTTAAATTATTTTGGAATCTAATTTCTCGTGGTGAGAAAGAAAAAGAGGGACACACGCCTACGCATGAACTGATTCTTATGTAATCAGTGTTCCGGAAGTTTGGACTTCTAGGAGCTTTATTTTAACCGGAGGCCAATTTAAAATGCAATAAAGTCTTAGAAATTCGTGACGATTTTTAAAGGGTCTTCCACGTGATTTAAGTACTTTTGAAGAAAAGTCATGTACAGTTAATTTAAAAAAGTACTCAAATTACGTCAAAAAAATTCCAGGGTCAATTTCAAACGTTTTTAAGAATTTTTCTCATTAACCAATGTCCGAATAAAATCAGGTGACAAAATAATTCAAAATAAGGTTTGAAATATTCATAGATAAATCCTTATTTCTCGAAAAATAAGATCACGTGACGTGTTTGGAAAATATAAGTATGTTCAAACTCTTAAATTAGGTGTTCATTGACTCAAAAATCGACGTAGTTTGATCACTATTTGTTTACTTTCACCAAACCTTATTTCCTAATTTGAGGTCACGTATCGTTTTTGAACTTTGGTGTAATGGAAAAAAGTCTTAAAAACTTCTGAAGAACCTTTTCACTTTTTTCAAAATGTGATTAAGCAATTTTGAAAAAAAACAGTACTATTTTGCCGACCTTATTTCTGAATATACGGTCACGTGATGATTTTCGGGCTATGATGTAATGAAAAAAATGTCCTAAATTTTTTTTTGATCACGATGAAAGGTTTAATTTTTTGATTTAAAAAATTTTTGCAAAAAATAAGTACTGTAATACAGTAAAAATTTTCAAAAAAAAACGCACAAACGTCATTTTGTTTTAAAGTTTATCGAAAACTTTATAACTGATCTTGTCATCAATGATTAAGCGTCGTAAAATGCGATTAAATGGTGTGTGGCAACGCGTTGGCTAAAATCGAGCTACGAGTTAAAGCCAATGAGCGTTTATGAAATTAGCCCCTACTCTTAATTTCATCGACGCTGATTGGCTAACAAGAGATGTCGGTGAAATCTCGAAGAGCCTGCAAGTTTTTTGGACTTTCCGACCTAAAATTATTTTTTTTTCGATTGAATTGCAAAGTTTCAAAAAAATATTTGGTTAGTGCACATCACACGATAAAAATTACTCTTAAATTCCAATTATCGGACTGAGTACACACTTTGTTTGCTATCCGTGGCACGGATCCCGTGCAGTTAGTGTTCTATTTATATTCTCTTCCTACTAAATATTTGAGTGTTATCAGTTTTTCAGTCTGATGGTACCTCATAACGATCATCATTATTTTCAGGGTCAAGTTTTGATTCTGACTCAGAACAATTATCATCAATATCCGGGTCAAATTCGTTTTTTTGCTTGGAACCCTGGGAGTTTACCCATTTTCGAGTATTTTCAAAGTTTTCCAAATCCTGAGATTCGATGTTGGTAATCAAAAAATCCTTGTGCGTTTTTGAACGAGCATTTTTTTCATAAATTTCACGATTTTTGTTGGCCCTGTGTATCGCATAAGATTTTTGTTCTTGGAGTAAAAGGTGATTCTTATGTGAATTGGACATAGACAGCCCGTGGAGTAATGTTGGAGATGTTTGAGTACTAACCATATTTACATTTCCGCCACGTTGAACACTTCCCCAGATAAATTTCCGTCCTTAAACGATACATTAAAATAAATACCAGTATAAGGAAAGAACGGCATTTTTTTTTCTAAACTTTTTTTTAAATAATGTTAAGTACAAAAAAAATTGTCAGCTCAAAAATGAAATACCGTTTTTGAAATTGCCTATGTTTAAGCTTGAAATTTTTGATTTTTTAATAATATTTCTGGAAAAATTTCATAATTTTTTTAAAATTTATGCTTCCTAGCAGCGCCTGTGGTCATTATTCAAATTTTCAAAAGTTTCTAAAATTCAAAAAGTTCCTTTCTTTGGTCAATAGATACCAGGGAACACAAAAATCAGCTTGAAAAATTTGAAGAACTACCACAAGCGCCGCTAGAGAGCAAAATTTAAAAAGAATATAAATACACCATTTTTACCAATAAATGGTTTCTTTGGTGAACCGATATCAGGAAACACGAAAATATACAGTATAATAAATTGCCCACTCAAAGGGCTCTTTATCACGGATAACTAATTTGGTAAACACCATTGAAATACTGGACCAAATTCTTAAATTTGGATAAAAAGGACGCAAGACGGGTTATTATTGAAAAGGTTAAAATTATGAAAAACACAGGCATAAGGCTGTTAGAGTTTTTCAAAAATGCATTGCCAGCATCGTATTTAGCCTATAGTAAATTTACCTACTGCACAATGTTCACTGGGTTGGAAACCAGTTTAAATTTAAAAGGGTTTATTGAGAAGAAAATAAGCTTTATAAATTGTATTCTAGGGAATTTTTATAATCGTCAATCACGATCCAAATTTTGACATAAAAAAATAAAATAAATAATTTTAAGAAATCTTAATAATTAAGTTCCGTCTTTCTGATTTTTATTAGGTAAAGGAAATACTTTTTTCAACTTCTGTAAGAGGACCACTGTTTGCTTCGTTCCAAAACGTTCCTTGTCCTATCAAATACGACTTTATAGCAGAAAAGGGGTCATTTTCCATATTTCTCAAGAATGAATCTAAATTGGACCTCTCGGAAAGCCACTTAAGAAATTTTTCTTTGTCTTCATCATTATCAAAAAATCGGAGCATATCCTCAAGTAAACTCATTTCATGCAATTTTCGTATTGTTTTCGCCAGAACCCTATTTGTTTCACATTCGAAATTAAGTTTTTCAGCTAGTTCTTCGGATAAAATATCTTTATCGACCATAGAGTATAGAATAGATTTGGTTGATTCACGTTTTGGAGTGGCAAGAACACTATGTTCTTTAATTGTAGGAGTGTTTGACGAAATATATAAATGTTCTCCACCGGGTAATAATAAAATCTTAAATTTTGATTCTTAATAAATTTGTATATCCCTTAACGGATTTATAGTGATTTAGGATAGTTTTTTGACCTGCACATCATGTTTGAGTAATATTTATTGTATTTGATAAAATACTAATAATCCCAAAAAATTAAACTGCGGATTGTCTTTCCGGTAGTTTCTACAGAAAACTAAGGTTTTTCGTAATTAATTTGTTGAGATTTTTTTTTAGAAGGTTTTGGCTTTTAAGGGGGGGGTGTGTGTGATTTCTGACATTTTGGAGGCTTGGTACGGCTAAACTGATGACGGTAGAACATTTCTCATCAATACATATGAAAGATCTATCCTTGATCACGCGATTCCATCAGACAGTTCAGTACCACTCCCACCAACCATCTGGTTAACCGCGGTTAAACACGAGTCCCTCAGCTTTTTTCGAAGAAACAAGAATCCTGGAGCTTAAATCGGAAAATTTTGAGATTTGGTGAGAATCCGGAAAATTGTCTGAATTTTAGTGAATGGGAGCTATTTTTTTCGATTTTTGTCTCAGGGGTCAGCAATCTGGTTGAATATGCCAAAAAATGGTGTTTTTACAACGTTTTGATACAAGGCTTTTTTCGTGGAAATGTCAGAACGTCATTTTTGAAATATAACAAGCCCAAGGGTTAGTGAACATCGAATGGGAAGTACTTTTTTGAATTTCGTCTTGATTGGCTGTAAATCGACAAAGAAGTGCGCGAAATCGAAAATTTTGAAGATAAAAGTGAGAATTAGAAAATCTTAGTGCCACCAAAAAATTCATTGTATACGATTTGCTGGCAACGATATTAGCAACTATGGTCTCATTTTTAACACATCGGATTCTAGAAAAAAATAGGGTTTTTTTATAAATATTTTGTTTTGATCTCTAGCACTGTTTGTGTCGAAAATGAGAGTGAGTTGCTAATATCGTTGCCAGAAAATCGTATACAAGAAATTTTTTGGTGGCACTCACATTTAAATTTTCTAATTATCACTTTTATTCTCAAAATTTTCATTTTCGCGCACTTTTTGTCGATTTACAGCCAATCAGAACGAAATTCAAAAAAGTACTTTCCATTCGATGTTCACCAACCCTTGGGCTTGTTAAATTCCGAAAATGAAGTTTCTGACATTTCCACGGAAAAAGCCTTGTATCAAAACGTCGAAAAGCACCATTTTTAGGCATATTTAACCAGATTGCTGACCCCTGAGGCAAAAATAAAAAAAATAGCTCCCATTCACTAAAATTCAGACAATTTTTTGGATTCTCAACAAATCTCAAAACTTTCCGATATAAGCTCTAGGATCCTTGTTTTTTGAAAAAAGCTGAGGGACTCGTGTTTAACCGCGGTTAACCAGATGGTTAGTGGGAGTGATACTGAATTGTTTAATGGAATCGCGAGATCAAAGAGAGAGCTTTCATGTGTACTGATGAGAAATGGTCTACCATCATTAGTTTAGCCATACCAAGCCTCCAAAATGTCAAAAATCACTTACACCACCCCTTTAAGCGCGCTACAAGGAAAAATCTCGGCAAATTTATCACGAAAAGTCCTATTGTTTTGTAGAAACTACCGCCGGTCTACCGGACTGACAATCCGCAAATTTAATTTTTCTGGGATTTTTAATATTTTATCAAATACAATAAATATCCCCTATTAACACTTTCCGGAATATCCCGGCCCTACTACTTAAAAACACACTACGTTTGCTGATCAGGGCCGGGATATTCCGGAACGTGTAAATAAGGGATACATGAGTCATAACACATCATATGATATGACTCAAAAATGATGTGCAGGTCAAAAAACGACCCTAAATCACTAGAAATCCATAAAAGGGATATCATTTAAAAAATTAGTCTAAAAAAAGAAAATAAGGTCCGTATTTAAAAAACGTTAACAGCAGGGTCCGGCGTATAGGTGAAAGTTTTGTCGCTCAAAACCTTCACCTTTAAGCCGGATTTCACCTTTACGCCGGACGGCTGGGAAGATACGCTCTGATTGGTTAATAAAAACAAGATCTATAATTTATAATGTAGTTAAAGGATAGTCAGATTGAGAATTTAGGCTGATTGTTTGCTCCATTTTTTAATCACAAATGCAAAAGTGACAGTTTTTAAAACCTCAGAAACTACTTTTCGGATAATTGACTCACGCAGTAATTTGAATTTAGTTTCTAGAATCACTTATCGCTTATAGAGAAATTAAAAGTGCTAGAAATACGCCAGAAAAATCCCAAAGCTACTGGGCCGTTATTTGTTATATTTTAATGAAGAAACTGATCGAAGTATCACAGACTCGACTCTAAGAATCATAAAAAACGAAAAAAATATAATACCATCTAATTAAATTCAGGGCAATTTTTTAGGATAATTATGGAGCAGATAAATTATTTTTATATTGAAAATTTTCGGCGTTCCTGCGTATTTGAGACTTACTAAGAAAAAAAACGGAACTCGAGTTCGTAGTACGAACTTCGTACAGAAATTGAATCCAATTATGAAAGATTGCTGCGAAATTATTTGAACAAAATTGGTGTGCAGGATTTTTGAAACAAATCAACTTTATGGATGAATAAATAAACACGCTGAAACTAATTGAATAGTTTTCATTTATAAAAATTCTTAATATGCCTATATTTTGGCTTTTCGAAAACGCCTATCTTTTGCCTAGGAAGTTGAGAAAAAAAACCTATCTTTGCCTTTCACCTATACGCCAGACGTCAGGATGAAAACGTTTAATTTTCAGATCGCGTGCGATTGCGGAGGCTTACGGTAGCGTTTTGCGTAGGTTTCACCTATACGCCTTCATCTATACGCCGGACTCTGCTGTAATTGATAAATGTAATGAAGGTAATTTCAAGGGTTAGTTCGGTAAAATCTGAGAAAATAAATTTTGACTGCTAAAATCAGCTTTTTGGAATTGAAATTATGAGACATCGTCAGATTTTTTACCTCATATGAGGCTGAATGTGGAGGTAAATAATGTTTGCCTTTCATTTCATTTTCTTGATTTCTTTGTACGACAACCAAAGCTCTTCCAACATGTCTTAAAAATGTAAAATCCGCAGAAAATCGAACTTGTCGTGCAATTTCTCGTCGAATTGATCTTAATGATATTTCCGGGTCTATTCTTATAAATCCAAGCGAAACAGCTTCTGCTATAGAGGAAAATTGTGCGTAGTTTAGTTTTTGTATCCATGCTGCTTGGTGGAAATCGGATTAAAAATGCAATTAATTTTGTGAAAATAAATTTTCGTGTTTTCAAGAGCTCTCTACTCGTTATAGGCTTATCAGCAGTTTTCAGTTGCTAACATGGCCATATCTATCAGGGTGCTTGCTGAGGCTCAATGTTACTTTTCAGATTCCAGTATTATTTCAGTTGTCTAGACTCTTCGTTGCATGTTCACGTGCAACCAATGAGAGCGTCTGAAATAACTGCGTTACCCAGTAAGAGCTACATGTATGATTATAAGGGTAAAACGCAAACGTGCTTTCTTCCATATCCCTTTACGAGGAAGATAGATATTTTCTAGTTAGGTCTAGTACATTATGTACGTTAAGTAGTACCAATGTACTAGACCAAAATAGAAAATATCTATCTTCCTCGTTAAGGGATATAATAACGTCAAAGAGCATATCCTGTTCAGAGTGAAAACACACAAAAATGGTAAGAATGTACTAGACTGGGAAATAAGCGTCCTTGATTGGCCGACAAGCGGTCTGTACACTCAACCGTCGCTTAAAATCCCTACCCTACCTCACACTGACATCTCTTTCTCTGTCTAAATGCACTATCAATGCATAAAATCATCCGTGGCCAAAATTGTATAACAAAACAGGAAAATGAAAATTAAATACAGATTAACAATTAATGTATAAAGTTGAGATTGTTTTTCTGAACTCAAATTAACAATTGTTAATAATTTTTGGAATAATGTTATGATCATAGATAACTTTAATAAGAAACAATAAGATATATCTATTACGGCATGCCGCGGCACTTGATGGGGCTTTTAGGCGGCTTTTTTAGCCAAAATTTTTATATAATTCGGCTTTTGAAAACGACTAGTCCGATTAAATTATTAGGTAGCTCAAACTAAGCAAAAATATCTAGTGTATAATCAAAAAAATTAATTGGTCCAAATCGGACTATTTTTTTCGGAGATTACTGAAATTGTTTAATTACCAAGTTATCTTGAAAAATTGGCAAGAATGGTCTGATTCGGACTATTTTTTTTAAATATTTGTGCTCAGTTTGAGCTATCTAAGAACTCAATCAAATGAGTCGTTTTCAAAACACGAATTAAATAAAAATGTTGGCTCAAAAGTGGAATAAAAGCCCCAGCAAGTACCGTAATAGATGTAAGATATTTTGATAAAATTTCAAATGAGTTGAGGTAAATCACTTTTGATGAAAAATGACATCAGAATTTTTATTTACGCCAACAAAAAACCAAATAGGTAACTTAGAAAGTATGTAGTAAAACCCAACAATTTCCAAAAAAATTTTCTGTAGAACGCCACGAACAAATTATAACGAGAAAAAAATTAGGTGCTTATTTTTATTTATCTCCATATGATATCCTTTTCCCGACCAAAGTGAATCCTTAAAATGAGGGTTATATCCATAGCGCGTGTTCGAATCCCACTAATGTTGTCTTAGTGATTGCTTTAGTGATTACGCACCGATCAACTTTTGCGGTCTCAATATCAAGCATCCTTGCTTATTATCATACCCAAGACAATCACTAGGACAACATTAGTGGGATTTGAACACGCGCCATAAAGATAACCTTCATTTTCAAGATTAACTTTGGTTGAAAAGATATGGTCCATGTATTCCTTTACCAACCAAAATCCATCTCAAAAACGTATTCTATCTATTTAGCGCGTGTTCGAATCCCACTGATGTTGTCTTAGTGATTGACTTGACTATGATTATAGGCAAGGGTGTTTGATATTGGGTCCTCTAAATTTGATCGATGTGTAATCACTCAAGCAATCACTTAGACAACATTAGTGGGATTCAAACACGCGCTATAGAGATAGTTAACGTTTTTGAGGTGGTGTTTGGTTGGTAAAAGGATATGGTCCATATATCTAAATGTTTTTTATTCAATCGAAATTTTTAATCAAAGCTTGTTTGTAGAAATGCCCTAATTTTTTAGTCTATGTGTACTAAGGCGACCTTTTCATGCCTTCTTAATTTGAATATCATATTTTTTGGTTATATTTTCGATTTTTGAAACCTTGAAAATAAAAGAAATATTTCAGGACCTGCAATTCAGATGTTTGACTTTTTTAATCCGATATCGGTAAAAGTCCAATATGTAAATCCGCCCTATTGACAGAGGTTGTTTCTCTTCCGTCTCTTCCAGTCATAGTTATTTCGTTATAAACACGTCCTTGAAAGTCTAAGCCACACTTTTCAGCTAATTAAGTAGGTATTGAATATCAAAGACATCCATTCTCAAATCTTGGCCCTAAAAAGTAAATCATGGTCAAACGTGAGGATCCATAGGGATAAAGTTGAAGTGTCTTCACATGCTGAATAAACAGGATAAAATTCTCTTTTAAAAAAAATAAAAAATCTGATTAACTTTTTTTTCTGAAATATCTAAATTTTTATTGTAGTTACGTCGTCCAGATTTGCTGGAGTGCTTTCTATCCACTTTTCAATTGTTTAAGTGATGCACAAAAGGAACACATTTTGAACGAAACCAAATATTATTACAATGTCAAATAGTCCTAGAATAAGCTTTTAAAAGCAAATACGAGGACATTGAAGATGAGACGCGAGAAAACTTTGGAAATTATTATTTGTGTATTTTGACTTTATTATTTGCTACTGTATTTCGGGCAAATTTCACAGATATTGTATAATGTTTATAAACGCTAAATGAAAATTCACATAGTTACAAAGTTAGTAGGTGATTCGCACACCATGTCTCTTCGCTCTGAATGAAGAAAGACTGTCCGAGGTTTGTTCCACCTAAAGTCTAGGTCCTAGCCAATAGGCAATTTTGTGAAATTTGAAAGTAGCCGAATTGATCAATTTGGGGGCGTAGATTTCAAAAAAACTGTCGAAAAAATCTCAAAAAATTAGTAAATGCGGCTTTCTAGATGGTCCAAAATTAACCGATCAGCATCAAAGAAATAACGATGCCACTAATTGAGTAACTTCTTTAAAACTAGTTTCATTAGAGCAGCTTAAAACTTTGACCATTTAGTGACCAACTTTGGTTTTTTAAATTAGAAAACCAAGATCTCGCGAGAATTCAAACAATCGACTAAAAATAAATATATATTCTTGATTCAAATATTTTTTGATACTGCTTTTTTTGCAAATTTTTTACAACATCCTTTGCAAAAAGGACAATAGGTGTATTTATTGAAAAATGATTGAAATGTCTTATGGATGTAATAATTCAAAAAGTTGATTGAGTAAAAGCCATCGCGTTCAGGCCTTATTTTTCTCAGTTGATAGAAAGAAAATAAAAGTTTTGAATTGGCAAGTAACAAAAGAGAAACTCGAGTGGAAAATTGGCTCAAAACTCAGCTCTTGCACGCTTCATGCGGTCAGCTGAGGTTCTAGTTCGATTTGATTTAGGGAAAATAAATTATATCGTATGTTGAAAATGTAATCATGAAGTTTTATTTGATCATTCAAAATGTACCGCAAGTAGGAGTTTGAATTCTTTTAAATAAGTACGTTATGAAAATACAATTGAAGAGCCAGAAGTGACCCGGCAGAATTACTTATGTATGATAGAAAATTGACATTTCTTTCTCATACTTGAACACTTACTGTACTTGACTGTTTACATATTTCTTGATTATTTAATTTCTCATTCAATTTTTTGCATTCATAATTCTGAAACTTCATCAATATCACTGAAAACTTACAGGCTTTTCTGTTTTTAGCGTGGGATTTATTTGTTCATGTGAATAGTATAATTTTGTTATCATAAAGCAAAATGACGGTTAAAATTTTTACTTACTTAAGATTCTTGTCGCATAGCTACCATAAATTGCAAAGTAAATTCCAGATGAAATAATTTCATTACAGTTTAATTTTATGACTTAATTATTAATCGATCGTAAAATACAGAAATGATTTATGTTAAATGATATATTTTCGACAATCAATGATTGTCAATCATTATAAAAAAAAGCTTTTTAACCCTCTCAGGCACAGAGCCATTCAACGGACTTTGATTTTTTTAAAAGCCCAAAAGATACAAAAATAATCATGGTAGAATTTCAAGAGTAAAATCGCCCATAGAGTTTGCGATGAATTTTTCAACAATATAATTCAAATTGATTTGGGATAAACCGTTAAAAATATATTTCACCGGGTGAAATTCACCCTTCTTTTATTCTAGATTTCTCTAAAAGTTTTCTAAATCAGCTGTATCTCAAAATTTATTTGTAAGAAACATGGTGTAGAGGACTCAGTTTAAAGGAAATCGTCTTGACCATATTTTGAAAAAAAAATGTTTTTACGAAATGTAGTACTTGTTTTATTCCTTTCTGTTTGATAACAGTGAAGTTGCTTATGAATGAAAAGGCGGAGCAGAAATATAAAGAGAAAACATTTTTTTGGAAAATTTCGAAATTATAAGACCGCTATATAAACTGGTGGTCAGTCTATAAGACAGACGGTGATAAGTTGAACAAACTAATAAATTGACACATTTGATAAGTTCATTACAATTTCTATTAATGTCTCCATGCCTCTTTTTTTTCTTTTTCAAAATTTCGATCTAGGAAGCGCAAGAGAGCAAAATCGACGAATTGATCACTGTAAGAACACAACTATTGTCAGAGTCCTTATAATTTTGTCATTGTTGACAAATAACTTGAGGATCATGTTTGCAAAATTTGAGAGTCATATTACATATTTCCTNAAATTTGAGGGTCATATTACATATTTCATTGGTTTTATAAATCTTTAAGTAAAATTTGGAAATTTTTTGACCGTTTATTTTTATTTTTTGCTTTAAAACTCTAAGCTATTTGGCAGTATTGATGTTAAAAATTAATTTAATTAACCCAATTAATCACTCCGAAAAGCAATATGATTTAGACAGTTGTAATTAGAGTTAATCGGGGTTAAGAGATAAACTGGTCTTCAGAGACTAACCTTTGAAATTTGATAAGATTAACGCCCTAGGCGCCGCATAGCTCTCCGTTGTTTCTGAAGTTTAACTCTGAATAATAAAATGATAGGTAAATATTTTTGGAGGGTTGTTTCGAGATATATATATATATAAGTTTTCGATTCAAAAATGGTTTTTTTCAACGTTTCGGTTTATTCTATTATCAAGAGTGAGAGAAAAAATTTAAATACAGATTCATCGAAAATATTTTCTTCTAAAAGCAATTTAGCAAATCGAGCCTATAGTTTCGCAACATCAAAAAATTTTGAATAAGTCTTGACATACCCACAAAAAAAATTTTACAAGATGAGAAAATAATATCGGTACTCATTTTTGACTTTCAACATTTTTTATTTCAAAACGTCAAGAATTAATTTTGCAATTTAGGCACCGTCGCAGCATTGATAATGAAAGGACTTTTTCTGGGACTCCTCGTCCAGAATAGTCAAAAATTGGCCGAATTATTGGAAACAATAACTCCGACAGTCGATACGGTGATCGAAGAAGGAGCGTCGGTCGGACCAATGGCCGTAATACACATTATTTAAACTTGTGCTTTTATCATTTAATATCATTGATCTATTTGACCATTCAACATGATATCATTTATTTCTGCAAAATTTCTGTATCGTTATCTGCACAAGTTTAAATGTTCAAATTGTTGCAGTTTAATTATTTGCAAAATCTGGTTAATGCCCAAAATTTCAATTTTCAAAAAGTTTGTTTTTTTTATCTTTAAAACTAAAAATTTCAAAGTGGCTAGGCATTAACGGAATATTTTGAGGGTTTTTATTTGTTTTAAATATTCCAAAAGTGACTATAAAATTTAAAATAATGCTATTTTTTTCGTTAAAGGCGCTTCCAAAAAATTTGTGAACCCCCTTGGATAGCTGCAAAATTTATGATAAAACATTTTTTTTCATTTGATTGATTTTCTTGATCGAGACGATTTATTGTCGAATAATTTTATGTCATTTTAATAAATGTTATAAAAACGATTATAAATTATTCGACAATAAATGTTTTCAAACATAATTAGTTTACCTTCAAAAATAAAAAAAAGAATGATTATTTCGATTTTGCGGCTATCTGAAACTAAAAAATATCATTTTTTTAATCAATCCTCTTAATAACATGGTTTGCGGTTGAGACCAAAGGATGGCATTTTTCGTTTTATTGCACCTTCGTGGGAAACCTTAACCAAGGTGAATCAATATAACTTTATCTTTTATAAGAGAATTATCTGATTACGAAGCCTTTGTAAGGAAATTCCAATACTAGGCGCTTCAACTTCAAAAAGTTTTGAAGTTCGTTGGTCGTAATTAAAACCTCATTACGCTGGTTATAAATAGGATGAAGATAGTGTTTGAGAATGCAGAACGTAGTATATTTTCAAACATTATAATTTTTAAATGACATTTTGATTTATTTTTGCAAATTATCGATTCTTCAGTATTTAACAATGACAAAAATATAAGGACTCTGACAATAGTTGTGTCCTTACAGTGATCAATTCGTCGATTTTAACGATTTTGCTCTCTTGCGCTCCCTAGATCGAAATTTGGAGAAAAAGAAAAAAAAAGGCATGGAGACATCAAAAGAGATTTTAATGAACTTATCAAATATGTCAATTTATTACCTGTCTGTCTTAAAGACTGACCACCAGTTATATAGCAAAAAATGGAAAAAAAGTTCTTAGAATTTCGAAATTTTCCAAAAAAATTCATAAAATCAAGGAAATATGTAATATGACTCTCAAATTTTGCAAAAATGATTCTCGAGACATTTGTCAACAATGACAAAAATATAAGGACGCTGACAACAGTTGTGTCCTTACAGTG
>SCLH01000228.1:128422-142549 GCA_004367855.1 Oikopleura vanhoeffeni
TCAATTCGTCAATTTTGACGATTTTGCTCTCTTGCGCTCCCTAGATCGAAATTCGAAAAAAGAAAAAAAAGATGCATGTAAAGTGTTTCAGAGATTTCAAATATGTTTTCAGATTTACTTTACTATGACTCGTTTCTCCTCTAGCTGTCCCACCAGTTTAACGATTTTTTCTATTCACGATAAAATAAAAAAAATCTGGTCACGTGACTGACCTCAAATTTTTTGTCACCCCTTTTTTTTGATGCTGAACACTATCAAATCATTTTTTTTTCAAAATTTGAAAATTTCCTCATGAGGGTGCTCCCTATCTTTGAAATCAACCATTGTTTATCATTACTTCCACCGTTTCAGAGGTGATAAACATCGTTTTCTAGAGGAACCTGATGAGAAATGTTGAATCAGAGACTAGATTCAGAAAGCCAAGGTTTCATTCTATTATATTTAATCTTATTTTTCAAGTCAATAGTCACGATTTGTTGCCCTTAGTCCATATGTTTGTCACACTTTTGCCTATTCTTAGCCATTCGATTATAATGATAAGAAAACATGGATAACTACATATGGATAACTACACTGTATATTTTACAGATAAATTGATATATCATTAAATTTTTACTAATTTGATAAAATAATAAAAAAAATTCGAAAATCTTTCAAATGTTTTTTGAGTGCCACAAACGTATTTTTAAAATTTTATATTTTTAGAACAATAATTGAATTTAGTTTTAAAAATATAAAAGTTTTTCTATTTTGTCGAGAGGCCTTCGACCATTTTGTAACATCACGAGTCGTAATTATCTTGCGTCTGCAGATGCTCGGCACGCTTGATTACGGTGCAGACCAAAACGCCCGTCATTTCAGGAGTTTTTCCTAGTTGGGTTAACAGTACCCAAAAAAGTTGTCTACATACAGGGGGGGCCCAATATCACCGAAAGTTTTTTGGCAAAAAAATTCGGCGATATTGGCACATTCGGCGATATTGGGCACTTTCGGCGATATGGGAATAAAAATATTTTTTTTGTTCAAAAAGTGAAAAAACGCGTAGGCGTTCGAAATGACGTCATGTGTCAAATATTTTTTTTTGATTTTATAACGGGTTTAACAATAGGTTCGAATAAAATAAATCAACAAAATGCGTAGAATTTAAAACTTCACCAAACGCAATCAAATTAAATTTGGAAAGACTAGATTTGGGAAAGTCAATCCTGAAAATGACGTCATTCAAAAGTAATTTGAGATGTAAATCTCAAAACATTTCGGCGATTTCGGCAAATTCGGCGATATTTGGCACTTTCGGCGATATGGGAACAGGAATTATTTTAGCTAAAAATCGTGATATTGCGTAGATTAAATTCGGCAATTTCAGCAAATTCGGCGATATTGCCCCCCCCCTGTATAACATTTTTCTTCAGCTCTCAAATCTTTTAAATACAATTTGAAGTTATCGAAAAAGACCCAAACGCCCGTTATTTCAGCTGTCGAGAATCCCGCCACGAGGTTTGGAAACTTTTCATGAATTTTGATTTGCAAATATTTTTTGTGGTTTGTTATCGTGAGATTTTGACAATGGAAATGATATAAAGTATACCAAATTATATAAATTAAATGCATTTTTCGAAAATTATTTAATTCAAAAATATCAAGTTTAATATTCACTTTTATTTGATAAAAAAATTAACAGATGAATCATCTGAGATGATATTTATTTCAAAAATTTATAAAAATAAGTATTTTTCGAGCTATACTGATAACTTTTGAAACTAAGTGAAAATTCTATTAACTCGTAGACTTGATTTCTGCCATCCAGCTGCCACACGGTGTTCAACTTAGACACGAGCTCCTCAAGGCTATTTTTTTATGTTAGATTTAGCTGAAAATTTGGGAGCACGCCTAGAATTAGAAAAAAGTGCGATAGATCGAATAAAATTGTCGCAACTTTTTATTTTCTTATCCCCATTAAGTGCCTATTTATGCGTTTAAAAAAAATTAGTTTTTTTAATTGTATATCAAATTAGCTGAATTGTGTTTTAAGATGATAAAAAATATATGTTAATAATGAAACTTTGCTTATATGGCTGGATTTTTAGAATGGCAGCTAGATGGCAGAATCAGTCTGTACAGACCACTTCTAATTACGAGTTAATTAAGAAAAGTAAAATTAATAAATACAATCCAGAAATATGAAGTATCTGATCTCACTAATTTTAAACAATAATTACTGTGTTATTGGTGTGGAACCAGGGTCGGCAGAGTTTGCTTTGTTCTGCTCTAAGCCGCTCTGCTGCCTTTTTAGAGCAGAAGCAAACCGTTTTGAAAAATCGAGGATAGAGCAGAGCAAACGATTTCGAAAAAATCAGGGTAGAGTAGAGCAAAGCAAACGTTTGAAAAATCAAGGTAGAGCAAGCAGAGCAAACAGTTTGAAAAATCAGGCAGAGCAGAGCAAACGTTTTTGAATCAAAAATTTAAGAGCAGAGCAGACCTAAAATAACAAAACCTACTTGAGATGCGTTTATTGGTCGTTTTTCGATATGAGAATTACAGGGGATGCCCAAAATTGCGAAAATTTGTTTCAAAAACACTTCCTGGAGTCGCTGAAGCTAATTTTTTCCACCGTGAGGTTGTCCGTACTGATCCTACATTTTAATTGAGACACGCGCGGTAGTGGCTGAGAGTATGAAAAACTTTTGAAATTCAAACAATAAAATTTTTTCGAAGTATGTCTGGAAATTGGTTACAAAAAAATTCGAAAAACAAGTTTTTGCGGGCGTTTCAGCAATTGAAAAAGAAAAAAATTATCGAACGCCGATAAGGAGATTATAATTTGAATTAATTTTCGAAAAATGAGCCCAAAATCGCCCAAAATGAGCCCAAAATTAATTTTTAGAGCAGAGCAAACAGATTTTTTTGGCTTAGAGCAGAAGCAGTCAAATTTATTTTTCGGTTTAGAGCAGAGCAGAGCAAACCATCAAAATATGCTTCTAGAGCAGGCAGAGGACAGATGCGAACCGAACAAAAAAGATGCTAAGGCAGAGCAGAGCAACCAAAAAAAATGGTGTCAGAGCAGAGCAAAACGATTCAAAAAACTGCCGACCCCTGGTTGAGACATAAGTTTTATAAAATTTCAAGAGTAATATTGTTTTTTAATTTATTTATTTCAAAAACAAATATGACTCATCGGGCCTTAGCTAAGAGTTTTTCATTCTTAACTTTAAATTTGTAAATAATGAAGCAGATAAATTGAGGAAATATTTATACTTTGCCATCCAAATGTACACATAACTGAACAAATTGTCACAAGTAACGATCGAATTGACGGGAAGTTTGATATTTACTTTTGAGCGATTAGGAGCATTTCTTTTAATGTGGTCGATCCAATTCCTGTTCTTTAAAACGATAATAGTAACAATGAACAGGGGCAGAATCTGGATGAAAAATGGAAATAAACTGGAATTATTGTCTAGAAAATATTATAATAAACTAGCATGATCATCCAGAAAACTTTATGGTTCATTTGAACGGTCAGACCGTTACGGTCTACATAATTTATTTTGTTCATTGTGATAATTAGACACCGTTCGTAGAAAAACGGTGGCAGGGCATTTCCTGGGAATTGTTCATCAAGGAAATTTTGACTAGTTCCTCGGCAAACAAATTTGATAAAGTTTATGGGCAAACAAATATTTTTAGATTTCCTGGGTCGGTTGTCCGGTCTTCAACTTATCTTTTGATCTGTTACAAATAACAACATTACAGATAATATACTGAGTTAGTTAACTTCTAAAAAATTATTAAAAGAAACTGAAAATAAAAAATTTCCGAAATTTTTTTCAAAGTAATTTCAAATCAGAAAATGTGATTTCGCTGAATAGTTTACTAAAATACAAATTTGTACGGTGTTTTTGACTAAAACGACCGATAAGATTAAAAAAAATGTTATCAACAAATTTCTACGACCTGGGGAAAGACAAAATTTCATATCGATCTGGCCAATTGGTTAAATATTATATATAATGTTACAAGAAATACTATATATACTTTACATATATATATACTATACATATACCGCGTGAGTTTCAAGTGGCGTCGGAACAAAACGCGGATTGTCGGGGTTTTTGGCGGACCA
Organism: Oikopleura vanhoeffeni; assembly: GCA_004367855.1. Classification (NCBI taxonomy): domain Eukaryota; kingdom Metazoa; phylum Chordata; class Appendicularia; order Copelata; family Oikopleuridae; genus Oikopleura; species Oikopleura vanhoeffeni. Next base: position 132,546 of record SCLH01000228.1, read on the forward strand.
AAAAAGGGGTTTTTCGTGACAAAATCAATATTTGAATGAATTAAGTGAGGAGCGTCGAGATTCGAGGCGGACAGAAAATGTTCGATAGTATGAAATATATCTAAAACATATAATAATAATAATAAACAAATAATTTAGATGATTATTGGCCAAAAATGATTAAGATTATCCAAGAATGATTATAAGCCAAATATTAGACACTGAAAAATGGTTCGTTTTTTTTGTGACCCCGCTGTTTTTCACCTAACATTTTGCTCTCCCGAGTCGATAATCAAGCCGGATGATAAATTAAGGAAATGATCGGTTGATCAAAATAAGCAGCTGAATTTTGCCTAGTGCCCTTTAGCACTATTTAACGTCAAACATTTGAAATCAAACTAGAAAAAACTTTATAAAAAATGCAGGAAATTATTATTGAAATTTCTCCGGATATTGATAAAGAGATCACACCTGTAATACCCAGANGTGGTATCAATCCCTGGAATGTCAGATTCGTTTGTATGAGACAGTTTGCGATTAGAGAGGAAAGCATTGAGAAGACTCGGCTACACGATCAAAATATGGGCATAACCGTGTGCTAGCAAATTGTGACGAAGTGTCACGAACAACCCACCACCTGTTGGCACTTGAAATTTCAACTGGTATTTAAGTGTGGTTGCCTTTAACCTCCTATAGAGACTGAACGCTACAAGTTGGTAGTGTGCAACAAGAAGCAACATTTCTCAATTTATCTGTTCCTTCCAACCCCCGCAGACATATTAGCCCTCGGTAAAGGCAAAGTCACTTTATCAACCAGTCCCGACACAATCGTATGCGAATATTCGCAGTTAATATATGCACCAAACTTCTTGCTGTCAGATATTACCTCAGAATTCTAAAACTATGAACAATGTCCAATCTGAATCAACATACCCTGTCTTCGTCTTAAAATTTTTCTCCTAGATATGGTTACAAATCTTGCTTCTAAGGATAACTGGAGCTCGATTTACATGTCGCGATTTTCGCTCTGTCACAGTTTACTCACCGTAATCTATAAGGGCACTTTCGACCAAATTTCGACTCTCAAGATCAAGATTATCCATGTTAGGAATGTGTTTGTCAGCACAATTGCAGGCAATCGACTCACAGTCGCTTTGCCCGACCATACTCTCCGACCACCAAAAGACCCTTTTTGGGAGTTTGAAGCGCAAATACTAGAATTTAGAGGGTAGTCTAAATATCACCGCTTTCTGAAAAACTAATAATTCCCTGCATCGAAAACTTACCGCCAGAGTGGACTCCTAACCCATCTTACGTGCCTCGAAACCATTTGTAAAGACAATTCAAATAATCCTGAATAAATGCGAAAATAACCCTAATTTTCCTATGAAAAAACTGATTTTTCCAGAAATTTTGAACCTCAGCTCTCTAGGAAGACTCCTTTTGATTTCTCAATCAGTATAGTGTCACATCAGTCAATATCAGCCCAAACGGTAAACAACTAGAGCCCTACCCCGCGCGGCATTTTTCAGTATAAACATACCACATCGGTGACGCCCTACCTATAATTATCATACGGGGTAATTAACCTGATTGCACCCGTTTCTCGAGAAAATAAGAGCATAAGAATTGCTTGAAGCCATTATCAATCTTTTGGGCGCAATCAATTAACTTTCAACTTGATTATAGAGAGAGACAGTTGAAAGGTTTATCCTCAGCTAGAGTTGCTGTTAGCCACGCTCGAAAGTTACGCTCTTCTCTCAATAGGCAGACAGTCTCGGCGTAACTGCTTCTTTTTTGATGCTTGTATTGTCAACTGGGCGTATGATGTATGCACAATATTTGAACGTTACTACCTGTTTGCCGAGGAATCCTTGACTCAAGATCGTGAGAGAACTAGAGTAGCTCAGAGAATATACCTATCAAATAACCGCTCATTTAGATCTATGCCTGATCTAGCACGTCAATGACATCGCACATCTATTGCACCTCTTCAACAAAGAGCACCCTTTTCGTAACCCTTACTCAAAAGCATCTTCGCACTTCAGACCATAATGTCTATTTTTACATAGCTCGTAAGAGTTATGCAACAGAGCGTCGTCAGGTGTTTTGGACGACGTAATAGAAGAGCGATGCCAATAATTGTATAGGGCTAGCGAACTTTTGAAGACCTGGAGTCAACGTCAACATCCTAGAACTATGAGACTAACGACTTTAGCATGATCAGCACTTTGCGAAAAATCTTATTCTCTTGCCGATTGATAAATTCTAAAAAGGTAACTGAAAGCTTATTTACTTAGGGATCCTCTTTCAATTCACATGAATCAACAGATTAAGCACGTAGAGCTTTCTGGCAATTAGTTAAGAATCATACAATATGGCCATTTGGCAAGCCTAATCGGAAAAAAGTTCGTAAAAAAATGTCACGTGATGATGAATGAAAAATATCCACTTGAAATCATGCTACAATTACTGAAGCAAAAATGTTCTACGGCATGCAGCATATCGAAATTTCAACCTTGATGCGTCCACATACTAGCGAATTAGAATTAAAGCGACAAAAATACTATAATTATTTTAGAAATAAAACACAAAAGAGCGCAAAAAATGAAAAAATTTCGGCAAATCCCTGGTCATTTCTTGGTTTGTTTGTGCTTCCTAACAATATGGGAACTTTGAGGCAATATTGTAATATTAGTATACGCATGAAAAACCATCGCGCTCAAGCTAGTGTATGGGTGGCGCGATCCTGCCTTGACCATTATTTCGTTCGTGAGACTATATGTGTAGCCATCAATTTCGAGATCCGTAACGGCGTGAGATCAGAGCCGGCTCTTGTTGCAATTGAAAATTTGAGAAACTAGGCTACGTTTCCAATGCTGAAATCTAAGTCACAAGATGGATTCTTTCTCCGGACCTAGCTAATAAATTATCAGATTAATGCAGGTAGATTTTTTTGTCCGTCTCTCTGGAAAGGTAGACGCTTATCAAGTCGAAAAATTGGTCATTGGCCGTATATACTGAAAAGCTATACGCCAAGTTAAGATAGAACCATCTAATAAGACGTACAGAATTTTATCTTTCTTTATGATATAGCCCATATAACTATGTGACATGAATAAGCCGTCCAGAACGACAAATGAGGAAAATATTTGTCTGATCCATTAAGAGCAGACAAGACGTCAATAGGTGAATTATTTCCTAATTCCTATCGATCACTGTTCGTCAGCTGCATATACAGGGAGCTGTCCAAGAGAACTGATCGGTGAGTGATTAAGGTATATTTCATGTTACGATAACCAATTCGATTTCATCAGATCGATGACGGCACTCAAACATGAATTAATGCGAATGGTCTGCAGATCTAGGTCTTATTTTCGGTCGTCGATGATTCTATTTCCTAGTTTTGCACTGTTACCATGAACTTGGTAGGGACCATAATCGAATCGGCTCAACTTATAATTTCCGTAGTCACTTTTGACTCTGGTCAATCCCTAATTAGACTATAACTGGGAAAAACGTCAGTACTACACGATTGGAGGGTCGGGTTTGAAGGACCGCGCTCGTGACTTCTTTAATATTGAATCTCGATAATTCATTCTAGTCAGAGAGAGAGCAATTTCAAAGTACATTTGTATTGTTGGAAGGACTTAAAAATCGTCTGCAGCGTTATCAATACCGGCACCGATATTAGTGTTCATACGCCAATGCCATACACCTATCCGGCTTAACATAAACGCTAACCAAACTAGGTTTCTGTTATATACCTCTCAGAATCATAACTTAATGTAAGTCATAGATCCGTATTATAACGACTCCCCTGTCAGAATATTCAGAGGTTAAAATACTGTCAAAAGTCGATCTGGTCCAATGTGCTTGAAATTATATATAATATGATGGCCTGCTCATAGTCTGAACCACTTTCCTCGCCCGTAATCAAGTACAAAATCTAGAAGTCTATTCGGATATAAAATCGACACTTACATTTGATGGTTGATTCCTGTCGTTAATCTGACAATAATATCTGCCCTATGTCGCAATCAACGGGTTTGATTGGTATGCTTAGACATTCTGCGTGTTTGTATCATCTCTAAATATGAGGCATGTACTCGTGAGGCGTGTATCATATCGATTATAGTTTGCGTTCGTCTTTCTCTGGAATTTTTCAACAAAATACTTCAATCAAAGCAATCAACTGATCCTCAATCGCTCCTTCAAACAGATTTAGGGTACTTTGTACTCTGAAGTCCGTGTAATCATATAGTGTCTAAATTATAGTTCGTCGAGAAAATAATAATCGAATGTGTATTGAAATATTGTGAAGAATCAATTATCGATCGAGATTCTTAAAGTCAAATCCAACGGTGTTAACGGCAATTGTGATTGGCTAATGCCGTGGGTGATGGTAGTCACTGAGTTTCTATAGAGAGAAATGTATTCGACCTACTAAAATAAAAGATATTCGAACATCGAAATATATTAGCATTCTGAAAAAGTATCTGAGACAAATAGTACCAGATAATCATGCAAATCCGTCGATTGCTATGATATTGTAGTATAAATGTCATTTGCGTGGGTTACAAGATTAGGATTGATTGAAAAAAATAACACAACAAAATAAAGGAAATGACAGAAAAAAAAAACTTAAAAGTGAGCACAGTTGAGATGACTTATAGAAGTTCGGAGATAATAAAACCAGTTCCTTTAAAAGTAACCGACCTTGAAAGTTTTTATTTTTTCATTATATTTCAATTTAATGTCCGCGTCAGATTCCTGACAATTGCGTGGCGAACACATTTTTCTCTCGCAAATAACTAATTATTTTATCCAACATCAAATTCAGAAACAAAATAAAACTAAACAAAGGTGATATAAATATGTCAAGACCAGGCTACCGCGCAAATTTGGAGGCAAAAGCCCCCTTCCCTCCGCACAAAAGACAAATCAATTGATCAAAAACAAAATAAAGACAAATTATATGTTTTGAAATTTCAAAATGATCGCTAAACATCATCCCTTGATAGTTGTTAAAATTAACTTTTAAATTGTTTTTGAGCGGATTCGTCGCCATATCATTTTTCGAACCAAACAATTTCGGCGGACAACTTCGAACATAGGTAGAGTGACATGTCGAATTTCAGTAAGGGAAACAAGGAAGTTTAATTAAATTATCAATGAAGCTTCATGTCCAATGAAAACATATGGTAAAAAGGACGACCGTAAATTCAATGCATCAGACAATTCGTAAACATTTTAGCATAGTAAGTTGACCTGTGTTTGGTAGTAAAAAACAGCGATTGGCGGAATATGGGTTGTTGTAGCATCAGGGACGTATAACGTACGTAAAAATGTACAGTGTGAAATCCACTGATGTCCTTAATTCAATGAAAAGTTCCATCCATGGAAATTTTCCCATGAATGGTCTAAATATTGGGATAAAAAACAGCTCAAAATGATTCGGAATTCGATGTAAAATTTGTTCGTCCTAAATTATGTCAACAAAATCCAAAATATTTATTTTTGTACATTTCTAATACAGGTACACCAAAACCTACAACATCTTATTTCTTTTATTTTTGGTGATATCCGAGGAAAATCCTAGACTCATATGAGCCATAGAAAAGTGGCTTCATTTTTTGAAAAACCGAAAGGACAAAAAATAAACGAAATGAAGTTCCCCAAGGTCCAAATCGCCCATAGAGTTAGCAATTAATCTTCTAGTTTCTGAAAAATGATAGAAATTTTTTTTTGGATGAGCCGTTCGAAATATATTTTAATCCTAACTTTTTTTGGATTTCTCCTGAATTTTCTTTATCAGCTTATCCTCACAATTTAATTTTAAAACAACAGGTCCTAAAACTTCAGTTTTAGGAATTCGTCTTGACCTCGTTGAAAAAATAATAATGTTTCTCTACTAAAGATAAACTTTTTTTATTCTTTTGTTTGAAAAACAGAGAAATGCTAATGCAATGAGAAAGCGGGCGGAAATATTCAGGCGCAACATATTGTTTACCACTAACTTCACTAATCAAGGTGAGAATTATCGTTCATAGAACGAACGCCGCTAGAGGTATTTTGAATCGGAGACCAGGTAAGGAAATAAGGTTTCACTTGTATTTAATTTTACTAGCACTCATTATAAAAACGGTATGGTTTTCTGGTAAAAACAGTTCGAGTAAACTTCACTTCCAACAGCGGAAATGAAGTGATTAATTCGTTGATTGTCTATATAATTAATTAAGAAATCGAGTCAATCCTTATTCAATGATTCAAAACAATTAATGCCCCTCGCACCTAAACCTTTCCCATAATATGACTTCAAAGTCAAGCCAAAAAAAGGGGCTCCATCCTCTGGGATCAATACTCTATGAAGTCTAGGGGAACGAAATTTCGAAATCATTTTGGCACAATTAATTAAAGTCTAAAGGATTACCATACATGAGCACAAGCTAATGATTAGGTAGAGAAATCCATTTATTTAACTCCCAACCAGATGTGGTCAGTTCGTCAGAATCCAGAACATATTTATCGGCCAGCCAGGACAGCCTGGTCAATAATTTTACATTTATATGCAATAAATTTTGCAGTTGCGAGTCTTATATGCAGCATAAATAATTGGCACCAATTTTATCACTAAACAGTATAATCAGATGCAGGTTTCCTGGCATAGCATAAAAAAACGGCAACACTGATCTGCCCATTAAATTTTGGATCATTCACGACTTTTCCAAATACAACAACATTTTGATATATCGGAAATGAAAAAAATGTGTTTATATATAGGCGCTTAAACATGATGGGTCACCTGAAACCTTCCAAGCTGTAAGTACACAAATACGCTTAATTGACTGAAGATAAAAGAACAAAAATCAGTAAACTCTTTCATTCCTTGAAATGATTCCAATCAAACGTTAATTAATTGGGTCAAGAATATTAATAAGTCAGGTTCAATCGCAAGTTTCCTGGAGTATATATAATACTTAACCTTAAATTTAATCTAAGCCGTAATCTAAACGCAGATCAAAACCCTAACCGAGATTAAAAATCATGATCCCGCCATGTATCTAAGAACCTGCTGGTTTTTTTGCAAATATTAATTGTAGTCACTCGGACCTGGTGTACGTTGAACACACAAAACATGCACATAAAATATTCGTGGAAAAACATCAAAATTGTGTGCAATAGTATAACCAGGTTACTCGGCATGATTCTAAAATTGCTGTGTCAAATGCTACCCCAAAATTGTTGGAAATATCTTCTTGTGTTTTGTGCGTACTTTTAGAGGATCAAGAGACTCCAAAAGGGAATAATACAGGCAGCTCAGCCATAATTTCAAAATACGCCTATACTTAAGTTTTCATTTAAAATTCTAATCGAGAGAAAAAGGAGCAAGGCTCGTCGCAGGCACGCGTCATAAAAATCTTTAATCAGCGGCTCGTGACTGGATTGTAACTTGATATCACAAGTCAAATACAATCTATTCAGAGGCCGGGTAACACTTAAAACTTATTTCCTGTAAAAACAATAGGGCAAATAATTTTCGTGTCTCACGACGGAAAGATGCGCCGCCAAACGAATACAACACAATAATTATAGTATATAATAGGTATTATAGTATTATAAGATATATACCGGCGTGATTTCAAGTGGCGTCGAGATTTCGAGCCAGATCATCGCAAGACCAAACTCGCACGTATAAACAAAACCTAATCAGGCGTGAACTGAATGAACCGCATCAATAAATGAAAAAGCAATGAAACAGACTCGAGAATTGTCAAATGTAAACATATTATACACATAAAAGCCAAAAAATCGCTCAAAATAAAAATTTCAAAATGCAGTCTGTTAAAAATAAATTTCATGAACAAATAAGCTATGAAATTCACACAAATTTAAAACTCTAAAATAAGCGTAAGGACGCAATTTGATTTAGACCCCCTACCAATGCCAAAAAATTGCCTCAAAAAAACCCTTTAAAAAATTCATGATGTTTAAATAAATTTCATGAAAAAAAATAGCGTCAATAAGAATTATATGGCACGAAAATTCAAAACTCTAGAAAATAAGCGTAAATAGCCGCAATTGTATAAGACCCGCCATAAAATGCCAAAAAATGGCCTTCAAAAATAAAATTAAAAATTCATGGCGGTTAAATTAAATTTCATGAAAAATAAGCCATAAGATTTCATCACAAATTCAGACTCTAGACATAAGCCGTAATAGCGCAATTTGATAGGGACGCCATAAAAGCCAAAAAATTGCCTCAAAAAATTAAAAAATCCAATGCTGTTAAAATAAATTTCATAAAAAAACAGCCATAAGTTTTTATGCCACAACTTTCAAAACCTAAAATAAGCCGATAGGAGCCGCGATTGATAAAGACCAGGAGCTCTGAAGAAGGATGCCAGAAGGAGAATCGCCGCAAAGAGAGAATTTCAAAATTCATGGCTGGTTTAAGATGAAGATTCGATGAAAAAGTATAGTCCATAAGAATGGGCAGATGCACATAAATCAAAACTCTAGAATCTATTGTCTCTTGTATATTGCCTGCAATTTGCCAAGTTTAAGACCCCTATAAAATGCCCTCAAAAAATTGGCCCAATAATAAATTTAAAAAATTCATGCGGTTTAAGATAAATTTCATGAAAAAAAAGCCATAAGATTTTATGCACAAATTTCAAACTCAGAATAAGCCGAAGCAGCGCGACGTAAGACCACCTAAAATGCCAAAGAAATCGCCTCAAAATAAAAATCTCGCATAAAATATGTACCTAACTGGCCTTAGAATCGCGTCAAAACTAAACCTCCTGCTTCCCTGTACAGTTGTTTGAAAATCTCTTCTGGGTATTACAGGTGTGATCTCTTACAATATCCGGAAGAAATTTCAATAATAATTCCTGCATTTTTAATAAAGTTTTTTCTATTGATTTAAATGTTTGACGTAAAAAGTGCTAAAGCACTAAGGCCCAAAATCAGCTGCCTTATTTGATCAACGCGATCATCCTTAATTTATCATCCGGCTTGATATCGACTTCGGGAGAGCCAAAATTAGGGAAAAACAGCGGGGTCACAAAAAAAAACGACCCATTTTGTTCAGTGTTCTAACATTTGGCTTATAATCATGTCTCGATCTTAAAGTCATTTGGCCAAATAACATCTAAATATTTGTTTAATAATATAGTATATGTTTCTAGATTATTTCATACTATCGAACAAGTTTCTGTCCGCCTCGAATCACTCGACGACCCCAACTTAATCATTCCAAAATTGATTTTGTCACGAAAACCCCTTTTTTGGTCCGCCAAAAACCCCGACAATCCGCGTTTGTTCCGGAACGGCCACTTGTGGTAACCTTTTGTATAAATTCTACATGTACATGGCAATATGAAATGTTTTCTAGATTTAACTCGTGGGAGCCTTGAAATATTTTTGAGTGCGTTTTGTAATAAATTTTTAAAAGAAATTCGAAAAAAAACATTTATGTTTTTTCTTCTAACTTGACCCCAAAAATGTGAGAAACAAAATTTAATTTCACTTTTTCTTCCATTTTGACCCCGATGCCGGTCCGACAGATAATAATAATTGCAAAACTAATAACTGTATTTTAGTACTGTAATTCCCCAAAAAAACGCATAAATAATTTTTAGCAAAAAACCTAACGCGCGGCTGAGAGTTAATTATAAAGCAATAATTAATATTATTAATGCTTAGAGCCAAAAACCTCAGCTATAGTTTGTTAACCTCTAGACTCATAGAGTATTGATATCCCCCAGAGGCATGAGAGCCACTTTTTTGGCTTGACTTTGAAGTCATATTATGGGAAAGGTTTAGGTGTGAGAGAATTAATTGTTTTGAAATCATTGAGATAAAGGATAGACTCGAATTATTAATTAATTATATTAAGACAATCAAAAAATTAATCACTTCATTTCCGCTAAGGAAAAGTGAAGTTAACTCGAACTGTTTTCTACGGAAAGCCATACGATTTTGATAATGAGATGCTAGTACAATAAAATTAAGTGAAA
>SCLH01000229.1:7075-17473 GCA_004367855.1 Oikopleura vanhoeffeni
TTCGCCTTCTCCGTCCCGTTTTTGTGGTTTTAAAGCCATTTCAAGATTTATGAATTTTATTCACAATAAAATTAAAATTTAAAAGAACAAAATTAAGATGCAATGTATACGCGGCAAATTCACCTTCATTATATTAACGGTCTTGAATTAAATCATAAATTGTCCTGATATAAGTTTTAAAGGCGTTCATCCAGTTTAAAACAGTTTAAAATTTTGCTATTCGTATTGATCCGCGAAAATTTTTTGACATCGACAAATTTTTTTTTTATATATTTTTGGAAGCAAACACGCCACGAAAATGACAATGCAACTAAAATTAGCTTCCTATCATTCTACAGTCTCGAGATTACAGCCTCCGTCGGTTACCCCCTTAAAGTCTGTTTTTAGAGTTTAAATCAAAATTAGCATATCACATAAATATGTACAAAAATGAAATTGAATTTTTTTTTCGATTAATAATATATATTTATTCCAAGATTTGCAAGGGGAAAAAAAAAAAAAAATTTTGTTTTTAAAAACAAATTAAAAATTAATAAAAAAAAAAAAAAAAATTTTAAAAAAATTTCGTTAAAAATTTAACCTTTTGTGGTTTTCAAAGATTAGGTGAAACAGAAAGTACTTGACTCGGTTTGATTTGAGGAATGGTACTGTATGGACCACTATGCCTTATCGACATGTGCATTAATGTATTTAGGTAAATTCGGTTTCAAAGAGAAGGTCGGGGGTGCTGGGATCTTAGAAGAAAGGAAAAAAACCCAGTCTTTTTACCCGTACTTTTCACAAGCTTTTGGCGGTAGCTTACAAGTCTATAACGATGAAACTTGAGGTTAACTCGTAGACTTTAGACATGAATCTGTACCCAGACTCGATTTCCGGCAACAGTGCACCATTCTTATTAATCGGCCATATAAGCAAATTTCATTATCAACATACATTTTTCAATAGCTTAAAATTAATATTCAGCCATTTGCAATAGAATTAAAATAAAAATAAAAAAAATTCGATGAACAAAAAGGCATTTAATGAGGATGGAGAAAAAAAAAAATTCCGCGGAAAAAGTACCCCAGTGACGGGCTACAGTGCAATAATCATACGAATTCAAACGTTATATTATATTATGAACTACTGCTTAACTTAACTGCAAGGGTTTTCTCTAGTTCCATCTAACAATTAGTTATATGTTTTCATCAAAATTCTCTCGTAAATTGACTCTGCAAATTATTGTTTAATATCATGTTGTTGTCTTTAACCAGAGATTGAAGTCACCGCCTACGCGTACTCGCCTACTCGCCTAAACCTTTCATTCATTCTAAGTAATTAATTTTTCGGAAGTTTTTGCCATTCTAGAAATGCTTTTTTTTTTTTTTTTTCTTGTTTTTTTTTTAAACAACCCCGGGGGAGGCAATGTTTTCAAACATAATAAAACAAAAAATATTTGAAAGGAAAAAAAAACTTAATCGTAATTATTGATTTAATCAATTTATCAATTATTGATTAATAAGTGATCAGAGTTAAAAATGACTGAACGACCTCGACGTGAAATTGCTGCGTCGATGATGCAAAACAAGTATTGCGCAGATTATGGAAGTAGTGAAGATGAAGGAAACCGAAGAACCTTTACTATTTGATCCGCGGACCGGAAATAGATCCCAATGAGAGAAGAACTGCTAAGTGAGAGCGAAGTATGAACTATCTGATGAGCCAATTCCGACTTTTGATTGACAATAATCCTATGGGCAAGAAAACCAGCAGCCGGAATGGCATATTCAAATTGCAACTCAAATGGATATAGATTATTTGCGGAATGGTATTTATGGGGATGAATTACACAATGAAAAATGGAAAGAAAATGATTCGTCAGTTTGAAATTCCAAATACCGGAAGTTCCAGTTGTCGAAGTTCCAGTGTTCGAGAGTTCAGTGTGTCGAGTCCTGCCAGTATCAATAAATACCGGGCGCGGTCTAGGAACGAATTAATTCATTGTTCATGATGAGAAAATAAACCCTTTAATTTAAGCAAGGATAATACAGCATTAATAATAGTGAAAAACATACTTTTGCGACAAAATAAAAAATATGCCATTGTTTATTCAATAATAAAGTGCATATTTTGTTCAGAAAGAAGTTGAACACAAAAAAAGCCGAGAATGTACCAGACCCCGGGAAAAATCGTGTCTAGATAGCGACAGCGGCCTGTTTGTCTCACCCATCGCTTCAAATCCCCTATTTTACACGCACCCTAATCCTTTTCCAACGGAACTGCAACATCTCAAAAAGTTCACTATCATCTATAGCGCCGTGTTCGATCTCTACTGATGTTATAGAAATCTTCAGACGCTCCAAATGACCTAAGCCGACAAAGATTTATGCAAACATTTAAAGGAAATTGTTATCAATGAATCACATGACCTCTCAGTACACCTACACGGGTAGATACAAATTTGTTGCTGCTTACTTAGTGAAAAAAGACCTTGTTGCCCAACTCATCCGTTATTGGATATGCCTTGCGCTTTGTTTTTTTGTGATCAAGCCATTTTTGTTACTTCTTCTGCTATTGCGTGCAACTTTTAACCAGAAGAAATAATTGATACTACTGAAGTTACAATCTTATTTCTCTATTGATATCATATCTTTCCCAACCGATAGTGGATGTTGAAAATGCTTTGCTATCTCTATAGCGCGTGTTTGATTCCACTAAATAGGCAAGAGGGCTTGATATGGCGAGCGCCAAAAGTATGATAGCGTGCGTAATTACCAAAGAGCAATACAACTTACACGAGATTCATTGCGGATTTTGAACACGCGCTTTTATGGAGATAGCAAGCATTTTCAACATCCACTAATTGTTGGAATAAGGGTATGAAATAATTTAGTGAAATTCCTTCAAAACTGCAAAGTTTCCGCTTAGTTCATAAAGGCTGGTAGCAACAAGCGCTGTAGGTGCCTGTGTAATTGCTTTAATATATGATGAATTGTATAAACGTGGCGGCTATTCCATTTACTTATGCGTATTGTTAGTTATTTTGATGAAATAAAATTGAATGTGTGGAACAAAGAGCTTTATTTTCTTATACATGTATTTGTTAGCGTAACAATTTAATATTACCTGGCCATGTTCCTAAATAAATGTCATAAATTTATGCTACATGATAAAATTATTTTCTAAACAATAGTTTATTGTCAAACAATAATTATTTTGGCCAAACCTATTTCTGAATAATAACGCCGTCACGTGAGTCATTTACGGGCGATACTGTAATGTAAAAAAGTTCCTAAGAAACTCTTAACAAATTTTTTTAAGGGGTCCTTCGACATGATTTGAGAAATTTCTGAAAAAAACCATTGTACCAATATACAAGTAACTTTGAAAAGTACTCAAATTACGGTCAAAAAAATTCCTAGGGTCAACTTCAAAAACGTTTTAGAACTTTTTTTCATTACAGGAAAGTCTGAATAAAATCACGTGACGAAATAATCAAAAATGAAGTTTAAAAATATGTCAACAATAAATCCTTATTTCTTGAAAAATAAGATCACGTGACGCGTGTTTGGAAAATATTTATTATGTTCAAAAACTCTTAAATTAGGTGTGTATTAGTCCTCAAACTTTCGGCGTAATTTGAGTACTATTTGGGGTACTTTCGGCCAAAACCTCATTTCTTAATTTGAAGGTCCACGTGATCGTTTTCGGACTTGAGTGTAATGTAAAAAAGTCTTAAAAACTTCTGAGAACCACTTCACTTCTTTCAAAAATTGATTTAAGCAATTTTTGGAAAAAAAACAGTACTACTTTTACCAACCTTATTCCTTCAAAATACGGTCACTGATCATTTTGGGGCTATATGTAATGGGAAAAAAGTTCTTAGAATTTTTTTCTGATCACGATGAAAGGTTTAATTTTGTGATTTAAAAAATTTTTGCCAAAAATAAAGTACTGTAATACAGTAAAAAATTTCAATAAAAAACGCACAAACGTCATTTTGTCATAAAGTTTTATCCGATAACTTTATATAACTGGGTCTTGTCATTAATGTTTAAGCGTCGTAAAATGCGATTTAATGGTGCATGGTCACTACTGCGGAAATCGAGTCTACGAGTTTAACTTGGGTGCTTGACCAGTTTTTGCGTCTCATAGCGACCTCTCAGTACATTATTGAGCCATAGTTCCCCAATACGTTCATTAGAAAAGTGCGAACCCTTCCGATTCTTTTCGAGGGTACTAACATGTCTATACGATGAACTTGAGATTGCACCTTGAAACTTTGAACCGCGTCATTAGAGGTCAAATATTGAGTCGGCGACCCTCAATTAAAAAAAACGGGTAGCCGAAAAAACGCTTAATTTTCACCTGGCCAAAAAAATCAGTCTTATAGCAACTTCATTACGGCTTCGCTAGAACTGGATCACCATTTACTGTAAAATCACGAAAAAATGACCTAAAAAAAATTCTTCTACAAGATAGGTTAAAAACAATCGATACCCATTTTTGAGCTGGTTTGAGTTTTGAAATTTCTTATTTCAAATCGTCTAGGCTTTTACTTGTTGAGACCAACATAGAGGCTAAGAGGGCTGTCAAAAATCCTAGGATGCCATTCTGAATAATTTGTTCCCAAAAAAATTTGAAATATTTCTTCTAAATTTTCCAAATTTTTTCGCGACACTGAATTATTTACACGATGAAGTGTGGCATTTTCAATTCGACTAAATTGAAACAGGATATATACAGTATGACAGTTTTTCGAACTTTACGAAAGTGACTTTTTTCATTTTACGAATGACCCGAACGTAACCCGTTTAAAAAATCCTAACATTTTGTGGTCAACGATGTTTCTAATTTATTTTGAAAGTTTCAATTAACTTGGAAATAAACGCCGCGAGTTATTTCTTGCTGGGAGAAATTAAGAATTGAGAAAATTGTTATGTTTAAGTGTTTAACGAGCTTATTATGGTTATTGATATTAATTCACATACTATCTAAAAAAGTATCTAAAAATCATGAACAGTGTTCACGGAACAAAATTTATTTTTACGTTCCAACATTTCAAACAAAATTTATCAGGCTTCAAAAAGTATTCAAAAACCCCCAGCAATTGCTCTGTTAGCACCCAGAACCCCTTAAGTATTTGTCACAGAGAGGGTTTTGAAAGACAAAAAACTAGCTGATTTTTTTTCGTTTAACTAAAACCTTTTATTAACAATATGACATTGCACAAAAAATTTGACAGAGACAGTTTAAGGAAGTTTAAGGAAGTTTTGTAAAAGCACAATAAAAAATAACGTTGTGGAATACAGAGAAGGGCATCCGTGCAGATTTTTCTGATCGGATGGAACCCGAGCCGGAAAAAAATGTGATCGGATCGGAAGCCCGATTTGAAATTTGCTGCTGAAATAAGAGCGTAATTTTACACACGGTCAAGGTCTACGGCTTATCAATTTTTTTGATCAAGAATAAACGAAAGTTTTTTCACTTATGGTCATGAAAGTAGTGTGATCTCAACAACCAGAAATAAGGCTTGAGTGTTTGGAATCGAGAATACTGACCAACATCTTCACGTTTCCTGAATTCATTTACCTTCTCTAGCAAAAGACAAAATTTGAATAATTTATTTAACAGCTAAATTTTACCAGCTAAAATATATTAACAATTATTCCCAACTTATCTTTGTGTTAAAAAATTGCACATTGCTGCACTAAAGTAAGGTAGGAACAGCAAAATTGTCAGCTACTGCTAAAAAAAACGTTCTTTAAATTGCCTATGTTTAAGATTTTTAATTTTTTCGAAAAAAATTTCAAGCTCAAACATAAGTTATTTTAAAAACGGTTCTTCATTTTTCAGCAGTAGCTGGCATATTTTTAAAAAACGTTTTTGTACTGAACCTAGTAAAGTCAAAATTAAAAAATTAATACTAAAATTAAAAAATCTTGTTCCTTATGACCACCATATACATCAGACATCACACTTCCTACAATTCCCTCCAGAAACAGAAAAGACAATTTGAATTTCATTCAAAACTTAACCAAGAAATCGGCCTAAACCATCGTTTTTAAATACAAAATAGTATCCTGATCGAGCAACGTGAAAATTTAAATGACAAAGTGTAACAGTTTGACAAGCGCATTTAATTGAAAGTTTAAGTAACCCATTTTTGCAACTACTGTTGTACAAGACAAATACAGTTCTTTATTACGAAACGAAATTGAATAAATGAGGGCCCTTGGCTGTCAGATTAAAACCAACCAATAAAAAGCCTGAATTTCATAATACGCCAATGAAATCGTCATAAATTTAGGCAGCCTTATCAATATATCTCATTCCGCATCATTCAAATAGTCACGATTTGTAGGCTGCGCGTCCCTCATCCATAAACATGTATATGGATTACAGACCCACACATGACGGATCCTGAATATTTGAATGATAGAAACAACACCGGATACTAGCACCCAATCAAAACTCCTCGATTGCAGAACAGGCCGCTTTCATTGGTATAGATTTGGATAGGATCAACCAATCAAATGCTCAGATTTCACATTTATCAAATATTCAGGATCTGTCCTCGGAGGGTCTGTAATCCATATCACAAAGAAAACTAAGAATATATTTTTTTGTGTATTAAAAGTATTAAAGTATTTTTAGAAAACGTATTAGTACACTCACATTTTTGTGATAAAGTCATCCTAAAAATTCTAAAAAACATGAATTTAGTGCTTGGCAAGCTCTGCTTGTGAATTTCGTCAAAATTTTCCCTGTGAGCTCACGTGAAATTCCTTCCGATGATTTAAACCCGAATTGATCTCTCTACCTTTTTCTACGGATAATTATTGTAGTTCGAAAACTTGAGTATAACATGATGTAACAGTCGTGTCTCTTTGATAATTGATAACCAATTTTGTGGTTCAGAAAAAGGATGCAGAAATGGTTCAAGATATTAGTATTTTTCGAGATATATTACATGAATCACAGCGAGGGGCTGTTATCGTATTTTTATCTCACAACATGGTTATTTTTGCTTCCACTTTTTTCTGATATAATCCGATATGTGTTAGAGCCGCGTCAGAGTACCTGGCCCCTTATGATTTCAGTCTTATGACAAATAAAGTCGAAAAGATGACGAGATTTCTGTCTGATTTTATATAATAATCTCTTCCGGTGAAATGTTTTTAGCTCAAAATTGTTGATTCAAGGTGGGCTCAATCAACGTATTCACATTAATTTTCGGAACTCAGACTAAGAATAGATTAACTGTATGTCACATTTTTTTCCCGACCTTAGTTTTAGCTGAAACCTTATTGACACCGATAATTGCTTTATTATTATTGGTTTATTGCAATCTAATGTGTATGCACAGATTGGCTACGATTTAGAACTTGACAGAAAAATATCCCTTTATCACTTTTTGGTTTAAAATCGTACAACAAACGTTTAAATCAACACGTTAAAAAGAGTAGTGGCTACGCTTCTAACCAAAAATGACTATAATATAAGAGGATTGATCGTATATGAGTCTTTCACCAATTTGCTTAAACGTCGTAGACTCGCATTTCCCGGCAACAGTCATCGTAGTGACCACTTGACCATCATTACAAATCGCATTTTACGAAGATGCTTCATAAACCTTATATGACAAGATCAATATATAAAGTTATCGTAACTGTGAAGAGAATAAATGACGTTTGTTTGCTGTTTTTTTTTTGGAAAATTTTTTGACTGGTATCGAAGTACTATTTGTTTTTGCACAAAAATTTTTTATCAAATCACAAATTAAACTTGCTATCAGAGTGATCAAGAAAACCAATTCTTAAAGACATTTTTCCTTAATCAATACCTCATCTAATGGCGGCGAAAATGATACAACCGTGACCGTATATGTTAAGGAATATATGTTGTAGAAGTAGAAGTTAATCTGGCAAAAGTATGATACATGGTTTTATTTTAAATGCTTAATCTATTTTAGAGTAAGAATATGTAAGTGGTTTCTTTGAGAAGTTTTTAAGAACTTTATTTCCGCTCTCTAACAACCAAAGATCAAAAGCAGAAGTCACGTGACCTTCACATCGAGTTTTATGGTGAAGTAAATAAGGTTTTTGTGGTTTATAAGTAAAAACTAGTGACATTAGCCGAAAATTTTTTGGGCAATAACACTTAAAGAGTTTGAACATAATAGTATTTCCAAACACGTCACGTGATCATATTTTTCAAGAAATAATGGATTTATTTATGATCATATTTTAAACCTTATTTTTGGATTATTTTCGTCAGTGATTTTTATTCGAACTTCATGTCAATGAGAAAAGTGCTTAAAACGTTTGAAAGTTGATCCTCGGAATTTTTTTGACGTAATTTGAGTACATTTTTCAAAATTACTGTATATTGGTAATTAATATGTTTTTTTCAAAAGTACTCAAATTATGCGGAAGACCCCTTAAAAGAATCGTAACGATTTCTAAGACTTCCATTGCATTACAGATGGCCCGTTAAATAGAGAATTTCCAGAAGTCAAACATTTGGAAAAAAATGATAACAAAATGAGACGCCTACGTGACTCTGCCTACTTGATCTCATGAAAAGATCCATATTCACACATAATATATTTAACATCAAATTTAAGAAGACATTTTAGCCAAAGATTTTGTGAAAACATTATAATTATGTTTGAGAACAGAGCCGATAGAAAATCATTTGAAGTTTATAATGAGGTAATTGCGAATATAATTAAGGTTTAATTTCACATTATTGCACTTTATAGTCGAGTAATAGTAAATTTCGCAAACTTTTGTTTTCCTATCTTATTAAATGCCTTTAAATTCGTTAAAATTTAATTTTGTTATTTTATTGTATAGCAAATTGGCTGAATATTATTTAAAGCTATTGAAAAAATGTATGTTGATAATGAAACTTTGCTATACATGGCTCGATCTAAATGAATGGTCACTAGTTGCCGGAAATCGAGTCCTGGGTACAGATTCATGTCTAAAGTCTACGAGTTAAACACCTACGTCCTTTTGAATTCCAGCGCTTTGATTAGTGCAGGTGAGTTTCAGCAAATAATAAGATCGAGAACAAAAATGTGACATGATTTTTAATGTTTTTTCTTGAATAAATTTCTTTTATACTTCAGTTGAATTCAAATTGCAGCACTATGCCCTTAATTTAGTTCTAAGCGCACGAATTTCAAGCAGTCACAGCTTTTCTCCTAATTGAATAATGACTGGTTGGGTTTTAATTTGAGCTATAGCTCGAGATATCATATAAAAATAACTCAATAAACCCCAGAAATTTTAAAGCTTAACTCTTGTGGTTTAAAATTCGGTTTGGTGAATTTCTAAATTTTTGCACAGTTTTAGGAAACGAAATTTTTCATCGGTCGGTGCATTTTGACAGATTTGCACCTTTACATTTTTTTTCTCTTGATCGTAAACTGTTTCCCACTTCAAAATGTTTGGATAAAAACGTTTTCGAATAAAAGTTGGAACTTTTGAGCTTACTTTGTACAATCTGATTTTCTTCAGATCGATTATTTTTACTTTATAAATCATCTTTTGACAAAACACTAAAAAAACGCGCGTTTGCTATCGAAGGTGTCTAAATTACAGTGAAATTTATTTTATATATATTATTAATTAAAAGCCTTAAAAAACGGTCTTGACCACTGTTGAAAATTTATTTAATTTAAATGTATACGATTTTTACGTCAAAATCGAAAATTTAAAATTTTTCAAAAAATACGAAAAAAACCGAAATTTTAGTACATCGAAAAAAATATTTTTTTTCATGAGTTAAATTTATTTAATTTTACGCGGTGGGTCGGCTTACCAATTTTGCAAGTTCGGGTGTGATAAAATTTTTTAAATCCCCGATAAAGAAAGGCTTCGATGGATTTCGGCCAAACCGTAGTTTCGTTGCAAAAATTATGATTCAGAGTATAAACAAGGGCGAAGAAACAAAACGAGGACATATTTGAATAAAGTTAAAGTAACCATTCGCCATATTGTCAGCTGATGATCCGAAAAAAATAAGTTTGAAAATTTTTGAACAAGAAATGAGTAAAATTTTCAAAATATTTCCTATTAATTTTGACCGAAAATCACAAAACCATGTCATAGTCACCTTGACGGCAAAAAGTTAAAGTTGCATTTGAAAGGAATGTTTGTTTGTTGATTAAAACAATATGGAAAATAACATTTGAATTAAAATAGTTGGCCATTTTTTGTTATAATTGTTAGGACTTTTCAAAAATTTTCTCATAATTTCGAATTTCGGAAAATAAGTTTGGAATTCGAAACGTCAAATTTTCTTAAAATCAATAATTTCGAAAATTCTGTAGTTATAAAGTTGCCTGGATTATGAATATCATTATGTGGTATATTGAGAAGAATATATATAACCTCAGTAAAAAGT
>SCLH01000229.1:17494-32093 GCA_004367855.1 Oikopleura vanhoeffeni
ATAGCAATATAAAAATTATGTGGTCACCTACGCAAAAAGTTAAAGTTGCCATTTTGAAAGAATGTTTTTTGTTGATTTAAAACAATATGGAAAAACAATTTGAATTAAAATTAGGCTCATTTTTTTATAATGTTAGAACTTTTCAAATTTCATAATTTGTCGAATTCGAAAAAAGTTTGAATTCGAACGTCAAATTTTCTTAAAAATCAATAATTCCGAAAATTCTGTAGTTATAAAAGTTGCCTGGATTATGAATATCAATTATGATGGTATATTGAGAAGAATATATAAACCCAGTAAAAAGTTTTTCATCAGAGCCCATATCCGCGGATATCCGTATCTGTCAAAATGCACCGAGGCCCTAAGGGCTTAAGCTTAAGGTTATATGAAGTAGTTGTATAATTCCTAAGTTTAATAAACTTTGTTCATACTATACAACCAAGTTTTTTCGAACATCATTAAAAAGTAATCTACGTCAGAGTTCTTCCTCTTATAACTTCAGTATTTGATAAATAACGTCAAAAAAATGACGAGATTTCTGTCGGATTTAATGTTGATAATCTCCATCCGGTGAAATATTCTTCTGATTACAAAACGGAGCTCAACAACTATTTCATTCATATCCGGGACTTACCGTAAAGAAAGTAAAAATTTTATACATACATTCTGGAGAAACCGTGAAATTTATACTACCTGAAATTGTACAAGAATAACTCTTCTATAAAGAAAAACACAAATTATTTTAATATTTTATATCACGTCTCAAATGTACAAAACCCATATTACCACAATTCGAAATTAGAAAATTTAATTTTTAAAAAGTGCATAATTTTTTTTTTTTTGCTGTTCAGATATAGTTTATTTAAATATATTTTTTCCAAATTCTTGAATAAAAAAAGGTTTTGAGACCCTTTTAGAAACTAAATTTTAAAATAAAAGTGGTTAATTTGGCATTATAAAAGTTTAAATTTTTTTTGAATTTTGAAAAAATAGGCAAGTCCAATTTCAATCTTCAGCGGCATGGCGTGTGACATGCCGCATGGTCGCAAGCA
Organism: Oikopleura vanhoeffeni; assembly: GCA_004367855.1. NCBI lineage: Eukaryota > Metazoa > Chordata > Appendicularia > Copelata > Oikopleuridae > Oikopleura > Oikopleura vanhoeffeni. The sequence continues at coordinate 18,547 of SCLH01000229.1, forward strand.
ATTGTCGCGATCTCTGCCCTCACCAAAACGAACGGTCATCTCAGATTCGAGCTTGACTCGACAAAGGATATCGAAGATTAAAACTACGTGTGATTTGATTGGTTAATAACACAAGAGTCAATGTGTTTTGACCAAATCAAATCACACATTATTCAGGTCTCTGACGTCAAAGTTTCTACGGACAACGTAGGTATAATCTTGATATGTCGGCAATTTTTAGAAAAATGTAATTTTAAATTTGCTTTTTAGGTTGATTAAATGATAATTAATTTATCAAGCTACCAAATATAGAACTATATATTATATCTTTTTATTTCGACCAGTAGGTCTTTTTTATTGACGTTTCGGCTTAACAGCCATTTTCAGTTGTGGAGATCAGAGAAAAGATATTTTGACAAAAAAATAGAGTTTCGCGAAACCTAATATGATGCGTAATCGAGCCTCAGATGAAATTGCCCAAGATCATCTGAGGCTCGATTACGCATCAATTTAGGTGTTCGCCGAAACTCTATTTTTTTGTCGAAAATATCTTTCTCTGATCTCCCACACTGAAATGGCTGTTTATTTTTATATTTTTCGCTCGCTACGTAGCAAAATTTTTAAGCCCACTCTTTGTGTACTCCTTATATGTTAAATAAATCACCAAATAAATTGAAAAGTTTTGAAGAATACCAGTATCAACTGCAGAAAGGTGACCCTTTACATGGTCACTCTTTTCTTAACAGTTTTAGAAATAACTATTTGAGACCCACCATCTATATCATTTTCCACTAAAGTGAATCTGGAAAAATGAAGGGTGGATCTCTTACGGGGAGTGTTTGAATCCCACTGATGTTGTCTTAGTGATGGGGGGGGGGGGGGGGGGGGGGGGGGGGGGTGTATTGGGTATAATACAGTATTATTATAGAGTTATTATTAATAACTAGTAATGGGTACCTTCATACATAACTTACCGTTTATGAAAACCCCTTGTAATGGAAACCCATTACCCTGTAATAGAATCTCATTATCATTTAATCGAAACCATTTTTGAAAAACCAAGAAATTATCATTTGTGGAAACCAATTTTGAAAAACAAGGCATGTTTGAGAAAAAACTCTGTTTTTGATGGCTTAATTTTTCTCAAAAAAATTTTCCAAAAAAAACTGATGGGGTTTCGCTGCATATAATTATTGCCTTGGCACATGGAGTTTGAAAAAAATTCCAAATTTTTTGGCTGAAAACCAAATTTTCAAATTTTTGCCAAATTACTCTGTAATGGAAACTCACCACCCTGTAATGGAAACCCATCACCCTTATTGGAAACCCATTAAAGTCCCTGACCCCCTTTAAGTGCACAAAAATTTTAAAAAAAAAATATTTTTTTTCTTGGTATTTTTATGTTTATTCGATTCGTTGAAATTATTTTTTTCTACAAAAAAGAAATTTTAGTTTTTCTGTAATTTTTAGTTTTAAAGGACTTAAAAAATTCGAATTTTAAGGATGTGAGTGACGATAATTGGGGCTCTTTTTTACAAATTTTTTAAAGTGATGTTGTTTGAGAAATAATTTCATTTTTTGCGAATTACGTAGTACAACTCTTTAGAAAAGTTGCCAGTACTATTCAGAGCATCTGATACCTACGCTCAAAAAATGATTTCAGTAAGGCGTCCGAAAAAGCAACTAAAAAAGCCTACTCCTCATTCATTCCACTCCCCCCCCCCCCCCCCCCCCCCCCCCCCCCCTACTCATTTTTTCTTGTTATTCCGCAATTCAACATCTATACAGTGGTTGACCACTAAAAAGCCCCCAGTTAAAAAGCCCCCTGACACTTAAAAAAAACAATCCCCCTTAATGGGCCATATTTGATTTTTCCCGGTGACCTGTGACTTAAAAAAAAAACCCCAAAATTTTTTCTTATAATTATAATAACAGCTATTGACATAATAAATTAATTTTTTCTTAGAAAAAAACTTGATATTTTTGATTAAAATTTTAAGTACAAAAATTTCAAATGTCCTGAAAAAAACAAATGTCCTGACAAAATATTACATCTTTTAATTTTCAAAATTTAACCAATACAACTTTTGAAGAAACAGCTTCATTCAAGAGTTCAAAAATTATTTAATTTAATCTTGTGGGCAGAAAATAAGTTGTAAAAAATCGCATTATCACCAACTTTCAATTTAGGCTAAAAATTACACTGAGGAATATTTGGAGTTTGAAATAAGTTGTACTACCATTTTCCTGAATACAGCTTGTCACATTTGGGCATGAAAAAATAAACTACAGTTTCGTTTCCATAACTGGTAGAGGAATACCGACCACAATAAATTGTGCCAGTTAAGGAGTTTTGCATGCAGGTAGGCTCGTAAGGTTGAAAGGAGATGTCGTGTGGTAAAGGATAGGGATTTTTGCTAAACGGTGAGTGTAACAGGCCACCTGTCGGCCCGATCAAGGGAAGCTTATTTCCCGTTTAGTTTTAGCATTCTTCCAATTTTTTGTGTGTGTTTTCAACTCTGAACAGGATAATCCTAAGATGGGATCACTAGGCCCTTCGGTTTCGCGTTCGTGGCTGAACTTTCTTTTCGAAGCCCTTATCGGTCAAAAAAATGTGAAATCCAGGTGCCTCTCCATTGGTCAAAAAGCGGGGTCAAACGTTAGAGTTGTACCAGTGAGGGAACGAGGACTGTAACTTTACTTTGGTTGAATGTGTGCTTTGATATAACATTACCAAGGCGTAGATTTTCTTTAGTGCAATGACCGAGAGCGTGTCAGTTGCGTGCGAATGTTCTCGGGAGATGGTCATCTCCGGATTGTCCCTAATTCTAAAACTGTCCAAGGCCCAAAGCGTTGAATACTTGCCATAAAAATTTTGTTTATTGTTTATGCCGCTGACAATTAACGGGTTAAGGGTATGAGAGAATTTTTTTTCTGGCCATTTTAAGACGTAGGAATTTTTTTTTCGTTTTTTTTGAAACAAAAATTTTTTTCAAAAAAATATTGGATTTGAAAAGGTCCAAATTTGCATGCCTGCAGTTTAAAAAAAGCAGTACGCTTTGCGTATTTTTTTTTTCCATTTTTCTTCATAAATTTTCATTCAAAACCATACCTTATATGCAGTATTTGAAGTCTCATAACTGCTGACATTAAACAAACCCCTTTTACGCGCCAAAAAAACGATGGGGAATATCAAATCTTCGTAGGTAATGATCGGTAAGAGATTAATCAAAAGAACATTTTGGTAAGCCGTAAACAAATGATTGCGTACTGTGCAATTATGAAAATATGCATTTTAAAGGGGTCATCGTCTTTTTCAGAAAAAATATGCACCTTTAAGGAATCAAAGGGGATTATGTGCACTTTGGGGGACGCATTTTTAAGGGGTCAGAAGACTGTAACATTTATGAAAAACCATTTTTTTTTGCCAAAGTGGTTTTCCATAAATGGTAAGTAGATGTAGTGGAGCGCCAAAGTTAATCACTCAAACAATTCCTAAATAATATCACTAAAAAACAACGTGGTATTCGAAATACGCGTTATAGAGGTCACTTTCGGTTTCAGAGATTCACTTTTGGTTTGGAAACAAGATATTTTAAATATAAAATAGCTGGAAACCAACCTGGAATATTTGAGAAGGTCATTTGAAAAAAATGAATAATACACATTTTTTTATCGTTGATTTTTCCATTACTGTGAGTGATATTCAACAGAGTTTTCCGTATTTTTATATCCAAAGAGCGGTTTCGGTTGACCACAAGAAAATACTTTGTAATTCAAAAAATGGAATTCCGATGTACGCGATGATATTTTTGGGTATCTTCCAATATATTTCTTCACGTTTCTTCGCGACGTACAAAGAGGACAGATATCGCCGACAGTTATTTGGCCTTTAAAATTCGGCGATATTGGTCATTTTCGGCGATATGGGGAACGAATAAAAACATTCGTTCAAAATGAAATGTAGGCGTTCGAAATGACGTCATATTTCGAAACAATTTTCATTTCATAAGGAGTTTACAGTAAGGTTTCGGAATGAAGTGAATTACCATTAAATGCGTAGAATTACCAAAAGAATTACGCAGAAATTATCAACCAAACGCAATACAATAGTTATCAGATCCAGAACATACAATAAAATAAGTTCAGTTAACATCTATAACCTGAAATAATCAATTAAATGTTAGCTTCTGAGCATTCAAGTGGCCTGTTTTTAAATAGGCTATCTCACTTTCCATTCGTCTTTTAATTTTTTTTACTGTACATGAGGAGGAGGGGGAACAAGGAAAATATATGCTGCGAAAAAACTAATTGATCAAATCATTTTTTTTCAATACGAATCACATTTTTTGCCGCTTTTTTTCACGCATCCTGATCTGGTAATTTTGAGATGTGTTTTTTTTTTTTTCGGGGCACCCCCGCCCCCCCGGGATCCGGGATGCGCCGATTCATCACAAATTTTCGCTGCGGATCTGATTCTTTGTTTTTTCTGGCCAATACATTCACAAAGTACCTGTCCATTATTGGCCCCAATTTCTTTCGAGTAGTTATAGTCCTCGCGTATTCGAAACAATTTTTGCACAAGGGTTTAAACGTATCACGTCTTACTTAACTTCCATTTTTGTCAATAAATTAAAAACTCAAAAAATATTGTGAACCAAATAATGTGGTTGATTTATTTCTGGTCACCGATATTTTGGCTGTTATCGATAAAGGCCCCTAATTGTGTCTAATTGTTTTAAATAAGGATACACTTTTGCAGGTAAATTTATTGTGTATTTTGCAATTGTGGATAAATAATTTAAAATATTACTGATTGTGTAGAAAGTAGCTAAATTTATTAAAATATTCTTTTGTAGTGTAAATGTGCTTATTAACCAATTTTTGTTATCATCAATTTTTTATATTCCACCTAGATATACGGCACTTTAGATATTTATTAATCTTTTGAAATTGTTCGGTCAAAATTGATAAAGAAAAAATTTAACATCGCGGAACAAATTCCATGGTTTATTTTAGCAAGATTTGTTCTTCTGAACAAAAATTAACTAATATATAACTTAGGGGGTTGTGGGTGTCATCAAGAGCCCATATCCGCGGATATCCGTATCTGTGAAAATGCACCGAGGCCCTAAGGGCTTAAGGTTATATTGAAGTAATTGTATAATTCCTTAGTTTAATAAACTTTGTTCATACTATAAACACCTAAGTTTTTCGAAATCATTAAAAAGTAACTACGTCAGAGTTCTTCCTCTTATAACTTCAGTATTTTGATAAATAACGTCAAAAAAATGACGAGATTTCTGTCGGATTTAATGTGATAATCTCATCCGGTGAAATATCTTCTGATTAAAACGGAGCTCAATCAACCTATTTACATTCATATCCGGGACTTAGCCGGAAAGTAAATTTATACAACATTCTGGAGAAAACCGTGAAATTTATACTACCATGAAATTTGTACAAGAATAACTCCTCTATAAAAGAAAAACACAATTATTTTGATATTAATTATATCACGTCTCAAAATGTACAAAACCCATATTACCACAAATTCGAAATAGATATTTTATTAAAGTGCATAAATTTTTTTGCTGTTTAGAATATAGTTTATTTAACTCGTAGACTTTAGACATGAATCTGTACCCAGACTCGATTCTAGCCAACTAGTTGCCTCACTTTTAAATCGGCCATNAAAAAAAAACGCACAAACGTCATTTTGTTTCAAAGTTTATCGATAACTTTATAACTGATCTTGTCATTAATGATTAGGCGTCGTAAAATGCGATTAAATGGTGTGTGGCAACTAGTTGGCTAAAATCGAGTCTACGAGTTAAATATATTTTTTCCATATTTCTTGAATAAAAAAAGGTTTGAGACCCCTTTTAGAACTGAATTTTAAAATAAAAGTGGTTAATTTGGCATTATAAAAGTTTGAATTTTTTTTTAATTTTTGAAAATAGCAGTCCAATTTCAATCTTCAGCGGCATGTCGCAGCATTGTCGCGACTCTCTGCCTCACCAAATCGAACGGTCATCTCAGATTCGAGCTTGACTCGACAAAGGATATCGAAGATTATAACTACGTGTGATTTGATTGGTTAATACACAAGAGTCAATGTGTTTTGACCAATCAAATCACACAATTATTCAGGTCTCTGACGTCAAAGTTCTACGGGACACGTAGGTTTAATCTTCGATATGTCGGCATTTTAGAAAATGTAATTTTAAATTTGCTTTTGGTTGATTAATGATAATTATTTATCAAGCTACCAATATAGACTATATCAATTACGGGGGNAAATATATATTATATCTTAAATCCGGGAAAGGGCCCATTTTAAGTAAATCAAGGCAAAATTTTAGTATAATTAACTAAAAATGGGCCCTCTTCCCGGATTTTAGATATACAACACTGATTTGATGTCAAAAATGAGAATTTCATGCAAATTTGCTCACAATTTCTCCTTTTCGGTTAAAAATCTATTGCTGAAGGACTTTTGGCTGTCGACCAAAAAACTAATTATTTTAAAAAGGGTTCTAAAATATTTTTGTGCTCTATTTACGAGATTGCTGTATCCCGTTCCGATGGGACGCAAAGGGTCTCCTTCCTAATGATACTTCAATTGACCATAAATGGTAGCAATTGAGTTTTTAGGCTCAACTAGCCAGCGTTTATTTTTACTTATGCATCTTTTAATAGTGTTGTTTACAAGAGGATCATTCAATATAAATTAAAATTATTTATTATTTCATCAATGCTAAATTTTATATTTTCCTCGCTAGTAGCAAAATTTTAAGCCCACTCTTTGCGTACTCCTTATATGTTAATAAATTCACAAAATATAATTGAAAAGTTTTGAAGAATACCAAGTATTAACTGCAGAAAGTGACCCTTTACAATGGTCACTTTTTCTTAAAGTTTAGAAATAACTATTTGAGATCCACCATCTATATCATTTTTCCAACTAAAGTGAATCTGGAAAATGAGGGTGATCTCTTTACGGAGTGTTTGAATCCCACTGATGTTGTCTTAGTGATTGTATTGGGTATAATACAGTATTATTATTACAGTTATTATTAATACTAGGTAAGGGTACTTCATACACTAACTTACCGTTTATGAAAACCCCTTGTAATGGAAACCCATTACCCTGTAATAGAATCTCATTATCATTTATCGAAACCATTTTTGAAAAACAAGAAATTATCATTTGTGGAAACCATTTACAATTTTAGAAAAAATCAAGACATTACTCAATTTTTGAGAAACATTTTTGGACAAAACAGGCATGTTTGAGAAAAAACTCTGTTAATTCTGATGGCTTATTTCATCAAAAAATATTTCCAAAAAAAACTGCTGGGTTTCCCGACATGATAAATAATTATTCCCTTGGCCATGCGAGTTTTGAAACAAAATTCCATATTTTTTGGCTTAAACCCACCACCCTGTAATGGAAACCCAGTATCCTTATTGGAAACCCATTAAAGTCCCTGACCCCTTAAAGTGCAACAAAAAAATTTAAAAAAAAATATTTTTTTTCTTGGTATTTTTATGTTTATTTGATTCGTTGAATTATTTTCTACAAAATAAGAATTTTAGTTTTCTGTATTTTTAGTTTTAAGGACTTAAAAATTCGAATTTAAGGATGTGAGTGACGATAATTGGGCTCTTTTTTACAAATTTTTAAGTGATGTTTTTGAGAAATAATTTCATTTTTTTCGATTACGTAGTACAACTCTTTAGAAAGTTGCCAGTACTATTCAGAGCATCTGATACTTAAACCTACGCTCAGAAAATGATTTTCAGTGGGCGTCCCGAAAAGCACTAAAAAGCCTACTCCTCATTCATTCCTCCTCATTTTTTCTTGTTATTCGCAATTCAACATCTATACAGTTGTTGACCACTAAAAGCCCCCCAGTTAAAGCCCCTGACTACTTAAAATCCCCCTTAATGGGCATATTTGATTTTTCCCGGTGACCTGTGACCACTTAAAACCCCCAAAAATTTTTTCTTATAATTATAATAACAGCTATTGACATAATTAAATTAATTTTTCTTAAAAAAACTTGATATTTTTGATTAAAATTTAAGTACAAAATTTCAAATGTCATGAAAAAAACAAATGTCCTGACAAAATATTACATCTTTTAATTTTCAAATTTAACCATACAACTTTTGAAGAAACAGCTTCATTCAGAGTTCAAAATTATTTAATTTATCTTGTGGGCAGAAAATAAGTTGTAAAAAATCGCATTTCACCAAAAACTTTCAATTAAGCTGAAAATTACACTGAGGAATATTTGGAGTTTGAAAATAAGTGTATTACCATTTCCTGAATACAGCTTGTCACATTTGGCATGAAAAAATAACTACAGTCTTCGTTTCATAACTGGTACAAATACCGACCCAATAAATTGTGCAAGTTAAGGAGTTTGCATCAGGTAGAGCTCGTAGGTTGAAAGAGATGTCAGTGTGGTAAAGGATAGGGATTTTTAGCAACGGGTGAGTGTACAGGCCACCTGTCGGCCAATCAGGGAAGCTTATTTCCCAGTTTAGTACATTCTTACCAATTTTTGTGTGTGTTTTCACTCTGAACAGGATATCTAAGATGGGATCACTAGGCCCTTCGGTTCGCGTTCGTGGCTGAACTTCTTTTCGAAGCCCTATATCGCGTCAAAAATGTCTGAACATCGGTAGCTCCTATTTGAGTCAAAAAGCGGGTCAAACCGTAGAAGTAATGTACCGTGAGGGAACGAGGACTGTAACGTTACTTTGGTGAATGTGTGCTTTGATAACATACCAAGGCGTGATTTTTTTTAGTGCAATGACCGAGAGCGTGTCAGTTGCGTCGAATGTTCTTGGAGATGGTTCATCCGATTGTACTAATTCTAAAACTGTCCGAGGCCCAAAGCGTCGATACTTGCATAAAATTTTGTTTATTGTTGATCCGCTGACAAATTAACGGGTTAAGGGTATGAGAGATTTTATTCTGGCCATTTTAAGACGTAGGATTTTTTTCGTTTTTGAAATTTTTTCAAAAAAATATTGTATTTAAAAATATTAAATTTTCATTCAAAACCATACCTTATATGCAGTATTTTTGAGTCTCATACTGACAATTAAACAAACCCCTTTTACGCACCAAAATAACGATGGTAAATATCATCTTCGTAGGTAATGATCGGTAGAGATAATCAAAGAACATTTTGTACGTAAAAAGTTGATTGCGTACTGTGCAATTATGAAATATGCATTTTAAGGGGTCATCGTCTTTTTCAGAAAAAATATGCACTTTAAGGAATCAAAGGGGATTATGTGCACTTTGAGGGGACGCATTTTAAGGGGTCAGGGACTGTACCATTTATGAAAACCATTTTTTTCGCCAAAGTGGTTTTCCATAAATGGTAAGTTAGTGTAGTAGGAGCGCCAAAGTTGATTGGTCCGTTATCACTCAAACAATTCCTAATACAATCACTAAAAAAACACGTGGTATTCGAATACGCGTTATAGAGGTCACTTTCGGTTTCAAGATTCACTTTGGTTGGAAACAAGATATTTAATTAAAATAGCTGAAACCAACCTGGAATATTTGAGAAGGTCATTTGAAAAAATGAATAATACACATTTTTTATCGTTGATTTTTCCCTTACCTGTGAGTGATATTCAACAGAGTTTCCGTATTTTATATCCAAGAGCGTTTCGGTTGACCAAAAGAAAATACTTGTAATTCAGAAAATGGAATTCCATGTACCAATTTTGGGTATCTTCCAATATATTTCTTCACGTTTACTAACGTACAAAGGAGGACAATATCGCCGACAGTTATTTGCCTTTAAAAGTCGGCGATATTGGTCATTTTCGGCGATATGGGGACAGAAATAAAAAAATTCGTTCAAAAATGAAATTGTAGGCGTTCGAAATGACGTCATATTTCGAACAATTTTTCAATTTCATAAGGCGTTTTACAGTAGGTTCGAATGAAGTGAATTACCATTATGCGTAGAATTAAGTACTCAACCAAACGCAATAAAATTAGTTATCAGATCCAGAACATAAAATAAAAATAAGTTCAGTTAACTCTATAACCTGAAATAATCAATTAAATGTTAGCTTCTGACATTCAAGTGGCCTGTTTTAAATAGGCTATCTCACTTTCCATTCGTCTTTAATTTTTTACTGTACATGAGGAGGAGGGGGAACAAGGAAAATATATGCTCGAAAAAAACTAATTGATCAAATCGTTTTTTTTTCAATACGATCACATTTTTGCCGCTTGTTTTTCACGATCTGATCTGGTAATTTTGAGATGTGTTTCGGACGCAATCCGGGATCGCCGATTCCATCACAAATTTCGCTCGATCTGATTCTTTTGTTTTCCGGCCAATACATTCACAAAGTACCTGTCATTTATTGGCCCCATTTCTTCGAGTAGATAAAGTCCTCGGCGTATTCGAAACATTTTTGCACAAGGGTTAAACGTATCACGTCTTACTTAACTTCCATTTTGTCATAAATTAAAAACCTCAAAACATTGTGAACCAAATAATGTGGTTGATTTATTTCTGGTCACCATATTTTGGCTGTATATCGATAAAGGCCCCCTAATTGTGTCTAATTGTTTTAAATAAGGATACCACGTTTGCAGGTAATTCATTGTGTATTTTGCAATGTGGATAAAAATTTAAATATTTACTGATTGTGTAGAAAAGTAAGCTAAATTTATTAAAAATTGCTTTTGTAGTGTAAATGTGCTTATTAACCAATTTTGTTATCATCAAATTTTTATATTCCACCTAGATATACCGCACTTTAGATATGTATTAATCTTTGAAATTGTTCGGTCAAAATTGATAAAGAAAAAATTTAACATCGCGGAACAAATTCATGGTATATTTTTGCAAGATTTGTTCTTCTGACGAAAAATTAACTAATATATAACTTAGGGGGGTTGTGGGTGTAAAATGTTGGAATTGCTAGGGAAAATTGCCCACTTCTCCAGCTGGACTGGACGGGTCGATAACGGGTAGATAAAAATAAATGAGAAAAAAAAATACTGGAGACTAAAACATTCTCGTGGAACTGCAAGTTAAATTTCTTGATTCTGGTCGAGGGTGACTCACTGGTGCTGTTCCTAAAAAAACTGATAAATATACAGGTTGAGTCATCTGTTTTGTATGGTGAGCGGATCAAAAAAATAAGGCAATTCTCCCTCCTTCCCTTCTTTCTGATTGGACCAGAGAGCAAGTACAGCTAAAGCCATACAAAACAGATGACTCAACCAGTATGAACTTTATTCACAAAATTCGAATATAGTCGGTCAATTTTGCTTCAAATTAAATCAAACCAATATTTTTTGAAAAGTATGAAGTTTTCGAATAATTACCTAAACTCGTTAAAAATGTTTTTTTGGTGTTTAGCAGCAAAAAACGGTTTTATTTCATATAATTTCTCCGCAGATGGTAAAATTTCTAACATCGCAGAGAAAAAAAACCTACGCCCACGCTTTCCAGACTAAACCAATCACATCATCTTATTTACATTATAACATCAATTTTAAGAATAAATTATTGTCCGAAGAATTCTAGAAAACATATAAACTATTTTTTTTTACTCATGCATTCTTTGCATCCACAACCTTCTTAATTTGGCAAATTTTCTGACAGCTCGTTTGCTAAATGACCGTCAGTCAGTTACTGACTGTATTTTTGTGTTAATTTGTCAATCCCTAGAATGAATTACGGTCGCTCTCATCACCTGAATATGAATGATAAATTCGAAAGTTGTTAAAATTTTATTTTTAAACGCAAATAAATATTGAAGACCTACAAGTGTACTACTGGTGCGAAAGAAGTAAATTGTTTCATGGATTTTTTCGTCAGATTTTTTTTTATCTTAAAACCTTGGGCAATGTAAAATTCAAAATCACACATATTTGTACAAGTTGACAGTTCCATGGGAAGGACTAGTGTAGATTCGAGAATGAGGAAATTAAAGACATTTTTGAAAAATAAGTTTTCCACTCAGAATGCAGCAAATCGGATCTCCGAAAAATTTATGTTTGTGCTAATTCGAAAAATTAACTTGAAAAATATTTCAGATATTTATTCACTTGGATAAGGAAATAGAACTCCTTTTTTATCGATTGTTTTAAAAGTTTATACCAAAGATTTTGAAGATCAGTCAATGAGAGTCACGTTCAAAAATGAAAATATCGGCAAATACTCCAAATCGAAAATTTTCGATTCGACTCAATATAATAATTTATTAGAATGAATCAAAACAATTTGAAGTCTTAAAAAGTTCCAAATTGACCTGGAAGACTTATTATTAAATACAAGGAAGTTTGTGCAGTACCACCATATCTAGATTAGCTAGAAAACGTGTGGAAAACAGCCTAGTCAGAGTTTGACAAAATCAAGGAGGAAAAATTCATACCATCATTATATCACTGTCGGCTAATCAGTGTCAACTTCTTGAAAAAACTAATTCCTGTACTTATAGTCAGTTGCTGATTTCTTATTGTGAATTAAAAAAAAAATTCATCATGCAATCCCATATTTTGCACTCATTAGTCACAAGAATAAAGACAGAAATTAGTTATTTTTTTAAAAGTTGACACTGTGATTAGCCGACAGTGGTATAATAATGATTTGAATTTTTCCTTCTTTATTTTGTCAAGCTTTTAAGGATGTTGGTGTCCCTGATAAGACTGTTTTCCACGCGTTTTCTAGCCAATCTGGATATGGTGGTACTGCACAAACTTGCTTAACTTAAATAATAAGTCTTCAAGGTCAATTTAGCAGTAATTGTGATCTGATACTATCCAACCAACGCCGACACAGGAACCTTCGATAAGCCTCCCGACACAACAACACCTCCTAGAATTTTCATGAATTTATTTTATTTTTTCATCTCAGGCTCTAGAGCAGCAGTGAAAAAAATCCATTGGAGCCCGTTTCTAGAAATTTTGTTTTTGACGAACAATTTTTCTTTTATTCAATTTTTGTCAAAAGTTTTGTTTCGTTTTTTTCTCTCCAAAGGTTAAATTACGGCAAACGGGTGCTAAAAGATTGTCTAATATATAAAAAATCGAAAAAACGCAAAAAAATCCGAATTTTTTTTGATAGATAGGTAATTTGTTATCACCCCTAATCAATTTGAAGTAATTTCAATGCCCCAAAAGCCTCATTAAACCAGCGATGAGTACCCCCTTAATTTGCCAAAAAATTGTTTAAGATGGAAATGACACTGCTGAGACTCAGCTGCTGAGTCTACTTTATGTCAATTAGCAAGTTATGTTAAATACTGACTTATCCATTTCAGCTTCTTTTTGTTATCTTATTTGATTTATTCTATTGTTGACCACTTTTACCGTTACCGCGACAACTGGGTCGATCCAAGGTCCTCCAAATATAAGCACTCAAACACCTTTTGATAACAAAACGAACATTTTCCAGAAGTTATTTCAACAAACCTCAACTTTTCAAAATCAAAAGACTTAGAAAAATATTAGTAATTTTTTTTAAAAACAATTGATATGATCGAGAAAAGCTCAGTTCATCGTA
>SCLH01000229.1:44793-58040 GCA_004367855.1 Oikopleura vanhoeffeni
TTGGTGCTTCAAAATATCAGCCCGTTGCGTATTAAATATATCTCAAGACAGTCACTAAGAACACAACTATCTGGGATTGCAAACGCGCCGATAGAATCACCAATCATTTTTCCAAGATTCACACTTTGGTTGAAAAAAGGATTTGCTGATTGTCACCTATCTTTACTTTCAAAAAACTCTGAAAAAAATCAAATAGTAAAATAATTAGGTTATGGTTAGTATTTAGTAACTCTATTTAAGTTCACGAGTGAATTACTCGGCGCATCTGAAAGCTGGAATCGTGTTTTTGGTGGTGATAAGTATACTGATAAGCCCGCGGAACGCAGTAAAAAAAAGTTCATCACGAGTTTAATGTTTAGTCCTGGTTGGGTTCCGCGTTGCGCACCCTACCTATTATAATTACTCAGCCGCGGGCACCTAAACCACCCAATCCAGAATTGATATCATTTGACTTAATTTTAAATATTTATTAAATTGTTCGTACATTCTTGAACTTTACGCAAATAGAGGTATAAGTATACCTGGTATAATATAATTTACTGTTAACCGTAATATCTTAACGTGTAACAGTTTTGCGTCATGACGCGTCATTCAGATACTAAATCTTTATTAAAAAATCTTGTTAGAATCTATCTCAGACTTTTCATGAAAAAGTGATTATTATTGATGTTTAATTTTATGATTATGGTTTTCTGCATAAGTTTTGTATGTTCGTTTATCGCCCTTCGCTGAGGAAACGTACATAAAATTGTATCCAAAAAGCGTTTTTGTTGGTATAAAATTATATCCAGTGTGGAAATCTATTACTACTGAGAGGCACTTTGGTTTGAGTAAACAGCCATAGTTGTATAGAACTTCTGTGATATTTTTATAGATATAATTGACCCCTTTGTTATTTTTTTTCTGCTTAAACTCTATGGAGCACAGAGCACACAATTGTGGCTCAAGCATAATCTAAATCATTCAAAAAACAGCAAAAACAGGATCGTAGAATCTTTTCTTTCGAACGGAATTATAAAAAATTACTGATTCGTTCCCAAAGAATAATTGAATAATTTTTTTCGAATGTTTGGTTCCAGTAATTACGGGGGTTGATTTATTATGGATTTTTGCCTATGTTTCAACTTACCTGAAAATTATTTCGGAACTAGTCAAAATACAAATGTAAGATTAGCCCAGTTTTTTAGGAAGAGTTTTTTGTGATGCATAACATATTAAAGAATTATTTAAGCAAATCAAAAAATTGTGTCAACAGATTGTACATTTTTGCTTTCTGTAAACATACATTACATAGTAGAGCTACAATTGGTGGCTCTGGGCTTGGTGAACTTTTTAATATGCTGACAAGAGTCAAAGACAGTTAAATAAATGCAAATTTTGAAACTAAAATCCCGTAGAAGTTCTGTTTTTAGTATTTCATATAATATGTTAAACCTTAAGGTGGTGTGGGTGTCGCTGATTTTTGAACCTTTTTACAAAGCTATTATTGGATTAAAGCTAGCAGAGGCTGATATCCCAAACAACTTTTGCATGCTGTGAAGAAGCAACTCTGTCAGGGTGATTTTGTAACTTAACAGTAATCTGAATACAATCCTCACCTACGGCCAATCCAACTACGCTTTTTAAAAAAGCCTCCTAAAAGTAACTCAAAACGTATCTTCTCCTTCAATTTTACCATTTTTTTGCATTATTTTTTTGTTCAGGCTCCATAGATTGCCTGACACATAATGCAAAAGCGGCCTTTCCTCGAATTTTGGCTTTGGCGGCCAAAAGCCAAAAAACGAAAACAAAAATTATTGATTTATTTATGATTTTAATTGGAAGTGGCGCCTATTTGTTTTCTTTGACCGCTACCGCGTTAAAATTGCACCAAAATTCTAAAGTGCTTGAATTTACGGAAAAAATTATTTTTGAAGCATTTGTCATTTTTTTGGTTCTATAATTTGTCAAAATTCAAAATAAAAAGTTGACATGGCCCCGCAAGAGACGCCTGAAATCAACCATGTTTAATAAAAAACTCTCAATGCATTGTCCAAACAGTTTGTGCTTTCAGATGCAGTATGAGCCAAACTGTATCTCCTAAACTAGTGGGGGAATACCTTTTTGACTGAGTTTTAAGCTTTTTTGTTTTTTTCGCGTTTTTGTCCGCCAAAAAACAAAATTTCGAGAAAGAGGCGCTTTTGCAGATTTTGAGGCTTTTCTAGAGCCTGAACACAAAAAAATAATGAAAGAATGGTGAAGAATTGGAAAGAGAAGAAATAACGTTTTGAGGATTTTTTATGGAAAGCTTTTTAAAAGCGTAGGTGTCGGCGTAAGGTGAATTGTATCAGATTACTGTTAATTAAAAATCACCGTGAAGAGTGTTGTTCTCAAGATGCAAAAAGTTTTGTGGATACTCACTGATATATATCGATATAACCAAGTAAAGTTATATCGCCTGTCTGCGAGATACTGTCTTACCACAATTCCTCACCTGTAAAAAGCAACCGGTCTTTAAAAACCTTTATAAGCACACGGCTTCAATTTTGAATAAATCAGAGAATATAATCTTGTCTCTCAGTAGTAATTTAGCCAGTTTGTCAGTGGTGAAAGCGGTTTGAAGGAACAAACCTACAAAAAAAAGCTATAAAGCAACAGTTTTTTGTTGCAGAATTCAAGGTGGCGGATCGAAAGCCAACCTATTTTATATAGAGAATAGCTTTTTATTTAAGTTGATTATAATACAAACTTAATCAACAGTTAAGTAACCCTTGTTTGAATTATTTTATTGATAAACGAACTGGATCAAACGCTAAAATTGAGAAATAGAAGAGAAAAAAAAATCAAAGATATTGAAAGGAGAAACTTGAAATTTAAATTTGAGTGTATGCCTATTTTTAACTTTTAATTATTAAATTCAAGTTTATTGTTGCCATTAATAGTTAAAAATTTAAAGTCCATTCCAGCAGAGTCTAAAAACATGAAAGGTCGCAAAAACCGGCGCAGTTCAAAAAACTTTATCGCAAAGTTAGAGTGAAAACTTACTTAAAGTAGAGAACGCCTTCGAAAAATTGAGAATAAAAAAAAAATGCTTCCAGCATTAAGAATCCAACAACTGAATAAAAAAACGGCTTACTAGAAGCAACAAGTGAATTTTTGAGTAAAATTCCTCGGCCAAATTGCATCCCAGAATGGCAAAATAGTAAACTTGATTTAGGAATTGAAGCGCTGAGGAAGCTGAAGGAACGCATCAGAATCCTTCCAAAAAATATTTTAGAAAAGATCCAGTCAACTTTGTTCCAAACGACGCCAGAGCTAAAGTTATAAAATCAACACAAATAAATTTACTCCGCCCTTCGCAATGATTGTTTTCAAATGTGGTAAAGAAGGAACATTATGCTCAGAGATTGCAGATCGACACCTCTACTTCATTGTTAATCTAAATTCTAACAAATCAAAATTTTTTTCAGGTAGACCGAATTATTCAATGTACGTCCAAAATTTCAGCCAAGACCGTTATTCCAAAGACGATCGAATTTCCCAGTAGACCAAATTTTCATCAGGACCCCAATTTTAGACCTCAATTTTCCACAAAATCGAAATTTTCCTAATAATCAAAATTCCAAACAAAAGTAGGTTGTTCTTTTGTGGTCTGACAAATCAAAAATTTGAAACCTTGTCACAAATTTCAACGATGGGTCCCTCACAAGGTCAAGTTTCTCCAAATTTGGAACCTAATCACGATTTAGTAATTGTGCAATAATGTAACATTGATAATGAACAAAAACGGGAAAGTAGAGATACCCAGAACCACTTTTTGGATAATAATATGATAAACACAAAGAAAAACAATATTAGTATCGAATTTAATCACAAAATAGGTACAAATTGATACAGTATGATCAAATTAACAAAAAAACTTATTTTTGATAATGTCTACTAGACCACGGCAGTATGTCCAACTATCATTTCCTAAGAACATTTGATAGTTTAAATGGTCCTAAAAAACCAATATCCTTGATAATCACATTATACCTCAAAAATGCTGTCGGAAATTTTTTATCAAAAATAGAAAAGTTGCTATGGCAAATCTTATCATAGAATAATATAGAAGTAGTGAATGCCAAATATTAATTATTTACCAAATCAATGAAATATGATCTGATCATCGGAATCGACACTTTGAGAAATTTAGAACAAATTAAATGGTATGCATAGTATCAAGTTAATATCTGATCACACACACTGTGATTTTTATCGCCAAAAATATTTACAGATTTTTAAACATGCAAACTGCAATTTCAATTTGTAACAGCTCTTGTAGATTTATGGAAAAATGTAATCATACTGTATTCAGCCCATGATAAGTCCTCCATTTAACAATTGATCATAAGATAAATATCGGTCCAAATGATTATATTTTATGAAATTTCAAACGAAAACTATTGAAAAATATTGTAAGAATATAAAATTCAGCTCAATTGGAAAATAAAAACAAAGTTTAAATTTGCTTGGAGTGAACAAAACACCGAAGTCTGTTACAGTTAAAATTGAAAATAAAACAAAAGCGCCAATTCTGATTTTCGAAATTATGAACTTTTTTGTGTACAAAAACTCATACGATTTTTTGTGAGTCAACCATATGAACAAACTAATGATTTACCGTTGAAGAAAAAACAATTTCACATAATGGTTTAACAATTGGTTGTAATATGAGAAACGCTATGTTAGAAAATTTAACCGCTCAGTAAACTGATTGAAAAAAAATTAATGTGACTGATTTTTTAAATCCGAATTAAAATTCTGCTGGAAAGTTAATTGGGTTTTGCCAGAAATAATAATGATATTGGTCATTGCAACATTTATTTGCGAGCTAAATTCAAGTCAGATTTTGATGGGAACCGATATTCGAAAAAGCCATATAAATTAAATCCAGATCTAAATGTTGAAGTTTGAAAACAAACTTGCGGAAATGCAAAAAATGGGTGTATTAAAAAAACAATTCTTAATACAAACACCTTAATGTGTGTAAGAAAGGCAAATAATCAAATCCGTATAGTTCAGAATTTTGCCGCTACAATAAAAGTTGTTGAGCTTCCTGATTCCCATACCAAATATTCGTTATCATTGAAAAAAATATCTGATTTCATTGCGACAATTAAAACGTTAATAAAGAAGTTTGATATCATGTTGGATATATCAAACGGTTTTCTACCATACCTATTAGAAAGCGTGACCGAGACTATTTTGCATTTATGCACAACAATATAATGTGGACATATTCTAGAATGTCGATGGGTGAGCGTGGGCGCATTAATTTTTGCCTGCTCATGGATTCAATTTTAGGATCAGTTTCAACCGAAAAAACTAAAGTTTTCTTATATTTAGATGACATTTTTGATAGTTCTTGTCGAAGTGATGCCTTAAGAGTCTGAAGTGTTTCGAAATTTATCAAAAAATCACTTATTGTAAATTGTCAAAGTGCGATTTTTTCGAAAAAAATAACTTATTTAGGTTACAGTATATTATCTGAAGTTTATCAGCATTAAAAAACAAATTAGATGAGATTGCAAATTATCCTATGCCAAACTGTTTAAAACCGCATATCAATTTTGTGGTATTTGTTGTTATATACACGTTACGTTCCAAGATTACAAATACATTTAAGTCACTTACAAAGCTTATTGCCTAAAAAGGGTCATTTCAAATACAATGAAGCCAAGAGGGCGTTTTAGCCGGTGCAAAAGTTAGCACGCGCGGGAGTTAATATACACCATTTAGATTATGATCAACTATTTTTATTGCAGCCGATACCTCGCTATTTGGAATAGGAGGTTGCTGTGAAATTATTCAAATTAGAAGAGGTAACTAGTACTCTTACAGATATTAAAGTATCAGCGTATACAAGTCGAGCCCTTTGTGTGAAAGAGGCGTTGTTGTCGAGTGGGCAAGAGAACTGATTGGTTGTTCATATGTTTTAGAACACTTCAGTGATATTTTACCAAGAAGATCAAGAAATTCTAGTTGTTACAGACCATTTGAGTCTACAAAATTGTTCGATGCGAATGTCATGGCCGGTAAAAACAAGTTTTTTTACTGTAGTTCGGCGTGCGTTAGCGTTATAATGGAGTTTACAGTTAATTTATTTATTTCACAAATAAAAGTGAACTTATTTCTTGTGTTGACGGACTAAGCCGTAACGCTAAATATATAACGGAACCGTTGAAAATTTATATGGATGAGTTGAATATGAAAATTGAAGTTTTGCCCACTAGAGAGTGCAATTTTGTGGAAAATGAGGCGAGGAGTTCAAAATACCGCCCGATACCGATTTGTCCAATAGTGACACGGATATGATTTTAAGAGACAAAATGAGTGTTCTGAGTTGAAAATATTATTGAAAGTTGAAATTGTAAAAACTGGAGAAAAAATTGATTGACAAGTATATTTTTTGTGTGACGAACTTTTATGTACTGAAAATTCAAAAAAATTTCAAGATGGTTGTAATCCAGAAAAATACAGTGACTACCCTACAGTATCTACATTGTTCGAGGAATCACGTAGGCGTGAAAATTATTTATTTCTAAATAAATTGTTTTTTTGTAAAAAAATAAGTAATAAACTTGCATCAGAAATCGTTAAAAATTGCTATTTATGCCAACTTAGTAAAGTTGATCGAGAACCTTCAAAAATCAATCATTAGTTTGAGGCCATCAGTTGAGCCTTTATGGATATCAAAATAGATTGATGGATTTCAGATCTGCTAATCAAACGTTTAATACGTTTTAAACTGCTTTAGATACTTTCAGCTTATTTTTGGATTGTACGCTTATAAATGATAAATCAGCCTTACTGTTGCTAGAAGTATTTCAATTTTGTGCCGATACGGCTCTATGGTCTTCAACAATCACAACTGATTTAGGACAGAATTTATAAACAAAGATCTTGAGTATGAATTAAACGCTTAAATATTCCGAAACTGAAAATTCTGGAATGAATCCTCAAAGTAACCGCGTGAAAGAAGTCATGCTGACGTTCGTAAAATATTAAGGACTTTACTTCATAGTGGAGGAGGAGATTTAGCTTATAAAGTACAATTATCAGTCATGAAGTATAATTTTTTGGAAACAAAATTTTTGAATTATAAATCGCCACATAGTGTGATTTATGGATATGAACCAAATTTTTTTTCTGCACTATTTAATATTGATTCATTACGAGAAAATGACGACGACTACACCCTTAACAAAATTGAGATATCTGAATCTGTTCAAAAATGGACCAAATATCATGAAAACTTATTATTGGAAATCGGAAAAAATCATTTCGAGTTAACGCTCGGCGATCTAGAAAATTTGCAGCTTCGAGTCGAAAAATTTCAAGAAAATGATCTTGTTTTGGTGAAATTCCCACAAGTTAAAAACCAGTGTTCAAAAATGTATTTCAAATATAAAGGTCCTTTTATCGTTAAAAAAATTGCATTGAATAGCTGTCTTTTGGAATGTGTTTATACACGGCATTTATTTTCTAGAAATATTCGATTAATCAAAAAATTGCATTGTACGGATGATTTCAAAAAAATGATGATTCTTCGAAATTTTTCAGTAAAAAATAATTTATTTTTTCCAATAAATACAATTTCAGAACATCATGAAAATTTAATGAAAGATGTAGCTGAAATTGATTTATTATCAAAATCTACGGAACCGAGATTATTAAGAAGTGGTAGGTTATATTAAATTAAATTTCCCAAATTTTTAATTTGAACTTACTATTAATAAAATCGAGACAGAGTAAGCCTTACTTGGGACCAAAAAGTTAACATTTTAAAGTCAGTTACAGTGCGGCACTTGGGACAAATATGCACTTGTCTCAAGCTTCCATGCAAATATTTGAAAACTTCTTTTTTTTGAAGATTTGCATTTTAATATCAAGTTTATGATGACGGTTCATGAATCCGTGTACAGCCCTTAATTCGAGAAGCAAGTTTTGCGTAGGTTAACCTTAATTCGTTAAGTCATTTTGAGCCAACTAGTTGCGAAAAACATTTTTTACTTTATTATTAAACTATTTTATGTCCGTTTGTCTGAAGCGGATTTGCTTGTGCGGTCTGTCTCCGCGTATTATAGGCTAGCTCAAAATTTATTTTTGTCGATAAGGATCCTGTTTGAGACTGACTGTTTGTATCAGTTTCAAGTCAGAAGGAAGAATATCAAATAGAGACAACATCAAAATAATTCAAGATAATTATTATTAATAAAATCGAGAAGATCATGTGTAAGTTCAAGCTTATGTTATAACTTTTAAGCGAAATTTTTGAGCGACGAATGTGAAGTTTTTTATCATATTGGAGCTAGTGAGTAAAAATCAAAAAATTGCCAACCTTTAAAATAGTGTGAGGTATTCTCAAATTTTATTTCAAATCTTTACGACGTTTCGCTTTACTACATTATCAAGTAATTTTAAAAACTCTCAAATGTTGCATGAATTTTATTGACATTGTTTGGCTGCGTACACACTGATACTCAGTGGCGACATACAAAAATACGCACTAGACTTTAAAAACGAGCCCGCTGAAGTATATTTGAAGATCAGTGATAAAAAGTCAATTCTGCTGACAATATAATTTAATCTTGATAACTATAATCAGTCGGAACATTTCAAAAAACATTCTGACTCGTGTATCTATTTGAATTCATTTAATAAAAAATCGGCTCAGAATTTCAAATTGGTTATCCAACGCTTAAAATTTGATTTTATATCAAAGCTTAGAACAAATGAACATTCTCAAAGAATTAAGAAGCGTCAGGTTTTCCCTGCAATAGCTGGAATCATAACAGGTTGTTTGATAAGAAATTATGAATCTTCAGTTTCAGATAAAATTCAAAATAAAGTTTCAGCTGAGTTACAAACAAAATTTAAAAGCTTCACATGTTCACGAGATTTTATTTTCAAACTTGAATTAGGAATCGAATACGAAATCATGTTTCAAAGTATTTTGGATGCAATGTATTCTGAAATAGTTGATATTTTAAACGATCTGAACGAAGAAAAAATAATTGACCAATTAAAACTATCTTTTTTGACATTTTGTGAAAAACTTAACTCTGCAATTGTTTGCAATAACATTTTGCTCAGTCAAAATTTGGTCGAATATTTTTTTCCTCATATCACTTTAGATAACAATTTTATGATAACGGTATCGCTTAATTGCTACAAATATAAAATTATTCGGGGAAATCATTTCAACATAAAGTTTTCCGTTATAAATTTCAAGATTTTTTTTTACGAAATACTGTATGAGCCAAAAATTTTCGCACAAAATCAAATAATTTTGATCTGAAAAATTGTTTCGAATTATTAAATGAAAAGCTAATATGCAATGAATCATTTTTAGCGCAGAAATATACAAATATTGTTGTTCAAAAAATATTTGATGCCAAAAAAATATCAGAATTTTTTAATTATCAATAATGAAACAACCATTATTTTATCAGTTAAAAATTCGGTTCAATTATTTTGTGAAACGCAGAATCACGCACGATTACGTAATCTAAGTAGCGGAAATTATATTTTGAATAGTTTTGAACAGTTTAATATCATTGATAAAACAATAACACATTATCATAAACATGAAAATTTATGAAAATATATTTTTGAAAATTTTGGTTTCATATTGAAATTTAATGAAAGTGATGTTATAACCGAATCATTACAAGAACTTGACAAATTTCAGTCTGTTGATTCAAATGTACCTAATTCAAGAATTTTACCAGTAATTTTTTTAATTACTTTGATTTTGATTACAACAATTTTTTCATGATTTTTTTCAAGAAAATCAAATTGTATCTGAAAAAATATCCAAAAAAACGCACACTTGAAAAACGCACACTTGAAAGTGGAAGCTCTTCGAGAGTCAAGAGAAGCTATTTTTTGAAATTTTTTTTTTCGAATTTAAATTACATTTTTGAAATTTTTATTTAACCCTCAGGGTCCCATTTTAGTTTTTATATAAAATATTTAATAAACTTCTTTTTAGCTACCACACGCAGCGAAAACCCTGTGGAATCTGAAATCAACCAATTGATAGAAAAAAATCTTCTGGAGGCTCAAAGTACTATGGACTTAAATGTAGCACTTGATTCAATTGTTGAAAAATTGAAAGTCCCTATTTTGGAAGATATTGAAAAATCTTTGTTTGTCAAATTTTTGACTTTCGTTGCTAGGGTAAAAAATAGAATTTGATTGAGCAGAAAATTTTTTTTAATGGATGAGAGCTTAGCGCGGTTAGCGAAATTTTATATGCGTGAAAACGTAGAAGATTCTTGGCTAACTGAGCATTTGCTCATGCAACCAAACAGTCTAATTTTTTCTTTATGGAATACAGAATTGATTTCTTGCTTTCAAAAAAAAAACGCACTTTAAGGCCATTTTGACAGTTATTTAATTTGAAAATTAATTTTTTTGAATTTATCCGAAATTCAGATAAAGACCTTTTAGGCAGAAGAGTAGATTTTATGGTAAATCTCGATTTTGAGAAATTTTTAATTGTTATACTGTTATGTTCAAGTTGATGGAATGGTCCTCCCCAAAAATGCGTAGGCGTGTAAGGCAAAAAGATACGAATTTGTAGAAAAACGTAGGCGTGTTATTCCATTTATTTGATTCCCTATGTACAAGAATTAGTGACCACCAAACATTTCTCACAAATAAAATACTTGTTTAAGATTGACCAAATCAAAAATTTACCTGAAAAATGGATACCTTTGGGTCCAAACATCGGTCATGATTTAATTGCAATTTATTATGATTTAAAAAAACATGCCGATTTTGGCACATATGCTCAGGATTTTTGCTCCAAATTAGAGCCACAATTTCGAAATAAATCAATTAAACGAAAAAAAGTTTTCGGCTCACCGAAACGAGATATAATTGACAAATGGTAAAAAAACATTTTAAATCAAATACTTTAGAAAAAAACGCTTAAAAATACAANAAAATATTCCGTCGGGTACCCCCTTAAGGCCATTTTGGCAGTTATTTAATTTGAAAATTAATTTTTTTGAATTTATTCGTAACTCATATAAAGACCTTTTAGGCAGAAGAGTAGATTTTATGGTAAATCTCGATTTTGAGAAACTTCTAATTGTCATACAAGAATTAGTAACCACCAAACATTTCTCACAAATAAAATACTTGTTTAAGATTGACCAAATCAAAAATTCACCTAAAAAATGGATACCTTTGGGTCCAAACATCGGTCATGATTTAATTGCAATTTATTATGACTTAAAAAAACATGCCGATTTTGGCACATATGCTCAGGATTTTTGCTCCAAATTAGAGCCACAATTTCGAAATAAATCAATTAAACGGAAAAAAGTTTTCGGCTCACCGAAACGAGATATAATTGAAAAATGGTAAAAAAAACATTTTAAATCAAATACTTTAGAAAAAACGCTTAGAAATACAAAAACAGATTAAAACCCCCTTAAAAATGTCACTTATTGTGGTGCTACAATAAAAGTCATACGCTTATCAATTTACGCTTAGTTTAAAAACATGTTGGAGAAATCAATGGAGAAGATGAAAAATCAACCGAATTTTGCTTTGCCCGGGCACATCACCTTTTTTTTGTCTATGTTCAAAATTTTATTGAATTAAATTTTATGTTTATGTTTGTTTTATAAATTTTATACGCTATATAGAAATTTGAAACCACCAAGAACTTGAATTTTTTGAATAAATTACTAATTTAGTACATGTTCTGGTTTCTTGTTTTAAAACGGGAAGAAATTAGTTAATATAATATTTTGCATATTTTGTAGCCTTCGTTCAATTTTACCCTTCATACTATTTTAGCCTTTTGACCAAATATGCCTTAAATTCAAATGTCACTTAGTTGTTAGTACCCTTCCTAATTTAAAAGAAAGGGAAGACTAACAAGTAAGTTAATCGCCCTTGTCTGCGAGATACTTGTCTTACTTGTCTTGCCAACATTTCCTCACTGTAGAAAACATCCGTCTTTAGGGGCCTTTATAACACGGCTTCATTTGAATAAATCAGAGCAAATATATCTGTCTCTCAGTAGCAATTTAGCCAGTTTGTCAGGTCATTCAAGAAGCGATATCAGAAATACACTTAACGCATTTCTTGTGTCTAATACTGGAATGAGTGCTAAGATTTTTTCTACGGACAGAGGTAGTATAAACTCACAATTAACATAAACAAAAACGATTTATGAGTATAAGGATTCGTCACTTTATTTGTGTTTTAAGGATCTCGTTTTGGTATCAAACCTTCGAATTATCGGTCTGCTTTACTTTATAAAACAATTGTTCTGGAAGCTACAAAAAGCCACCCTGAGAAAAAACATGCCAAAGTTATCACCTACTGCTTAGAAGGAGATGGTAAAGATATCATCATGATGGAGCTTGGGCAGAATTTTGCATTATATTACGGCTTATTAGGTTGAGGTTGAGAAATGAAAATCACAACAAATATTTTTGTAACCTTTTTTATGATTTTTTGATCAATTTTAACTGTTCTGACCTCTTTAAGAACCGTTTCACGATCGTATAAAAGTTAAGGAAACCAGCTATGCATATGTTATGAACGCTTTCGAAATTCTTAGAAATGACCTCAATTTTATAGGGAATAGTTTGAATAGATAGATTGAATAGTGTAAAGATAACATGTAATTAGATAAATAATTTTCAAATCAAAATTGTTGATTTAGTAAAGTTCGATTTTAAACTGAGACTAAGCAAATCCGGACTTTTTGAGACCGTGCCTTTGAACATAGTTTTCAAAAACTTACATAACTCAACTTACTTTTAGAGTCAATACACTTCAATTTGCATGGCAAATCTTTGGCGAACAAGTATAGCTAAGGCATCAAAAACTGGCGATTGGTTGGAAAATCTGGATTATGACAAAAAACGACGGACCTTGAGTCGAGCTTTAGCCGATCGTTCTTCTGTGGAAAACGCCGATAAAACTTGCAATAAAGATCGTATTTTAGAATACCTTCCAAGCCCAACTGACGCAACAGGTTTGATTAATATGACCAATAAGAATGCCTTAAATGTACTTTACAGATAGGGCCAAATAAGCTTCATCTCGAGAGAATAAAATTAGATTTCAGGCATTGTTTTATTTTTTTTACTTAGTTGTGGATGAAACAAACCGAGAATCTGGCAAAAATTCCACAACAACAACAATGCAAATAACCACAACAACAATGCCGATAACCACAACGCAATTAT
>SCLH01000229.1:78837-110312 GCA_004367855.1 Oikopleura vanhoeffeni
ATTTGAGCTCAGTCTGAGCTATCTAAGAATGTAATCGGATGAGTTGTTTTCAAAAGCCGAATTATTTAAAAAATTGGCCAAAAATCTAGCAAATAACGACCAGGAAGTCGCGTAATCGATATAGCGTTCCCGCATGCAGGGGGACGCCCTATATCGCCGGAAAAAACCTACGCAATTTCGCGATTTTTGTCAAATTCTTGCTAGTATCCATATGGACGAAATAATCGGTATCGCCGATATTGCATAAGCGTTTAAGGTTTTTATTACACATCACTTAAATAACGCTATGCATAACGTCATATTTCAAGATTAAATTTCTCAAATCTAAGTTTTAGAATTTTTATTTGATTGCGGTTGGTGAAAAATTGAAACTTCTAATTAAATTGAAAAACATTCCAAGTTATGATGTCATTTCGAACGCCCACGCGTTTTTTCTGTCCCAATATCGCCTAATTTATTATGAAATTATAAAATAATGTTACATAAAATAATATTCCATTTCGACGGTCATTTTCGTGAAACTATTTGTATTTTTCACACCTTGCACATCACCATATATTGGTTTTTACGAAATGTCGCACTTGTAAATTTGTGGTCACTCCCCTAATAAGTTTGGTTTTAAAGTGACGCTTTCGTGGTGATGGCGAAAACTGACAATATTAATATGCTTGTTTTAACTTACGATTAGGAGTTTTAAAATTATAAAGTTATTTTTTAAGATAAAATTATGAAAGATTCTAAGGCTTTTTCGTAGGATGTTTCTCTGGACTTTTCAAATACTCTTGTGGATGCTTTAAAATTGCGATTGAATGGCGTTTATTTAATTATGTGATGCTTTCACATGATATGCTATACCGTGGTTTTCCAACTATATTTTCTAGATCTAAAAATAGAAATTCTATAATTTTAAATAGTTGATGCAAAAATTTAGTTTTCCAACTTCCTAATGCGAAAGTAATTGGAGTCTCAGCTACCTTGAGCTTTCCGTTAACATCGTCCTAAGTAGAGCCCATATATCGGCTCTGGTGCCCTGGCGGATTTTTTTTCTGTACTTCCAGGGGTTAACGTCATTAAAGGTTAATAATTAGTACAGCATATACTATTTTCACTGTAAAATTTGTTTTTTCTTTAAAACTTATAAGACTTATAAAACTTATAAACTTATATGAGGTGATAAATTTAACTTTGCCGTGAACACTTTCAAATGTCTTCAAACGATCAGTTTTGGTCAAACCAAACGTTATCGAGCACCTGCACGAAAGTTTTGACTTCTCATAATTCGTCAAAAATAACAATCTCGAAGAGGTTCTTCTCAGAATATTAAAAATTTTCAGCTTTCTTCACGTTAAAATTATGATTATTACGTAATAAGTAGACAGGGTCTCTTGGTTAAGAAAAAGAGGTTGTGAATATTTTAAGCTGATCTCACTGAAAATCTGAGAAGCAATTCATTTCTGTGAACAATTCAGATAAAACAATATTATCTACCGTAGCACAAATTATGAAATATTATCTACAGTGTAAATATGTTATGTAAAATATGTTATGATAATAGATAGACCAAGATTGAGAGCGCATCGTAAACAGGGACGATTTGAAATAAGGAATTTCAAGAATAAAAAATCGGTTTTAATGTGTTTAAACTTTAAGCTATCTTGTGGAGAATTTTTTTCTAGTCATATTAAGACCTAGGATTTTTTTTGTTCTTCAATAATTAAAAAAAAATGGATGTTTCGGTCAATTTTTCGAGATTTTACAGGTAGTCCCCAACCCGGTTCTGGAAAAGCCGTATGAAGTGCTTGAAGGCTGATTTTTTGGCCGGTGATAATTAAGCGTTTTTCGGTTAGCTGTTTTTTTGATTGAGGGTCGGCGACCAATATTTGTCCTCTAATGACCGGTCAAAGTGCAAGGTCAATCTCAAATTCATTGTAAAGATTTGCAAGAACCTCAAAAGAACCGCAAGGGTCGACTTTCTGATGAGCGTATTAGAAACTATGGGTGAATTATATACCGTAAGGTTGCTAGAGAGCCAAAACTGCGAGCGACCTTTCCGTACATTATCGACCCATAGTTGCTAATATTTTCATCAGAAAGTCGACCCTTCCGATTATTTTGGAAGTAATATCAAGTCTATACGATGAACTTGAGATTTACCTTGAACTTTGACCGGTCATTAACGGTCAAATATTGGTCGCCGACCTTCAATCAGAAAAACGGCTAACAGAAAAACGCTTAATTTTCCTTCAGCCTTCTAGCACTTCATACGGCTTCTCCAGAACCGGGTCGGGGACTACCTGTGAAATCTCGAAAAATTGACCGAAAAATCTATTTTTCTTTTAAATTTTTGAAGAACAAAAAAAATTCTGGTTCTTAGAATAACCAAAAAAAATTCTCTACAAGATAGCTTAAACAAATTACATGTAAAACCGATTTTTTATTTTTGAAATTCCTTATTTTAAATCGTCAGGGGTCAATCTCACCGAAACTTATCGCCAAAAAATTTCGGCGATATGGGCACGTGTGGCAATTTTGGCACTTTTTGCGATGTAAAATATGAAGTTCAAAAATAAAAAAAAGCTGAAGTATGTTTAATAAGGTCAAGATTTGAAAAGGTTTTCAATTTAAGTTAATTCAAAATACAATAATACAGTGAAAATATGTTTTATTGCTTATAGAAAAAAGGATGCTTATGGACTGTTGTTTATTATTTACCCGCTTTGTTTTCCGTCATTTGAGAAGTAAAGTTAGCAATTTGAAAGTGTAGTGTTTCAAGCAATGATATGTATAAAGAACTAACTAGAGCCGGCCGAGAAAAGGGCTATGTTTTGGCAAAATGTGAGTTAACGTAAAATATGAATAAATTAAGATTTCTTTTCCTAGGATTTAAATTTTAGTCTTTCGTTAATTGTTTTTGTCTCGAGCTCAAATCCATAAAAAGACAAAAATATTTGATCCTTGATTCAAGGACCTTGAACCCTGCATACTTTACTTTGAAGGTGTGAGTATGACATGGAATTAAATAAATTGTTTTGACGATTTAACGGTAATGAAATCAAATTGTTAGGAATAAAATTTTGTTAACTTTCGATATAACCGGCAAATAAAACAAACCCTTGTAATTCCTCAAATTAATTAAAGTAACTTCCAATCTATCCCGTTTTCTTGAGAAACAAAAGCTTTCTGTATTTTAAGAGGTCTGTAATATTTTTGCAATAAATCAGCTTAACCTTTGTTCCACATTTTTAACATTCTGAAGTTTAATCCAATTGGCATACTCCCTATTTTTTTTATCTGATTACTCACTTCTGATATATATTTTGGTTAAAAAAGTCAATTACATTTCATGTTGGTATCTTGGTTAGAGACCTCGGTGAGTGACCGCGGCTTGAAAGGTGGAGTTGACGCCTTTTGGTGAGTTAAATACAAAAATTCAATGATTTAAGAATTTGAATGATTTCTAATCAATAATTTACTTATTATCAAGCATAAAAGGTTAGGAAGATTTTATTTATGTCAATTATTGATTTTTTTATGTAAGAATATAGCAAATGCTATATATATCAATGCTTTGATCACACCAGAGTTTGTTAACATTATTATTACAGCCTTGTACCATCAAAAAATATCTGAAGGATTAGTTAATAAAGTCCGTACCCATTTTTGACTTTCCCAATTTCTTATTTGAAATCGTCTGAGGGCTAATAATATGATTTCAGTGGGTTTTCAAAGTTATAAAACTCAAATAAGTTAATTTTCTACAAAATTGAAGCTTTAGCATATAATATTTTAAGTAAAATTGAACTCGTTAACAAATGAAAACTGTAATAATCTTCTTCACGTGGAGTGAAATTTTGTTTCGAAAATTAATTTCCACTTTACTAAAAGCTAGTTTTCTAGAATTTAAGTATAAAATGTAAATTCCGGTTTGAATAAACGACCTCAAATGTATTTGCATATCTCTATATCGCACTTTTGTTACTTTCTGGTTCCTGATTAGCAAACGTGTGTTTTTAAGTAGGAGGGATATCTAGAATAACGTGGAAACGGACAGCCAATCACAGGCGCGCAAGTTTTCCCGCTATTTCCCACAAAATCTTTCATCAAATTAATTAGATTAATATGAGAAGGGGATATATTTTTTCCACGCTCGATCTTGAAAGTATGAAGTTGACTGTATTTAAAACTTTAAAAATTGGCAGATGTTTCTAGAAATTCAAACTAATTTTTGATTTTTGTCTGATCACAAATTTATTCATCGGAAAGTATAATTTCAGACAGATTTTCAGTACAGGCAAAATTTATGCATTTTCAAATATTTCGTCCGTGAGCTTTTATAAAATGAAATTTTGTTATTATCACAAAGTTTGTAAAAACAATAAAAGCACCATGTTTTGTAATACGAACATAAACAATTCTGTGAAATTACTGGTAATAAATACTTCTAGTACAAGTCTATAAATAGTTGAAAAACCACGTTGTACAGTGTGTCAAAACGCTCAAACTGCAATAATTTTGGGAGATTAACATTATTATGAACATGCTTATGAGTACTTTCAGACCTTGTTCATAACTATTGTCCAAAATTAAAAAAACAATTTATTGAAATAATTAATGAATTACTTTCTTAACGTTTGGTTAATTTGAAAGTACTTGAATTTTTGAGCTCCAACTTCTTAAATTTTGGATGACAATTTCCAGATTCGAGAAAAAAATCAAAAATGAAGGTTTTCGCAGAGAAATAATTTCATCAGAAGAATTGTCAGGGTCGACTTTCTAATGAACTTATCAGCAACTATTGGTAAATTATATAATCTAAAGTCGCTAGAGAGCAAAACTGGTCAAATCCCAAGTTCATCATTATGACTGGAAAGTACTTAGGCGAATCCTTAGGGTCGACTTTTAATTGCCCGTTTAAGCAATGATGGGTCAATTGTGTACCAAAGAGTCCGTAGAGAGCAAAAACGGAACAAATTTTCAAAATGGCTGCGGTAAACTTTGACTGGTTATTTGATGATTGGTTTATTTTTGACTGGTTATTTGCTGATCGCCAAAAAACGGTGTACAAAAAAATGCTTAATTTTCATTTGCCGAAAAATCAGCACTTCAGTTTGTCGTACAGCTTCGCTAGAACTGGCATCAGCGCCCCCTGTAAAATCTCGCCAATTTTAGCAAAAATCGATTTTTCGCCGAAAATTTTTAAAAAACACTAAAACACTACCTTCAACTTTAACTGACTAAAAAGTTTATAGGAAATAGGCCAATAATATCTATGCCCATTTCGACTTTTTAAATTCCTAAGTTCGAATCGTCTGTTATCTATCATTGGGGTCTTGGAGATTCAAAGTGGAGGTCGAAGTTCAATAAAAAAATCATGGTGTATCTGTTTATCGAATTTGCTGATTCTTATCTGAGGTTCAACAAACATTATTTGATAGTTAGTAAAAAAAAATATGCATTTTTTCAAAAATTACTTTTTCCCATTTACGAATTTAAGACGAAAATGATTGACCCCATTTTACATTTGTTATATTACCAAACCATCCTGCAAGACAATTAAAAATGAGAAACTTTTAAATTAAAAATGGGTACCAATATTATTTGCCCATCTTGTAAAGAATTTTTTTTGGTCATTTTAAAACGAATAAAAGAATACATTCAATTAACAATTATGAATTTTTCAAAACATAATTTGTTTTTTAAAAATAAATGTATCCAAAATTTATTTTAACGATTCACTCTGGTTGGTCCAGTTCTTTTCTTGTAACTTCCATGCCAAATTCTTCATATCGCGTATCTTTTATTCTCGTATTTTCTTCGCGGCATTTGTTTTAAATCTCACATTTTTTTTTCGTTTCTGATAACTGTGGGTTCTTTTCCTCAAAATTTCAGACACCAGATAAACAGAGGCTAATTGTCCGATAAAAGGTATATTGTATTTGGGTCGATCAGTAATAATAGATGATATTTAGTTGATGATGAGAATCAGTAATTAAAGTTGATATTAAGTTGATGATGAAAATCAGTTATTAGGCGGGTTATAAACAGTTAAAAGTGTTTGCAGACAGTCAAGGACAGAACAACAATTATATTTGACTGTCCCACGGACGGTTGTATGACCGCCGTACTTATTATATAATAATTACAAACTATAATATAATTACCATTATATCCCCCTCTTTCTTAAAGGCAGATTTATTTATTTAATTATGAGGGAACTCATTCCTCTCCCTATTTTAAATTTCAGTATATAAACAGTTGAATTAAGGTTTTTGTAGATTCTTTTTTCTTTTTTCTTTCTTTTCGGTTGATTTATTTTGATTCAAACATTGTGATATAATAATAAACAGTAGAATGTACGGAAAATTTATTCTTAGAGAAATACTAATTTTTCGCATTTTGTAATTTAAAAAAAATTTATAACATAACTATCCTAAACCCTTTTTTTATATTTTATTTAATACCAAATACAATTTTGTATTCATCATTTTTTTATATTTTAATTTTTAACCCTCCAAAGCATATAAAAAAAAGTTCTGCCGAGGCATAATAGCCTTTCAGGAGGCTATACTTTGAGCGTTGTTAACATAAAACCCTTATATGATCAACCTTCAATTTTTCGTTTATGATCAGGTTGAAGAGTTATATTTCCGAAAAAAAAACTTCAGATTCTAGAAATTTCATGTTTAATTCTAGAAAAAAACGTTTGTAAAGTAGGTTAATTAAACCACGTGATACTACCTCATGATAGGCTGAAGGAAATGTGTGTCTATCTTTATAACTGCGCAGTGCTCTGTTCTACTCAGTAATTTTGTCCATACTGATATCGAAATGAGATATTTTGAAATTTCACTCCCAAAAAAATATTTTTGCTCCAGATATGTAAAGAACGCTAATTTCTCTTGCAAATTGTACTCAAAATACTTTTCTGGAAACTGGCTTATTTGAAATTTTAATTCCAAATTTGGATCAAAAAGTATTCTTCTTTCGGCAGTAAACACTTAACAAAAAATCGCCTTCCAATCACTCGTCCATAAAATTTGAACCTATTATCCGAAAAAATTTTAGGAAACATTTTTAGATTAACATTGTTGAATTTTAAAATGTATCAGAAGGAGAAGTTTCTGTGATCATTTTTTACACCATTTTTGGCTGGTTTAAAGTGGCTTTAGCCTTTCAAAAGGCTTTATGCCTCGGAGGGCAAAATTACTCAACACCGTTATTTAAAAACATCAAATAATAAATTTTTTCAGTTTTAAATTTTTTTTGTTATTTTGCTCATTTATAATTGCTTTTCATTAGAAATTTTTTCTTTGGATCCGTAACGCGTAACAAAAACTTTATGACTCATTTAACTTGCGCTTCCTTATTCGCGCTTTAATTTTCTGCGCATTTTCATTACTCTTTGCGCATTTTCATTAATATCTGCGTCTTTTTCGCTTTATCTCTTAAAATCGTGCCCTTTGCACCTTAAAAACAATTTCATTACCAATATGCGTATTAAAAAAAGTATTTTCCTTGTTACCACAAAATCTTGAGCTTTATTTATTGTTTTTTATGGGTTAGGTTTTATTAATATTAGGAATGAGGTCTTAACTTTTTGTGTGCTCGAAAAATAAGGGTGTTTCATGTTAGGTTAATTAAGGTGTTTGCTAGAAAAAAATTATTCAAATTTAATGTAACAATAAATATAAGGTATTATTTTTCCAATTTCAATTTTTCTCTGAACAATTTTTCCAATTTTGATTACTCTTTCTCGTTTTGAATGGCTTCAAATTTGGCTTCCCAAGTTCCCATTCATTTCTTTCATTATCAATTGGTGATTCTCAGCCCTATTTTTGTTCAACGGGTTGGCTGCTCCAGTATTCCAAAAGTTTCTCGATTTCTATTTTTTTGTCCATTCTTGTGGGTTCTTTTCTATCCCACTTCAGTCACCAGATAAACAGAGGCTAATTTTCCGGTAAAAGTTATATTGTATTTGGGTCGATCAGTAATAATAGTTGATATCAAGTTGATTATAAGTCCCACATTAGGCTCCAGATAAAATACGAAGTTTTTCTTGCATCGGATCGAGGCTTTAGGGCCTGATAATTTATTAATAATTTGTGGTTGCTTATATGTAGTAAGATTGAGGCTTACCGAACAAATAATAAAGTACATAATAACAAGGGTACACAATACAGCATTATATAATAAACTCGCCGTTATATCCTACCCTCATTTGGCGAATTTAGAATTGTTGGATTAATTAAATAAAATATATTTAAGTGACTCCAACCCCTTTTTATTTTAATTTTTATTTCCGATTTAGTGTTGTTAAAAATTGAGTATTCTAATAACTGTATATGAAGTAGGTAAAGACAAATTTCTGGCTGTCGTTTTAAACCTAAACGTATACAGTAGTTACTCTGTTATAGTTACCCCTGAACTATTGAAAAAAAGGTAACTATAACAGATAAAAGGTAACTATATTGAGTGATTGCTCGTTGTCACTTTAACAGATAATTACTCAATATTTTTTCAATTTGAGTTTCCTTTTTTTGTTATTTATATCTGGTTTTTGTAAAGACTCGGACATGAAATTTTGTAGATTATCTTTAAAATGTAAACTTTCTAAAATGGTTAACTATAACAGATAAAAGGTGACTTTAATAAGGGTAACTATAACAGAGTAACTACTGTATGTAAATTAGACTTATTTGATTAGTTTAAAAAAAAATTGTTTTGAATTGATCCTATACATATTTTCGTTCTCACAATGTCTCGTCAGAAAACAAATAGAGAAGTCCAACTTTTTAAGGCTCCATTTTCGAGAAATAAGGATTTATCTATGACATATTTCAAACCTTATTTTTAAATTATTTCGTCACCTGATTTTATTCGGACTTTGGTGTAATAAGAAAAAAGTCTTAAAAACGCCTAAAGTTCATCCCGAAGTTATTTTTATGTAATTTGAGAACTTTTTAAAATAACCGTATATCACTACTATGTTTTTTTCAAAAAGTACTCAAATTATCTCGAAGAACCATTGTAAGAATCGTTAAAACTTTTTAAGGCTTCTATTCTATTACAAGATAGCCCGAAAAATATCACGTGACCGTATATTGAAGTATTAAGGTCGGCCAAAATGTAGTTTTTGGCATAAAGGTAAATTGTTTTAATTGTCACGCTAGCTTATTTGAAAAATAATGAGTCTGTATAAACATACAATTTATTTATTTATCAAATAACTACAGTACGCATAAAGTTAATGAAATAGCACGCCTACGTTTCCCACAAATTCATTTATTTTTGTTATCAATTATTTCTTCTTGGTAAAAGTGCCAGCAAAGCCGAATGAAGTAACAAAAATGGCTTGATCACAAAAAAACAAGCCAAGAATATCCGATAACGGTGGGATGGGCAATATCTTTTTTGACAGTAACAGAAACAAAAAAGTGATCTACCACGGTTTTCTTTGTAACCGTGTGTTTCAAGGTAACAATTTCCACTTGTTGTTTTGCATAAATAATTACCGATTGAGTTTTTTTAGAGCATTTCTAGAAGTCAAAACTTTCGGAATACTGATTACATAAGAATCAGTGAGAGGTTCATGTGTAGGCGTGTCTCTTTTTCTCTCTCTTTCTCATCACGAGAAATAAGATTCCAAAATGATTTAAGAGTCATTTTACTAGAGAATTTTGTACAAAACATATAATTATTTTTAGACAGACCGATAGAAAATCATTTGAAGTTTTATATGAGGTAATTGCATATTTGAATTAAGGTTTAATTTCATCTCATCATTGCATTTTTGTGTGTAACTGGAGGTAATTTTCGCAACTTTTTGTTTTCTTATTCTCATTATATGCCTTTAAATTCGTTTACATTTTTGTTTTTGTTTTTTCAATTGTATAGCAAATTGGCTGAATATTATTTTAAGCTATTGAAAAATGAATGTTGATAATAAAACTTTGCTAATATGGCTCGATTTATAAGTATGGCGACGCGTCGCCATAAATCGAGTCTGGGTTCAGATTGATGTCTAAAGTCTACAAGTTAATCTGAGTAAAATTGTTCTTCATTTCTTTAGGAAAATATTTTTTTTTATTAATTTGAGTTTCACAAAAATCACTCGTGAAAAAATAAAACTACGGATTGACATTGCACAACAGTTAAACTTATATCATGTATTGTATTAACACTGAAATGTTTTTACAAAATTTTGACGAAGATCTTGAAAAAAGTAGGAATAAGTATATTTTGAACTGCTCATTGGATAAAATTCTAAATAATATTTTTTGAAATAAATTTTAAACTATAAGTCTTTCAAAAGTCTAGGAATGTTTTATTTCTGCGCCGTTTGGACGCTTAATTTTTTTTGCTTATTTATAGGCACTGGGTGTGAAAACTTAAGGTGCAAAAATGACATTTTATTACGTTGGTTCTTATCGGAGTTAAAATGGCGGTAACAAAATTCAAATACGCTGACTCGAAAGCGGAGAGTTGTCTCAAAAAGATTTTTCGTTTGCTACTATCGGATGTAACGGCTGGTCAAAATTTACTGGTAAATTACATATTCCGGTACCGAAAGTGTTATTTGAATGTGGAAAAAGTTGCGCAAATAAAGGTTTCTTGAGACGGTGATATAAACTAGTGGTCAAGAGTGACCGCAAGGTTGCGCTTAAGAGAAATTTATATCATGGGAAAAATCACTTTCGGTTTTCACTTAAAATATAAATTCCTACCTATGACAGCTAATTCATAATACGGTCTTCAGAAAACCAATAGTTGCGTTAAATTAAGCGGTTCTTCTAAAAATTTTCGGACAATATTAAAGCAATACATTTTGTGGTTTTGCGTATTGATACATATGAACGCGAAAAACTTAATAATTTAAAATCAAATAAATATAGAACGGGAGTAGTATATCTTGAACTGCTCCAGTAACAAAATTTTAGTTCGCCCCGAGGCACTATAGCATCTTGACAATATTCAAGAAATGAAATTCCCCCCAAGATAATGGTTATGAAAAAATATATTTTTGAAAAAAAAGTTAGATTTTGTTCAATTTTTTCGAAAAAAATGTAAAAAAATGACACGTTTAATTGATCATAGATACTTGTTGGATTAAAATTAAAAATGGAGGTTTTCGATGCTTATTTTGCAAAAATATGAAACTGTATTAAGTTTCAAGGCCACGGTTAGAAACAGTGTTAAAGTTTTAAAATCAATTTGTTTAATCATCCATGTAATCTTTTTGGTATGAAATACGATTCGGTATAACATAGACGGTTGTAATTTTTTGCTTAATCTTGAAGAAGTTGATAATAAATAAACTTTTTAAAAATTTGAGAATGAATCATAGATTAATTCCCCATTTACTTTCAACTTAAAAAACCTCTTAAATATAAGAAAAACGTTTAAGTTATGATTTAAGAATTGACAAATTAAAAACACTAATTTTCTCTATGTAGACAAGATTTTCAAGTGTTTTTCAATTATGAATTAATGATATTATTCATATCTTATGAATTAAACATGATATCAAAAATAACCTCTGGGCATGACATGTCAAAATAAAGAAATTTATGAAACTTTTTTTTAATGGTCACGTGTAACTAGAAAAAAGTCAGATATTGAAGAAATATCGGACACATATTTTGAGACTTATAATTTGGACTCGTTTTTGGACTTATATTTCGTACTCATTTGTCGGACACATTTTTTCGGACTTATTTCTTCTGGACACATTTTTTGGACACATTTTTGGAGACATATTTTTTGGACATATTTTTGTAGACATATTTTTTTTTGGACACATTTTTTTTGGACATATTTTTTTGGACATATTTTTTTGGACATATTTTTTTGGACATATTTTTTTGGACATATTTTTTTTGGACCTATTTTTTTTGGACATATTTTTTTTGGACAAATTTTTTATTGGACATATTTTTCTGGACATATTTTTTTGGACATATTTTTTTGACACATTTTTTTTTGACAAAATTCATTTTGGACATATTTTTCTGACAAAATTTTTTTGACAAATTTTTTCGGACATTTTTTTTGGACATATATTTTAAGACAGTTCTCGGTAGAATATTTTATTAATCATTGTCAGTTAACAACATCTTTCACAAATGTTTTGAGAGTTTTTACGCCCCAGAGGACACGCAGTGAGTACACAAAAATTTCTCCAATGTTTACTCTTGATTCATCAGGTTGTCCGAGAAGATAATAGTCCCATTCTTTGTCCGAGAATATTGTCATGGTATAAAATAATGACACCATTTTTTCCATAAGCGACTTCAAAAACCAGTTGTTACAATCTTCAGTGAGTTTTTCACTGGCAACTTTATCAACTTTATAAGATATAGTGAATATTATTGTGGCATTATCATTTTTACTTTTCTCCGACATAAATTCTTTACGCAGATTTTTATCACATACTTTATCAAAGAGTGAAATTAAATCATTTTCCATTAGAAAATTTTAACTAGAGACATTAATGTCTCTCCTAATATTCATGCATTTCAAAGGAGAGTACGTGTTAAATTTTTGCATATTTTCATAAACACAATTTCGTACAAAGGATTTGTCGCATTTGCTTAAAAATAACTGGCATATTTCTCTTGTCTTCATTTTGGATTTGATATTAATGAGAAAAATATCAGAAAGTCGCTTTTATTTAAAGTTTTCGACGGTCATATTTCACCCACGTTTCAGTATATAAAGACAAACTTTTTGAATAAGTTTGTATCATGTTTTTTGTTCTCTTCTCCCACATGTATTTGAAGAGTGTCGAGGACCCAGACCAAACTATTCTTAATGATTGATGCTGAATATAACACACGCGTTTGCTTGATCATGAAATCGATACAGAAATGCTGTTTTATAATACCTTAAATTACAATTGCAAAATTCATGAAGATCAAACGTTTCAAGTTTTATCAAGTATCGTATCACCAGTCAAAGAGATTCATCATACTTTACAAAAATCAGAAGACTGTACAAAGATACTCAAACAATATGGCGTAATGTTTCTATGCTTATCAATTATAATTGGGACTGTAAATATAGTTGGAATGTTTTCTGTTATTCTCGCGTGGGAAAAATCTGCTGGCTACAAATTTCCGAAAAACTCGATTCCAAATCAAAAATCTCCTGTTGAAGAATCTGTGACACTTATTTGCATGAAAGAAACTAATGTTTAACCTACACACTTCTTTATAATAAATAAAAAATACTAACAAAAATTATATCAAATGAGACTTATTTGTGGCAGAGAAGTAGTGGATTCAAAACTAGAAAAGCCTTTTAGGTTAATAATTGGAAGTGGTTCAGGATGTGGAAAAATAACATTGTTAAAAGAGATTGTAGAGAAGTCTCATTATTCATCTCCATTTGATAAAATAGTTTATTGTTATCCTGATTATCTCGAGGAGATTCCAGTAGAATTCGATCAAATTATCGAATACCATG
This sequence comes from Oikopleura vanhoeffeni, assembly GCA_004367855.1. Taxonomy (NCBI): domain Eukaryota; kingdom Metazoa; phylum Chordata; class Appendicularia; order Copelata; family Oikopleuridae; genus Oikopleura; species Oikopleura vanhoeffeni. The sequence continues at coordinate 92,302 of SCLH01000229.1, forward strand.
CTGGTATTTGTGACGCAAAATATTTTTCAACCTTACCAAAAAATACACTTTTACTTTTTGATGACATGATGACCGAATGTGGTAAATCTGATGAAATTATGAAGCTTTTTTCTGTGATTGCTCGAAAAAAGAACATATCCATCATTTTTCTGGTTCAAAATGTGTATGACAATAGTAAACAGTTTCGAAATATACGATTGAATGCGACAGGGTTTATTNGTATCACCAGTCAAAGAGATTCATCATACTTTACAAAAATCAGAAGATTGTACAAAGATACTCAAACAATATGGCGTAATGTTTCTATGCTTATCAATTATTATTGGGACTGTAAATATGGTTGGAATGTTTTCTGTTATTCTCGCGTGGAAAAAATCTGCTCGCAACAAATTTCCGAAAAACTCGATTCCACATGAAAAATCTCCTGTTGAAGAATCTGTGACACTTATTTGCAAGAAAGAACTAATGATTAACCTACACACTTCTTTATAATAAATAAAAAATACTAACAAAAATTATATCAAATGAGACTTATTTGTGGCAGAGAATTAGTGGATTCAAAACTAGAAAAGCCTTTTAAGTTAATAATTGGAGGTGGTTCAGGATGTGGAAAAACAACGTTGTTAAAAGAGATTATTGAGAAGTCTTAGTATTCATCTTCATTTGATAAAATAGTTTATTGTTATCTTGATTATCTCGAGGAGATTCCAGTAGAATTCGATCAAATTATCGAATACCATGCTGGTATTGGTGACGCAAAATATTTTTCAACCTTACCAAAGAATACACTTTTACTTTTTGATGACATGGATACCGGTGTGGTAAATCTGATGAATTATGAACTTTTTTCTGTGATTGCCGAAAAAGAACATATCCATATTTTTTGGTTCAAAATGTGTTATGAAATAGTAAACATTTCGAAATATACGATTGAATGCGACAGGGTTTATTCTTTCAAATTTTTTGCGCTAATGATGTTAATAATAAAGAATTGCGAGCATTGGAGCTATTCACTAGTAAGCAAAACCTTATTGGACAAAGTTTATAGCAAAAACTATGCATATATATTTGTGAATGTTCATCCAATCGTCATTCAGAGTTTGAAATATACGTACAAAATTTTTTCACCTTTTTTACTATTTTAATAAAATGGAATATATTGCTATTCCAAAGGCAGAATAAATAAAACATTTCAAAATTTTGGAAGCCAAAAAATGATCTTTGACGGCAATCAAAAATGAGATTGAGATCGGGAAAACAAAAAAAGCTTCTAGAAAAAACCATAAAAAACAATCATCTGGTAGAAAGCGAAAGAGAAAAATCCCAAGCTCTAGTTCAACCACTTCAACAGACAATTTCACCCAAACCGAAACTGAATAATCAGAGTCAATTTGATCTTTAAATAGTGATTTAGCTCAACCGGGTGCATTACTCAAAAATTAAAATTTATTTACGGAATAATTTGACGCATTCTTTACATCGTCCCAAAAGAATAAAATTCCCAAGAAGACGTATAATAACACATTTTCCGGGACAAATTATACAATCAGACTTGATTGATATGCAAAAGTATTCAACGAAAAACAGTGGATTCAATTTTATTTTGGTAGTTATTGATTGTTTTAGTGAATTTTTATGGTGTGTTCCCATTAAAAACAAAGCGCAAAAGAAACTATTCTTGGGTTGCGCACAATTTTTTCACAGATGAAATACCCGGTTCAAACAATAATATTTGACCAAGGCTTATAATATGTAAATATTATGGTGAACAATCTTTTGAAAGAACGCGGTATTCATTCTTATAACATAATTCCCAAAAATAAAGCTAGTTCAGCCGAACGTGTCAATCAAACTGTAAAGCAAGCAATTCGGAAGCTTTTTACAGAGCACAAAAATGAAAAATGGGTCTCTTACTTAGATGATTTAGTCGATAATTATAACCATACGTATCATACAATGATTAAAATGGCACCAGTTAATGTTACATGGCATAATCGAAAATAAGTATTTACGATTTTGTTCCCAAAGAAACATTTCATTATAAATTGTAAATTGAAAATTGGAGACAAAGTACGAATTTCTTTGAACAAAAATATTTTTGAAAAAAGTTATACAAAAAATTGGAGTCAAGATATTTTCAAGATAACGAGGGTGTTTCAAAAATAAAGTGTATGCTGGTACAGACTGAAAGATGTCGAAGGCTTTATTTACCCAAAATCAAAATATTTTTACGAACTCAATCAAGTATGATTTTTATTCCAGTAACTTCAAACGAGCTTCCAATCAAAATAAAACTTAATAAATCATATGGTAAAAGTTTGATTGGTCTCGTTAACTTTCAGCTCAATGGTTTGAAAGAACCAGCTATGATTGATGTGACGTGCAATCAAATACACTGTTGAGAATCCTAAACGAATTTTAAAGGTTTTAAATCTAAATATTAAACTTTCAAACATTTATTCAATTAAGACTTTGGCATTTAATCGCGTGAACAATACAAATTGGGACTGGTATCTCACTTGGGAAGCCGCAAACCTTGAATTTTATCCATTAGATTCTTGTGATCAATTCCTAGAAGTTAATATTTCAAAAACATTTAAAGGATATTTAGAGTTTCTGCCAACACACAGACCAAATTTTCCAGACCACGATCCTTGTGTCATATTCAATTTGGTTATAAATCCAATCACCGATAGGGAAAATAAGTGGAATTGTATATAAAGACTTGGAATCATCAATCATAAACACAATGCGTACACCAGGGATAGGGAACCGTAAGAAAGTTTTTAATATTTGTCTTTGGTATATTAAAATTGTATTTTTACAACGTTTCGAATTTATTATTCATCTTCAGGTAATGAGTGAAAACAGAAATATTTTTCAGAACGAAAAGTTGACACAAAAAAAGAGAAACCAAAGTAATTTGGCAAAAACGGGCTCTCAGAAAATTTTGCCAAATTAACAGCCCGTTTTTCAAGTGATAGCTAAAACTTTTTTTTAACTTGACAACTACAAATCAAGTTTGTTTTTGTGTGATTAACTTGTTTGTTGAGGTCAGGCTTATGTAGTGTGATATGTAAACCTTCAAAAATTTTCCGTTGAAAAACATTTACAAGGTTGGTTTCTAGAATTGTGAAGCGCTCGTGAATAAAAATTNAATATAGCAAAAACAAATATAATTTGTGCCTGAAAAACCCAAATACAAAAGTTTTTAATGATATGCTTGGAAAGGGATAAGAGAAAAAAAACAATGTTGGAAAGCGAGCTAAACAGACGCTTAAGAAAATTAAAAAATTATATCGGGAGCTACGCAAGAGACGAATTGAAAGAAATAAAAATTAAGTTGTTCCCAACTTTAATTGTTATCAACTTGGACAAACAAGAATCAAAAGCCACTCATTGGATATCGATTGCTGTTTACCAAAATGAACTTTTTTATCTGCGACTCTTTAGGAGGAATTAATCCGTCACAATCATTAACGGTTGAACTGATTGATTTTTTGAACGTTTTGACAAATCACCGAGCAATATTTATGACAAAACAACTTCAACCAAAATTTTCAGATAATTGCGGGAAATATTGCGTTTTATTTGTTAAACAAATATCCCTAAATAATTTTTTTTGTCAATTTTTATCGATTTTTACAAAAAACAAAATCAAAAATGATTCAATTGTTACTTTTCTATGCTGACATTTGATCATAAATTTTCATTGTGTTTATAAACCTGAATTTGCATTTATTAATTTATTTATAAAATGACGCAAACTGAAAGAGAGCAACTTTCAACGCAGAGAATTTATCCGACAATCGATAATGACGATTTGTTAAAATTTAGAATTCTCCCGAATTCTAAGGGTCAACTTGATTTGAGAAATGTAATGCATCATTTTATTACATCTTGTCCATCTCCTGCTGAAGAAAATGTTGTTTTAAGACCTCAAAAATTTTTTTTGGAGCAAAGCAGTTTTCTAGTGTGGAAATAAGAGTGAATGGAGAGTCAGCAACTCGGAAGTCTTGTTCAAACGAATTTTTTCTGTCTTCATATTTTGAACACATTTGTAATTATACATCTGATTATATGACTACTGCTTTCAGACCATCAGGTATTTTCGATTGCTGCCCAAAAAAACAGTTTTAGCTGACTCCAGGGATAGCAAATCAGGCTCTAATGAGTTTGAGATTTATATGGGAATGAATACATCCATTTTTGGCTCCGGAGATTTGCTTCCTAGTAATACGCCCATAGAAATAAGTTTTGAGCGAACAAGTTGAGAATTCTCGAGTATTTTATTCGCATCAACAGATATGCCAGATTTGGTAAATACTTTGAAAGACGTTTACCTGACTGTACCATTTGTCAGGGATGAAAAAATGTTTCATTTGGAAAGAAATGGTATAACGAGGCCTTTGAAAATAAATTACGATGAATATATTATAAAAAGATTCAATATTCCGACTGGTTCAACCTCAGTCATGATCAATAATGTTTTGACAGGTGCATCACCAGAAAAATTATTTTGGGGCATTCAAACTGCAAAATATTTCACGGGATCATACTCGAATAGTTCAACCCGGTTTCACCGTCAACTTATGTCTAAAGCTATTTTATATGTAGACGAAAAGGAAGTGTCGGATTTTCCATATAAAATGTCTGAAAATCATATTTCTATTCCTTGTGTTAAATTGTTGGAAAATACTGATAAACAGAACAATGGCTTTTTGAGCACAATTATGTCGATGGATCAATATAACATGGGTAATTTCAAATTATCTGCTAGTTTTGATCCCAACGATACAGGATCTGTCAGTTTTGGGTTTTAATTTGATAAAGCTGTTACTGACGAACTTATTCTTCTTACTTGTAGCGCTGTGGGACGCTGTTTAAAACTTGACCACAATCGAAATTTCCAAATCATTTAAAAAAAAATAGTTTGGAAATTTTTGTTAATATCTTATTAGATTTGCATTTCAATTACTCATGTCACTTGCATGTCGATTACTCATTATATGCATGTCAATGTGTAATCAAACCAATTCCGTCAAGATGTATCCATTTTATTTCTGTTTTGACTATTCACCTGCAAAATATTACATAAAATTGAAACACAAATAAAATATTTTGTTATTTATTTCTTCACTTTGACAGACTTTAATCAGATGCTATGTATTTTCAATTTTCGCAAATGACCTCTAAAATAGAGTTTTGTATCAGTGATAAGAAACAAAATGTTCAAATCAGTATGTACATGAAAAAGTTTTTTGATGTTCAATTTTGATCTTCTTTTCAATTCAAATTTTAATTTCCCATCATTTCTTGACCGAGTCCATATTTCGAAACCAAAATCAAGTTTTTCTTCCAAATTATCAATTTGATCTTCGAGTCTTAGGATATTATGTTCTTTGAAATAATCGACAAATTTTGAACTTGAAATGTCAAAAATATCAGTCACCCGAAAAAAACTTTTTTTAGTGTAATTCAATCCTGGCGGTAGCACAAAAACTTTACCGGGATTCGTATGAAAATAGTAACCATACCAAGCTTCTTTTATAAAGACACCTGGACCAAAGTTTTCTGATTCCATGAAATAATTATTTTTTTGATAGAAAATTTGACATTTCATAGTTTTTGCTAATTCGTTTATTGTCTTTTAGCCAGTAAACAATTTTATTCAGCAAAGAATCACGTTTTTCTAGCAGTTCATCATCTATTTTATAATTCGTAAATTTTTGATAAATTGGGAGGTCATAATCAAATTTCTCTGATAAAATACAAGCATTAATAACATTTGTTATTAGCATCTCAAATAGTTTTGATATAATGAAATAGATAAACAAAAAAAATAAAAATATGTTTGCATTATTGTGCCCGAGGGCAGGTTGTATTTATTTTCACACGTAGTGATATCAAATATATATATATATATATAATCAAAAAAACGAGTCAAAAATGTTTCCAAAAAAACTATTCGAAAAATTTTATCAAAAAAAGTTGTCAAAAAATTTTGTCAAAAAAAAATTTGTCAAAAAAAAATTTTGTCAAAAAAAAAATTTTGTCCAAAAAAAAAAGTGTCCAAAATAAGGTGTCCAAAAAAATTTTGTCCAAAAAAAAGGAGTCCAAAAAAAAGGTGTCCAAAAAAAAGGTGTCCAAAAAAAGGTGTCCAAAAAAAAGGTGTCCAAAAAAAAGGTGTCCAGAAAAAAGGTGTCCAAAAAACGTGTCCAAAAAAAAAAGTGTTCATAAAAAAAGGTGTCCATAAAAAAAGGTGTCCAAAAAAAAGGTGTCCAAAAATAGGTGTCCAAAAAAGGTGTCCAAAAAAAGGTGTCCAAAAAAGATGTCCGAAAAAGGTGTCAGAAAAAGATGTCCAAAAAAAAGTGTCAGAAAAAGATGTCCAAAAAAAAGTGTCCAAAAAAGGTGTCCAAAAAGATGTCCAGAAAAAGTGTCCAAAAAAAGGTGTCCGATATTTCTTCAATATCTGACTTTTTCCTAGTAACACGTGACCATCAAAAAAGACTTTCATACATTTCTTTATATTGACATGTTATGCCCAGAGGTTATTTTTGATATCATGTTTAATTCATTAGATATGAATAATATCATTGATTCATAATTGAAAAACACTTAAAAATCTTGTATACCTAGAGAAAATTATTGTTTAAGAGTTGTCAATTCTTTAATTATGAATAAAACGTTCTTCTTATATTTAAGAGGTTTTGTGTTTGAAAATAAATTTGGAATTTGTCTATGATTCATTCTCAATTTTCTAAGAAGTTCATTCATTATCAACTTCATCAAAATTAAGTAAAAAATTACAACCGTCTATGTTATACCTGACTGATTTAATAAATTAAGTATTAAACTTTAACACTGTTTCAAACCTTGGCCTTGAAACTAGAATCTACTTTCATATTTTTACAAAATAAGCATCGAAAACCTTCAACTTTAATTTCACGCCAACAAGTATCATATTATAAAATATCAATTAAAAATGTCATTATTTTTACGTTGTTTTCGAAAAAATGGAACAAAATCTATCTTTTTTTTCAAAAATAATTATTTTTTCATACCCATTATCTCGGGGGGAATTTCTTTCTTGAATATTGTCAAAGCTATAGTGCCTGGGGCAAGTTAAAATGGGCACTGGAGCAGTGAGAGATATACTACTAAAGGGGTTTGTGCTGGATGAGTCATATTTTACGTTACTCAATCCGTTTGTTGTGGCAATTGATGACGACCGTCTGGGTGGCGAATCTCGAGCTGTTCAGGTAATGAGTTCATTTTCGAAAAAAACATTCTCTACTGGACTTTTTGATGACACACTTTTCTTCACGCCGACGAGTGAGTCATAGCATGATCCAAAATTTTAAGCTCAAAATTATTTAATTCTAACTGTTATAGTTAGATATTCCTGATCTCTATGTGACAAGTCATCGCCGTAATAAAAAGTGTCTAGATTCGTTTCTAATTCCCATGGTTACTTAGGCTAACTTTTTTTTCTCTTTTTAGGGCTAATACTTTCGAGCGCAATGTTCTCACGATTTGTCTCCACTTAAAAAGTATGCCAGAAAGTCATCGTCGAGCACCTTATCTTCTCCACCAGTTGAAATTTTGATTAAGTTCAGCAGGATTTTTAATTTGAATCCGATGACACAGCTCACTTATTTTAACTTTATTTCGAAAAATGCATTTTTGACAAAATGTGACATAAAAATAAAAATATTTGTCCACTGATAACGTAGCCCCGACAGGGGGTTTTTTTTGAACTGTTTTCAGATAAAGTTTTTGGCATGAAATCGAACATCCTGCTGAGATTTCTTCAAAATTTTTGATTGAATCTGAGCAGGGTGGTCCATGCGTGAATATCCTGAACATGCGCTTACCTCGTGTCAATTTTTCGAGGCAGTTGACAATAATTTGATTAAAATGAAAGACGTTTTCATAAATAAATGGGTCGCAATAGCTTTATTAGGTATTGTATTATTATTATCTATTCAACTTTCCAGGGCTTCGAAAATTCAATTATCAATTTCCAGTTCAAAATTTCTAAATCTAAAAAAATTTTGAATTTCAAAATCTCAAAAATTTTGAATTTCAAAAATTTTTCAATTTTTTTTTACCTATATAGAACTTCTAGTTATAATTTTTGTTTATCGTTTAGGTTTTTTAACCAAGAAAAAATATTTTTCCCCCGTGATTTGATTGTTTGGAGACAGTTTAAATGAGGTCAAATCAAAATTCAAGAAAAACTCTAGAGCAGACAGAGAATTTTGGTTAACGTCAATAAATTTCTCGTGGTCGACTGACTCTTAAAATAATTTATTTTTTTCAAATTAATACATCGGAAAGGCTTTAAAAAAGGTCGCCTCGACCCACCCCTTAACCCACATACTCAGAAGTTATGAACAGTGACGTACTTAGCGGTGACGAATCTGGCCACCTGACTTTAAAAAATCATATTTTATCCAAGTTAACGTTAGCAAAAATATAACTATAATTCAATAGCTTCAATAATTATTTGATAGAAAAAAAATTAAATTATATTTTTTCGGTTTTTTACGATAATTTTTTCTCTGAGACAATATCGTAAATAGAAAAATATTTGACTAAAACCTTCAATTGAAGAAAAACGGTAAGGAAATCAGTTTGTCATATAAATATAAAAATAACCGCCGATAATGTTCCACCGTAACAGACCCTTTCGCGATATTTTTTGGCTTCTAATAACAACCTCATAAGTACTTTTATCAAGTTTGTGCGACACAAAAAAATAACCAAGAAATTAAGTGAAGCGCCGAATTTAAGGGGGTTCTATTTTTCATCTCCACGTAGATTGTTTAATTATATAAAGAAATGAAAATTTGAAAAAAATTTACCATTCTGGAATTTTTTCATAAAATTTGAAAAAGCTTATTTTGAGTATATAGGTTCTATAGGCAAGTCGTATCTTTTGAACTAAAAGAACTAGAGGTCTTATTTATGATTTTTGAACTCAAGGTGGCTTTTTTAGTCATATAAAGTCAAAAAATTGTAAGAAATTACCAAAAATTTCGAAAAAAATATTAAAATTTTTTCTGAGTGTCGAAAATAAAAAAATCTTTTCTGCTCTAGCGCTCGAACGTTTAAATATTTGGTCATAGTTTATAATACCGTTTCCAAAAACATTCAACTTACGAATCGTTTGGTCTTAAAAAAAACTGATTGACGAAATGGATGTCAAAAATAATTTTCAAATCGTACTCCTGGGAGTTAAAAAATGAAATCGTTACATCGGACACAATATTTTTGTTGACAATTATTACAAAAAACTATAGTGCACGGAAAAATAGTTTGCCATGTAGCATGAAAAAAAATACAACTTTCCGTGGCCAAAATAGCAAAAAACAGTTCTTTCGCCTAATTTGATGCCTTGTTAGTGAGAAAATTAAAAAAAATCGACAACAATTTTTTCCGGCTTTGAAATTTGCAGATAATGTCAAATTTTGAAACATTTCCTAATAACGACGAAAAAAATACGGCTTTTTCAAGAAATGTTTTGCTCCTGGTTAACCTCATTTACTGATTGGTTCAACATGCTATCTTAAAAAATATAATTTAAAACGTCTTCCAGAGATTACGAACTAACTTATCAGAATGTTTTAGTCACTTCCTATGTCTATGCCGAGAGAAATAAGCAATTCAAAAAGTCCATTTTGCCTATAGAACCCCTTAAATGTCTAAAGACAAAATCACAGTATTTGATATTCATATGAAATGTTAATTTTCATACCAGGAACATTTTTTGGAACGAAGAGTAGATATAATTAATTTAAACAAAAAAATGCCTTGGCGGGTTTTTCCCAAAATTTAGGTCAAAATTGAAATTTGAAGTAGAAAAAATAGCTGGGACGTGAAGTTTTTTCTCGTTTCTGGTCGTAACTTACCGGAATTTACGATGAAACTAGATTGTAGTTAGATCTTTTTAGTTGAAAGTTCGTTTTAAATGTCGAAAACCCTAAATACGGGAAAATATTTTTTAACAAATAACATTTTTTAACAAGAAATTTTTTAACAAAACGCTGTTTTGTTAAAAAATGCTGTTTTGTTAAAAAATGTTTTGTTAAAAACCCCTGCCGTTTAGGCCCTTGCCCCTGTATTTAAACACAGGTATTATAATTTAAGGTATTAAAAAAAAATCTTCGAATTTCTTTTAAATTTACTCTCGAACAAACCATCTTTTATTTGTAAAACATTTAGCGCGAAGCTGCAAAAAAATTCGGATTAGGAGCTGTTCCTAATGATCTCATCGAAAAATATCAACGCCTATACACGAAAAATCTATACAAAAATTAGACGATGCAAATCGAGCACTCAAGAAATATGGTCATGTTAACAAAAAGGCTCTTGATCAATTTATGTCATTTTCGGAAGAACGATCAAGGTAAATATAAATTATATGGCTGACACATTTTTTGGTCAATTTTATTGCAACATGGTTTTTATATGGATGTCTATTTCATTTTGCCTAGAAAATTCACTTTATTTATTATTGCATACAAGGTGTCCGACTTCATTGTCTTTTAAATCCTTAAGGGGGTAGCAGCGATGTGGCAGATTGGTACATTTTTTCAGAGTGATTTTTGAAAAAAAAAAATGTGAAAAATTTTTATTTTATTTTTTTATCTAAAATGAAAGTGTTCATACTTGCAAACGTTTATATTTTTAATTTTTAACATACTTAAGTATCTGTAAAATATCAAAAACACTTTTCATAAACTCCATTTCCAACTTGACCGGATGTGGGATTTTTTTAAAGGCGATATTTATAAACTTCAGACATTGTCGGGTGTATGCACTAATTAGTGAGAGAATCATTATCCACATGCAAAATTTTTAAATATGAAAGTTTTTTTTCCATGAAAAATAGAGAAAAACAGCTTTTTAGGAAAAAAATTGACCTTCAATTGAGTTTAAATATAAAAAAATGTCCTGACTTTAAAAGTTAAGTAGCCTATTACACCCGCAATTTATACAGATTTTTAAAAATAATAAAATTTTTTATAAATTGCGTGCCAAATGGCACACAACCGGTTCCTTAAGCAAGTGTTGTAAATTTCATCAGAAGTTCAGAAACGATATTCACGTTGACCCTTGCATCGTGAAATACGGAAACCAAATAGATACCAGAAAATTTCACAAGTGATTCGCCTGATTTTTTACAGAGATTTCAAAAAACTACTAATAAAATTTTGGACTTGATTTGTGGCAAATTTTCATAATATTTCTAAAGAGTCGACAACAAATGACAAAAAACATTTCATGATTTTTCAAACAGCAGTCAGAAAATATGTAGACATGCATGAAAAAAGTTAAAGTGGCTATTTTTTTCGTTTTTATTCACAGATTTCATAAAATAATCAGAAAAAATTTTGGACGAAAAAATGCTTAAATTTTCATAATGCTTTGAATTTTTTCGAAAATTTTACGAATTATAAAATAAAAGTTTGAACTCAAATCTTTCCTTAAATAGATAAAAAATGATTTTAATGAGCTGATACACTTTATTTGTGTTCAGCTAACGATAATAAGCACAAAAAAATTAACCAACTAATTATTTTCCGTAATATTAAATTGACGCCAGTCTGCCACATCGCTGCTACCCTTAAATCCGCTAAAAATTCAAATTGTCCCCAGAAAAGTGTTGAAAAGGGAAATCGCCGATATATATCATATCGAAGAATCAAAAATGCCATGAAATTTAAAAAAATTTCGAAGTATAATTTATACACCAAAACACACGCTTATGGATTTATTTTAACTCCAACACAGTGNTGAAAATTTGTGGACGAAAAAACAAGTGACAATTTGCGGACGAAAAAAAAGTAATAATTCAGTAGTTGCCTTTTATACTTGTTCTAGATCCAAAATATTTCGAGTTCAATATTATCATATTTTAATAATTCATTATAAATTGAAAAAGAATGACTGGGAAAATCACTTTAAAAATTAATCCCAGAAAGTTGCAACCTCGCAAAAAATTTAAATTGACTGAGGAAGATGTCAACGCAATTACAGAATACAGTCAAGGTTTCAAACTTTCAGAAAATTTAACATTTGAAAGCTCCAAAATTATTGTTTTTCATCCGATTTAAGCGAGATGAACTTTTTTGAGGCGCTTTAAGTGGCAATTGATTTGGTGCATTTTTATGACATAATTACTGCAAAAAATGTAGGAGCCGGGATACCTTTAAGCGGGTATCCGACTCTGATTTAATAAAGGCCTTAGAGGCATTAAAAATGTTTCAAATTTATACGGGGAGATACAGGGTGTAAGATTTTTCCTTCTTTTTTCCAAATTGGAGAGCGATGAGAACGCTTATGTGAACGGTTAATTTGGCGAAAAACCAACGTCTTTCTCAGATTTAACCAATCAAAACGTGGGAATCAAGTCTATCCAATTTGGAAAAAAGAAGGGAAAACCTTACACACTGTAATTTTTTTTTGAGATTTTCCATCGGAAATTCTATCTCCTCTGAGGTCAGATTTCAAAATTCACTCAAATTTTTGCAAAAGGAAGCTCAGAACAAATTGAAACTTCTGTTGAGCCGGTTTTTTTCATTCCGACCCCAAACTCAAAATATGAATTTTTCAAGGACACGTGAAAAAATTTCCGAAAAAAAGTGCTTCGATTTTTTTGAAAGTAGACTCAAAAGAAAGCTGGGGAAACACTTAATAGAAAGTTGGGTTACGTCAAGCCGAAATTTTGAAGTTTTGGGGGTCAAATTGAAACAAACGTTATTTGTCCACTTAAATTTGAAAAAAATTTTAAAATTTCGAATTTTTTTGTTATTCTTATTTGGATTATTTTGTGCTTTCAAAATATGCACGATTAAGTTGGTGCATTTTTATGACATAATAACTGCCGAAAATGTAGGGACCGGGATACCCTTAACGGAAATTTGAAGAAAAACGGGTTTCTGATTGGCTCAAATTATTTTTCTGAAATTGTCACTTTTTTAGTCATCTGTTCTGCCCAAATTCAGCAGTAATTTAATCTGGCTGTCTACCCACCGGACGAAAAAAAAGTGACAAGTAAAGAAAACTCAGGCTGTATGTGTATGTAAATCTAACTAAATTGGGCGATGACATAAACCCTAAGATCACCGAATCAAAAAACATTATAGGGGCGGGAAAGATAGTAATTATATTCATTCACATATAACGTCATGCCAAAAATTCATTAAAAATCAAAGAAAAATTTTTAGAGCCTCAAAATCGAGCCAATTAAAACCAATGCAAGTTTATAAAATCAAATTAGATTTTTTTCGTAGCAAGTTAAGCATTATAGCAAAGAACTTTAAGAGTTATTTTGACCGTCTTGACTCTGAGGCCTACTACATACGCACTTTAAACCCAGATCATAATTATCAGAAAAATCACAAGCGCTTTGCTATATTCTAAACAGGATATAAATTTTTTTGAAATTTTAATCCCAATATTTAGACTTTCATATTCCGCTTGTTGTTCTAGTACACTGTATTCTCAAACTTGAAACTTATTTGTGCTTTTTAGATTTCTCTAGATTTAGATCAAGTTCAGACTTTGCGAGTTTTATTCACTGTTTTTTTAAACAACTTGATAATGCCATAAAACGAAACTTCGTAAAGATATTTAAATTAAATATATATGATATATAACTCAATCAAAGTGAAATTCTCATAAGTAGATTTGAGAAATTCAATTCGGTGATATGGTGTCATTAATGACTAACTACAATTTGGAATAAAAACCTTTCACGCTCACAAAGTTTTTTCGGTGATATTAACAAATTCGGCGACGTAAGGCCGGTTATAAGGGGCTTCTTTTGTGATAATTGCATCATTTTGCTGTCGAAACCATGATTTGGCAAACTGTCGGCCGACTGTGAGGCGTTATAAAGACTTTGAATTATCTATTATACGTTATTTTAATAACTTATTTATCTATATATATTAACTGGATGGAAATCTGACAACGATATATAATTATAATGTCAGGCTTCAAAAAGCAGTCAACCCTTTCTCATATTTTGGTGTAAATTTTTTCAATCGACAGTTTTCACAAGACAATAATTGAAATTATATACTTATCTGATAATATCAGAGAGATATATCACAAGATTAATTGCAACAGCGCTTCGTAATGAAATTATTAAAGCGACAATTTTGTCGAAAATATATCTTTTTGTTAGTACATAATGTACTGTACATTTCCTACTTAATATTTTCTACATAAGATTTTGTCACGGTTAATTAAGCTATAATATATCCGTCCGCCGTCTATAATTTAAACTGGATTTGTCACGGCAGAACGCCAGGGAGACTTTCGAAAAATGGTAAATTCATTGAAAATATAATTTTTCTCTTTTTGTTTTGTTGAGATGAATAATTTGCTACGCATATTTTGCTACCATATATTGTTTAGCTGACCGTAATTTCGTCGTAAAAAATTGTCCACTTAATTTTAAATTTTAGTAAAATTGTGCTTTAGAAAATATTTTCAACCTTGAGATAATTTTCGTCAAAAATAAAAAACTTTTGATTAATATTTACCAAATATACGATTGATGTACTTTTACAAATAAAGTTACGAATGATATACTTATTTTAAATTAGTTATTCACATGTGTTGTATTATTAGAATAAGTTATTTCATCAATCCAACACATGTGAATAACTTAATTATCATTTCACCAACGTTTTGCTATTATCTAACTTTTTCATAGGCAATTTTGTTAATAATAAATATCACCCTAGTTGATTTTTTTAACGAAGCATATAAATGCTTTTACCGACAAAATAAGGGTTCTCATTTAAGGTCGAAAACACATGTTTATAACTTTTTCCCTAGAACATATTTTCCGACTGCATATTTTTTGTTCTGTATTTAAACTATTATACCGTACTGATGATGAATGAAAAATTCGAAATTAATATACAAAATGAATAAAAAAAATTTATAAATGCTAGATGTATAAAATTTTCGGACAAAACGGGCAATTGTTTTCGAGAAAACATTTTTTCGTCATGAACTTTTTTCGTCAAAATAATTTCTTCAATTTAAAGTCTAGAAAATCATAAGAAAATCAAATTACGTTTCACTTTAATTTAGTTTTGAGACTTTCATATGAATTTCGAAAAGACTAGTTTCTGACCAAAACTTTATTTTTATAATAAATCATTCATTTTGATGAAAAAATTAATTTGACGAAAAAATGTGTCCCCCTGTTTTCTAACTTTTATCGTTTCTTAATTGCTAGTTTTGTGTATCAAAAAAGCATTTATTTGATAATTTAATGTTTTTTCAAAAATTCTCTTAATTTTTTTCTCATTAACCCACATACTCATTTTGGTAACAAACTACCAGGTCCACTCTGTATAGCTCAGTTTTATATAGTACCATCGGATTAAGTTGTTATTTGAAGTCGGTTGGTTTTTCACTATGCTTTATCATTTGGCAGTCGAATCTTCTCTCTATCTTCCATACTTTTTACGATCTAACAACTTTGTCGGGGCACCGTTGTCGATTTTAAAAAATGACATGAGTTTTTTAACTTGAAAAAAATATTTTTTTCTCTATTCCTTCGAATAGTCCGATAGAAATTTGACATCATTTTTTGTCCCAAAATTTCAAGAATATTGATACTAAATTCAGCATTTTTTTAAATAAAACCTGATTTTTTATTCATTCACTTTTTTCGGTTTTTGATATTTATTCATCAAAATTCATTCTACTCGGGTATTACGACATAAATCGGATTTTTTTAATTTTGGTACCTCATCACTGTGAACAAATCTTATTGAAAATGAAACCTGACACATATCGATATCATGATATCATTTAATAACTTAATGAAATAGAGAGCACGGAACATATTTTTTGCGCCAATCAGGGTAGCTGGCAACGGTATTATTTGATGTGCACTTCCTTTAGGGGGTTATCCATGCTGGAATGGCTTTTTCGAAAGCCCATAACTTTTTATTCCTTCATAACAATCTTATGAAAATCTTAGGAATAGTAGTTCGTAATCTCTGGAACACATTTCACTTCTGACTTTTTTCATAGCATGTTCGACCAACCGGTAAATTGAGTTAACCGCGAGCAATTTTTTTTTGAAAGTCCTTCTTTTTCGAATTTGGCTGTAAATCGACAAAAAAGTGCGTGAAATCGAAAATTTTGAATATAAAGTGAGAATTAGACAATTTAAATGCAACCAAAAGATTCCTTGGGTACAGTTTGCTTGAAACAATATAAGCAACTATGGTCTGATTTTGAACATAAACGGTGCTAGAGATCAAAAAATAATTTTGATGAAAATGTTTATTTTTTTTCTAGAATCCGCTGTGTTTAAAATCAGACCATAGTTGCTATTATCGTTTCCAGCAAACCGTACCCAAAGAATCTCTTGATGGCATTTCAATTCTATTCTATTCTCACTTTCAAATTCAAAATTTTTGATTTCGCGCACTTTTTGTGTTCCAGAGATTACGAACTACTATTCCTAAGATCTTTATGAGATTGTTATGAGGGAATAAAAAGTTATGAGCCTTCGAAAAGGCCTTTCTAGCATGAACAACCCCCTTAATGTGCACTAAATTAACTTTTCAGTATGTACCCGTAGCGCATAGATGAGATAAATGTAGGCCTATGGCATATTTTATATTTTGCGACGAAAATAACGTTTTTTACGGTTACTAAATAATAATAATAAAAAAAAATGTACCATAATTTAGCCACCTTTGATAAAAAATGCGCGTTTTTTAGTTTTATTTTCAAAAAACGATTTATACAGTATATATAATCGATCTCAGAAAATCAGATTAAACTACTTGATTAATTAAGGCATCATTTATATGACCGCTTTACAGCGCTATCAACCAACCTACCAAATTGGCATGAAAGGACAGCTTATGAAGGAATTATGATAAACCTACACCAACCTACACTCAATAAACAGTTGACATTTAAAAAGTCAAATTTAATTTGCAGCTGTATGACACGAATGAACAATCTTTTTGAACAAATTGAATAGAGAGCTTTTAAGTTGGCCTATTAGGCAAGGCAATTCGAGGCACACTATTGCTAAATTACTTTTGTGCGAATTCGCTAGAAAAATTCTACTCACTCTGAAAAATTATAGATTTAAAGATGATTGTAATAAATCGAAAGCTTATCAATATTTAGTTTTACTTAAAATGCAATATAAACAAAGTTAGCTCAAAGGCAGGGGGTTTTTTAACATAAATTTTTTTAACAAAACATTTTTTAACTAAAACAGCATTTTTTAACAAAAAAGTTTTTCAACAAAAAAAATCCATTTTTTAACAAAAAAAACATTTTTTAACAAAACATTTTTAAACAAAAATACATTTTTCCCCGATATAAAATTTTGAAGTTTTTAAGACTTTTTTGCGTTAATTTTTGTTACAGTTAAATAATTTATGATTGCAAAAGTAGAATAATGCTTAAGGGGGTAGTCGTCGCAAATAGATTTCGCTAAAAAGTTGAGACTATACTAAATCGGCCAAAAAAATGACAATGAGCTTGGTGTAAGATTTTTTTGATTACAAGTTTAACCGCTAGAGGGCCTCAAAGACCAAATCTTAAAAACCTATCTCCTCCTTAAATACAAATAGGATCAACCCAATTTTTCGTCTATAGCTGCAGTACGAAAATATCAAACTTTAATTCGAAGGATGATTTCAATATTTGAAGTTTTTTCNGAAATCCTTGTCGTGGTGGTCTGCGAGTTGGCCTTGCACGCTCGTCATCATGGTTCCACTTCCGCTATACCGTATGGCCCATACCGTATAGCCTATACCACGGTATTAGCATCCCTTTTGAAGAAACTAAAAAAAAATTATTTTGAAAAAAACGTTTAATTTCGATTCTTTAATAGCCAAATTAAATTTTTAAAAAAAACACATAATGAAAATTATTGATCATTTTTTTAATTTTAAAATAGCTTAATTTAATTTTTGAAAAAAAAACACATAATG
>SCLH01000229.1:110889-123090 GCA_004367855.1 Oikopleura vanhoeffeni
AATCAATGAAACCGAACAATCAGAATCAAAAAAACTCAACTTGGTTGTTGCTCACGTTCTTCTCAGGTTATTGAAGTAACAGATAATGCATTTGTTATTCCAAATAGATCATGGATGAAATACTTTCTGATATGTTGATTGGAGCGTGCGATCTCTTCACTTTTATTGATTTTTATAAAAAGCAAAGATTTTGTCAAAATATATCAGAGAAATAATGTGTTCCTACATTTTAACTTTGCACATTGGCATAATTG
Source organism: Oikopleura vanhoeffeni (assembly GCA_004367855.1). Taxonomy (NCBI): domain Eukaryota; kingdom Metazoa; phylum Chordata; class Appendicularia; order Copelata; family Oikopleuridae; genus Oikopleura; species Oikopleura vanhoeffeni. The sequence continues at coordinate 111,144 of SCLH01000229.1, forward strand.
AAACCCATTTTGCCTTAAAAAAGCAAAAGTGTTCTTACCATGTTCATAACTAGTACCAAAATGACCACATATTTCAACTAAAAAAGATAAATAAAAAGAAAAGGATTTATAACCAAGCCCCTGATAGCGGACACCCACACCTACACCACAAATATAAGCATGACACCACGTCAAAATAAGGGGGAAGACACATTAGAATTAATTTTTATTAAATTTCAATATGGTGAATCAAAAATGAGCTTTTTAGGGGTTCTGCATATAAATACCACAAATAAATAGCAAAAAATTCTGCTAGGAATAAAAATAAATTTTAGTGGCCTATAGATGTACTCATTTTTAATAAACAAAAACACCTTACGAACCATGTTTCATTACACCTTAGCTAGAAAAATATTCTTTATAAATTCCCCATATTTTTGTATAATTCCACTGGTTCATCGTACCTGGGAGTTGAAATCATCCATAAAAAATTGGGCTAGACCTTTTTACTCGGGATATAACTACAGAAAGCATTGAAATTAGACATCCAAAGATCTTTCTCAGAAAGCGTCTGCCATGCTTATCTCTTCTGCATTCGATGAGATGAATAGTTGAACATATCTTAAAAAATATGAAGATCACATAAAACGTTCAAATCATGTGTAATCATGTAAACCTGATGCCAGCGTTGAGCAAAAATCATTAATCGGGATCAATAAATCAATTAAAAAAGATGCAATAAAATACAGACAAAAATCATCCTTTAAAAGTCCAAATTAAAAAATAATAAAAAATTATGTACTAAGCATATTATCGTAATTGATAAATAGTTATGAAATCGAACAAAAAATTAAGTTGCGGAATTCGTCTGTCCGGAGTTCCGCAAAAAAATGATTTTCTAAAAATACCTGAATCGTCAAAATACCTGAGACTTTTCTTAAAGCTGGGCTTCGAAGCGGGGCTAACACAGGAAAATACAACGGCAAATATTACGAAACTTATTTACCGCACGACAATCCCGAAATTATTATTGGGATTTTATATACAATACAAAAATAGACCCAAAATATGTCAGCATAATCAGATCCCAAATTCAGGATAAAACCTTATAGAATAAAATGCAAAAACACCTCTTGAAGAAAATCGTAAAATTTATAAAACTAACTTTGTGAATTCACACTGTTCAAATGTCATATTGATGGAAACTGAAAATTACATATTACGGTCTTTCCTTGGTAAGCATAAATAAGCCATAACATCACTTATCAATGTTACATAATCTGACAATATTATGCACACTAATGGCATTAAATTAGCAACTCGATCTTAAACTTTTTGGAAAAAAAATAGAGAGAAATAGAACTTTATGGCATTTGAACACTCAAAAAAACTAAACCAGCACGGGTTAAAGAATTCCAATTGCAACCGGGGGATACACTTATCAATCGACACAGTAGCATGCTCGATAATCAAAACAACTAAAACAGAATTTTGTGAATTCAGAGTTTGATTTGACTGAATAACGATTATGCCTCCAGAAAAATTCTCACAAAAGTTAAGCATCAAATTATCATTCTTCTCCAAAATTCACTTAAGAAATTAATCATCAACCATTGTATTTAATCATTCTGAAGTACACAATACAGACAAATCGCCGAATTCTAAAAAATTCCCATCGACCATCGCCAAGAGAAAGAGATAAATTAAAAAAGGGGACCACAAAATTACGTTAAGTCGGACATAATTTATTAATATAGGAGCATCACTATTCGAATAAGTACTCACCAAAGAGTAAGAATTATACTCACCAAACATTAAATCAAAGTGCAAAAAGAATTTGGAAATTATATCATGAAAACGTCATTCAGACGCCTCACAAAAGTAATTGTGAAAAAACTAATCCGGCGATATTTGGGCCGGCGATATCGCCCCTCTGCCGATTTAACTACTTGTACGCTGGAAAGCATCTCAGAAGGATATGAGTCAATTGAAACTACTACCTGAGCCAATAAACCATTCAAAGCTTGGCTACAGTCGGAACCCCAAACTATACCAAATCAAAATATGTTCCATATATATTTGGTTAATCCTAATTGTTTGCACTCAACAGATTAATTTATTAAGTGAAAGAACACCTCTAAAAAACAATATAAATCGGACCAATGCTGTTAGAATAAAAACACACAATTTATTCGTCTTAACCGTAACAGAAAAAAAACTATATAGCCTTTTCAACGCTATTACAGATCCCAATAGTGAGTTCAATTTTTTGCATAGAATAAACGAATCTCGGCCATCCAACATGATACTACGACTAATTAAGTTTAAAAATAAATGGAAAAAGCAAAGTACAGCAATACTATACAAGCCACATGGGTCACAAAATTATTTTCTATGAATCGAACTGCACAAGATCTGACCTATAGTTCATGTTCTGAAGTTCTATATATAAACAAAGCAATCGAATATTAAATAGTCTAAAATTGATCCACACAACAACAATAACCTAATAAAAAAGGGTACCATAAAAGACAATAGTACGCTCTATATTAATCCTGGTGATATCAATCAAGATACTGGATAATATTATATGCTCGAGATAAGTTCAATAATTCAATATTCCGTGAAATACTAAAATTGAAAAAAATTCAAAATATCTGTTCCTGATACCAATTAATCTGGGGGTTGATCACATGAAAAACACATTCCTAAAACTGGCTATTTTTCAAATGTAAAGACGCAATAGGACGGGGCATTTAAGTTTAATAATAGTTGAACAAAATTCCAAGAAAAAAAATATGTTTTGAACTCATCACTTTAGGCAAAATTTTTTTATAAGTTCGAACTAAACAATCTTACAATGTTTAAGCATTTTTAATGAAAATATGCAAAAGCGCTATAATAGCCTTGCCACACGACATTCCAAAATATTCGCTTGTATTCAACGGGTGACACAATCTTATTCAAAAATCACCTAGTTCTAAAAACTATACTTAAAAAAAATATGTATGGAAAAATACGAAAAAAATATTCGAAGTCCAGACGAAACAAAACTTGCTCCGTACACCCAAATAATTTTCTAAACCTCGCCTAGCATTTCTCTCATATTCAGCTGTAGTGTTCAATGGATATGTACAAAAATATACTGCATAAACAAATCCTATCCCATCGCGAAACATGAGTGATAAACCGAATTGGATAGCTCACGATCTTGACCACTTGAGAACGCAATTGCCAGCTACTGTAATTATAACAAACCTGTTTATGTTAACCGGGGCCCATCAAAGTACTCGGACTGACAACCAACACTCCACTAACAAAGCATTCCGTGAAACCACACCCTCACCCAATCAGAGACCAGTGTCTTTGTAACGTCCTGAAAAAGAGGCATTAATACAAGAGTCCCCGCATAATTGTCCAAAACGAACTTAGACAACTTATAAAAATATGCGAAAAACAATGTTAAATTGTTTCATATATATAATATATATGAAGATAAATATAAATAATTTTTCTAAAAATTTATTTGATTTAATTGCATAATTCAGACATTCTCGCTCTTCCAGTGCAGGGGGCTTAAACTAGTAAGACCAGATTAGTTAACTAAAAAAATAAAATTTATCCTAAACGATAAATCGTACTGGAACAATACGTTTTCAATAAAAAAATAACATTTTGTCTAAAAATAAAACTAAGAAATAGGCCCAAAACGCTACAATTAAATGCCTTATCAATATATTGAAACATATTAATTACTTGGCATTAACGGACGAAAACAATTAAAACTCCATAATTTTCGGATATCTTCAGCAAATAAAGATTTCTAATGTCAAGTTCAACCTTAAATTCCGTATTCATTTGCGAATATACCTAGGATTTTCTTTATCTCAAGATACATGACATATAAGCACATAACGCGGATTCATAAATTCTTCATGCTATTCATTCTAAAGGCCTTTTGGGGGATTCACGCAACTATATCCTTCAAAACAAAAAATAGTTGAACCACAACTTGAGAATTACAACGTTGTTTGTCAATATCCCAATTTACGGTTTCACCAAATAAATAAAAGATTTTGATTTTATTATTCGGAAATTTCCGTCAAGCTTACATGTGCCGAAAATCAATAGAAATAAAAGGTCTCTTATCTTTTCCAAACAATTTTCGTCTTAGGTTAAAACTTCGGATTTAGTATACTTTTTCAGTTAACCAAATTACGATACCTTAATTAAAAATCTTTTAATCTTTTAGACTTTTCCAATTCGTTCTCAACTAAGGATCATAACGCGAGAAACAGCCCAAAGAAATTTATAATTTTGGGGTTCACAGTTAAATATTACAATAAGCAGAAGCCCAAAATGTAAATCAAGCTAATACTTAGATCAGCAGGATGTTTTAGTTAATAATGTTCCGTCAAATAAAAATGCAAATCAAATAACTTACTCCTCCTTTTGAAATCACTGATATTAGGTTTTGTTAGCTTATTCATTATTAAAGAAATTAATTTTTTCCGTTTTTTTAATGACAAATAAAACACTCTACCGTATCTACGAAACCTTTATTTTTTATTCAACATCCAGCATTGAATATTCAGGGCTCAAAAAAATCAAATATAAATTTACCATAAATAGCATTTTACCACTCATATCCCTTTTTTGCAAAAACATCCAAAAGACATCAAAAGCCGTAAATCATCAAAATTATCCAAGAAATTCTGGAATATTGATTTTGCGGAAAAATATTATTTCCTTGCTCGTTCTTTTTTTTTCAGAAAATATATTAAGTGGGTTCATACATTTTTATAAGGAATCAATCTTAAAATTAGTGTCGATATTGGGATAAGGTTCACATATCCATCGAAATATCATAATAATATCATTAAGAACTGGGCTATTATAAACCCATCTTTAAAGCATTTGGATGATTACAAAAACATAAATTTATCAAATTTTAAAATTCTACCAATATGATCGGCGCGCCAAAAATCTATTAAAAGAGAAAAGTTTACTCCAGACATTGGTCCTAACGCCACTTTTTCCCATTAATAATCCATAGATCTTTTAGTCTCCTCTTCGCTTCAATTTATAAAATCTTATCAGAAATTAAAGGCATATAAATTAATTTACTGAGAAACTTTAAGTCATTCCCACTAGATTTTGTAATTTTCATATTGTTCTGAAATTCATTTTATTCTATTGTAATATTTTGTCAAATAAAACAAAGTTTTACTTTATCTATCTTAAACATAAAATAGATTCTCATTTTCATAAAAAAAGTAATTTCTTTTTTCGGTGTGATTATTCATAACATTACTTATTCTGAAAAATTGAGCATGGACCTTATTCGAACATTCAAATTGGTCTAGACTTTTTTCATAATGACCACGATTTTGACAAAAATTTTTCCAATTGTGTAAAATAGAACATTTTACTGTGGTGACCTCCATAGAACGCTCCAGACCATATTTAATATATCTTTAATTTTTGTGGTTAATTAAAACTGAAATATATAAAAATTTCAACATTCTATTGGTTCGTCTTAAATTTTAAGTTTAGAGTTCTTTTGGTCACTTAATTGGCGTTTTAATTTCATAATCGATAAAATTATAAATTTTAAGAAAACATTGATAAAAATCAAGAGTATTAAATAAAGATTTATATTGTTAATAAGTTCATTTCTGTATTGTGATCTTCAATTGTTCTTTGAAAAGAATCTTCAACCGTTGTTAAGTTATTGTGCCAATACTAAGATGTTTTCTGATAAATAAACTTGACGTAATCTATCACACAACATAAAGTACACTTTTTGTTCCTTTATTAACTTATCAGTTAAGTGTAAAATGATTGATAACGCCATTTTCCAATTTGAATCTGATTTTGCGATTCACATTAACATTATATAAATTTATAGAAAAAAATATTGTTATGTAAAAACATAAGTTTCGACATTTCGTCCTTCTCCATGCAGCTTAACGAGGTTAGACCCAAGATAATAAAAAATAAATCAGTACTGAAACGATAAATCGTACTCGAATACAATATTTTTCAACATAAAAAAAATACCATTTTTGTTCTAGAAATAAAACAACAGAAATTAGCGTTTTGTATATTTCTCGTTATTTCAAACACTTTCTAGAAAAAATGTACATAGTTTATTGAACTATGTTTCATAACAAAATTATCGTATCAGTAAACTATTTATTTTCTTAATAAGTTTTAACCTACGTTATAGCTCACTGAAAGAAGACGATTCAAATAGCAATCAAAACATAAAACTTTCTTTCATAATAAAAAATTAATAAAATTAAAAATCGGCAAAATCAGAAATATATATATATATATATACGTCAGAACCCCGTGGATACGAAAAAAAATTTTTTACCCGCATAATCTCCCGCATACTAACATAATAATAATGCCTAGGAAAATACAACCAATCTGTTGTGTTCAATCGGATTTGTTAGTTTAAGATCTACTGTACCGAATAGAGAGAGAGGCCCAGTAGGTGGTGGGAATCGCCACCAACTAAATCCCTGAATGACACACAATTGGTGTATTTTTACCTAGGCAATTTTGATCCGTGTACTCGAATAGGGATATGAAGCGGAAAGAAGTTTAATTTAGACATTTTCCCACCATGAATTTCCCAACATGACAAAAAAAAACGCTGAAATCTTAAAGGTAACACAACTAATCTCCAATTCCGAAAAGTACGATTGAGGTGGCCTCTGAAACAATTCCTACCTAACTTTCGAAACATTCCGTGAAATCACTGAGCACAGATTTAACCTAACCTATTCCTTAACCTATCTAACCCTATCTTAACCCATCTATACCACTAACCATTATAACCCTATCTTAAACCCTTCTAACCCTATCTAAACCATTCTAACCCATTCTGAACCCAGATCCAACCCTATCCTAACCCTATCCTAACACCCTTTCTAACCCTATTCCTAACCCATATTCCTAACCCTATCCTAACCTATTCCTAACCCATCTCACACATTCCTAAACCCTATTCACCCATCCTAACCCTATACCTTAATCCTATTCAACCTATTCCTAACCCTATTCCTCACCTGCCCAACCCTATTCACCCTATCCAACGCATCCAACCAATCTAACACATCTACCCTATACCTAACACCAATCCTAACCCTATTCCACCCTATCCTACCTATTCCTAACGGCCTATCTAAACTATTCCTAACCCTACTAACGCCTAATCCTAACCCTCATTCCTAACCCTATCTAAACCTATTCCTACCCCTATTCTAACATCCAACCCTATTACCTTTCTAACTCCTATTTCGCTAACCTATTAACCCGATTCCAATAACCCTATCCTAAACCTATTCTACCTATCCAACCCTATCCAACCCATTCCTTAACCCTATTCCAACCCTATTCTACCCTATCCAACCTATCCCTAACCCTATTCCTAACTCCAACCACATTCTAACCCATTCCTAACCTATCCAACCCTATCACCCTATCAACCCTATTCGCTAACACATAACCACGCCACCTACCCTATTCCTACCCATTCCAACCCGATTCCAACCCATCCTAACGCCATCCTAACCCTATCCTACCCATCTATATCCTAACCATTCTACCCTATCCTACCCTATCCAACCATACCTAACCCATCCAACCTAATCTAACCTATTCTAACACTCTATTCCTCAACCCTATTCTCGAACGCCTATTCCTAACCTATCCTAACTATTCTCTAACGCTACCTAACCCAATCCTAACCCTATTCCTACATCCTAACCCTACAACTCCTCCACCCTATTCACACTATTCCTAACCCATTCCTGAACCTATTCTACCCTATTCCTAACCCTATCTAACCCATCCTAACCCACATTCATAACCCATTCTAACCCAATATTCCTAAAACCCTATTCCTAACCTATCTAACCTATCCTAACCCCTATTCCTAACCATTCCTCAACCTATCCTAACCCTTTCCTAACCTATCCTAACAACCGCATAAGCGAAAAATGCAAAAAAATCAGTGTGGAAACTCGAAAATATTTGCAGATATTTGCGAAAATTTCATTTGCGTAATTTCAAACTCAATTTCGACGAACTAGTCTAGAATTTAAAACAGGCCTCTGACAAGTTCGACGAGTCTTCGCTGCACAATTATTTTATGAACCTCGAAAAAACTTGAGAAATAGTGGGCGGGTGAGGCTTGTCAAAATAAGCTTAAAAACATAGTTTGAATGAACTGAGTCAAAAGCAAAAAAAATCCCATAACGCTCGGTTGGAAGATGCGCAAACGGTCCCGTTGTCTGAAAAAACCTCAGAGGAGTAGGCTTTGTGCTTCAATATCCTTCATTAAAAGCCGCCTAATGAACGAGCCATTTTGGACTTATTTTGCTTCAACGTACAGAGAGTTTTCAAATACATATAAGGAAACCCGCCCTTTGCGGTGACACGTAAAGCCCAAGAAAACCATACTTCGGGATAATATACGACCACCCCTCCTTAATCAAATATGAATATGGATTACTGTTTGGGTGTTAGCCATGCTTAAAACACGGAAAACATCTTATATAATTACGGTGGTATGATTAAATTGCAATGAACAAATCAAAATTTCGCCTATGAGTGTCCATCACAATCAATTTAGGCAATGGACAATATTTTAATATATCCCTTTCCACTGTGATAATCTAGTCGAGATCATATATTTGCCGAAGTCAAAATTACCCGAAATCGTCAATTCTATAAAGTATTATAAATCACAATAGTTACGTCGTAGACAAAAGTGAATCGTACCAGACTCTCGATCTGCTAATATTTGCCAATTTCTTAAAATCGAGCCTATAAGTCAAGAGTTCACTTATCCAACTTCATTTTGTTATCTAACAAATACAATCATCCAATTTTTGCTATACATGAAAATCTTCTTTAAAAACAAAAATAGTCATTAATTGGAAGAAAAGAAAAAAACGGAGAAAATGACCTCCATTCAAACGAAAGGCAATAGACTGTATTTCTCATCAAGTCCGTGAGTCCGGAACTTCTAAAACTCAAAGCTCGCTCCACTTTTCAACAAACTGATTTGAGTACTTTCGAAAAAAAACGGCAGATTGCCAACCTTATTTCTTGATAAACGGTCACTGACATTTTTGGGCTATAGGTAATAAAAAAGACTTAAAATTGCTAAGATAACGCTCAAAGGCTTTTTAATGATCCAAATAAATGAAAAAATAAAACCACGTAATACAGTAAAAAATTTCAAAAAAACGCACAACCATCTGTTTCAAAAATAATCGATAACTCTGGTTAATATCTTCTCATAAAATGATGTCAACGGTGCGATAGCAAATATGATGCACTCGTTCCAGAGATCTCGAGTCTACGATTAATTATAAAATTGGGAACTTTGAAAGAAATAATGGAATGTTGTTTCTATGACTGATCGAAAATTATTTGTTCTGTATAAAACATCTAAAATTTCTAACATGGCATCATCGCTAATCAAACATCTGTAAGGACTAAACTACGTTTAGCCTTACATTGAACTTCCTGGGCATAATAAGTTATCGAAGTATAATTGTTTTTCATCCTTGCCGACGTCTTCGTTGTCTTAAATTATTCTCGATATTCATTACCTCATCAAAGGTTTCATGAAGTAACTCATTGACTTATCAAATTATATACAAAATAAATTTTTAAATAAACTATGTTAAATGACACACTGATATTCCCATTTATACTTGTCTATCAAAACATAAAATAATTCAATTCCAACGACCTATATGCTTGATTAACTGCATTAGTCTATACTTGGAGTAATATGGATAAACTGCACAGTTAATTTGGCCATTTGCAATTTATTTCGCAAGATATCATTATGTAAGCAAAATAAAAGAACCTTCAGAGACTTAAGTAATAAACATAAAATGAATTTAAAACTTCAATAGAAAAACTTTATTCGCTACCCAGGGCGCGAATAAATTCATTATTATTGAAAATTATAAAAAACATTATGTTTAAATTCCTTAGTTCATAATAACACCTCCATGTACACATACATACATACTACTCTTTAAAAGCGAATCAGCCACACATCAAACTTAAGTTTTGCTTTCCACATTCTGCAACGAACCACACATTTCCAACATTTAAATCGCAGATCCTATCAGGAAAGGTATATTCAAAAATGCCTAGTAAAAATACAAACCCAATACAAGTCAAAATAAAGGGTAAAAAACAAACCAAATGACAAACGAGAGTGAGAACGGCCGACCAACCCAATCAAATCCCTGAATGAACCAGCACATGTTATTTTACCTAGCAATTTGATCTTACCTCCCAGTATAGAAGTATTGGAAGAAGAATATAACGTCGTACAGGGCCAATGGAGCACTCGCACTCTATGACAAGAACCCGGTTGAGCCCCATTTGACATTAATTTTTAAGTAGAAAGTACATAGAAATTCTTAGTCTTGTACTATTCAGAAGTAATCTTATTCAGATAACAATAAGTAAACTATTATAAGTTAGAACATTTTTGCGAAAATTTAGTATCTTTTATGACTCTCGCTATTAAGACATTAGTTGTAGGATTCAGAACAATAATCACGTCCCAACTGTGTCTGTGTTTAAAAACACAAAATCAAAAATATATGGGGAAGTATCATTTTGGCCGTCGAATAGTCGAAACAACCCCCGAAAGTGCCCTTATTTAATTCAAAAATTTTCGGTGACTTCAGAAATGCTATCACCGGAATCATTGATTCACATTAATATTGGGGTAATGCACCCTTCTAGATCTATTAATATTTAAATACATTAACGTTCTAGACTGCCGTCAAGGTGGCACCAGCACTGTACGATAAATCGTGCGCAGCGATCCTGTTACAACGCTATTACCACGCTCCTATCATTTGTAAAAAGCCATCAAAGACTCTATTTTTCCAACCCTTTAGCGGTCGCCCTAAGTGGTTTCAAAAGGTATTGGCTTGCGTTGTTTTCGTCCTTGCGTATAAGCAAACAATTAGGAAAATAGGGAGGGGATAGAAAAGGATCATCCCTAATACGTCAACTAGGTGAGCAAAAAGATTCTGAGAATTTTTGTAGATTAAACCAGATTATAAATGGCCTTTCTCAAAAGTTTGTTTCCTAAAAATTATGAAGTACAAAGAAACATTTTTACGACACGCACCTCCTTAACTCCCCTTTTATATAGCCTCATATTCCCAACGGAACCAATCTAAAAAACGTTACTTTCCTATTAAGCGCGTGTTAGAATACACTATTGTCGTCTTGGTGACTGTCTTATATATGTAAAGCATGCTGCTTGATTATGATACCGGCTAAATTACCGTGTAGAATCACTGAGACTTCATCTACTGTATCGAACTCGCGCTATAGAGTGTAACTTTTGGAGATGAGTCATGTAACAGATATACCACTTCGACTTCGTATCTGCGTCTCCAAGACAAACGCTTGAAAATTAATTCAGTATAAAATATTAATGTACTGATCAATCTGTAATTCGGATGTTCGAATTAAAACATCAAACGTTAAGGTACATCGGGGCTTACTGTGTCCCATTCTAAAACTAAAAATGATATTTAATCTATACAAAGTAGTTAAATTAGTTCTAAATAAGTAACTCAAGATTCCTTAATCTTATATCACTAAACAATTGAGAAAAATTAACGAATTAATACCCCGGACCCATCGACAAAGCCTAAATGCGACCATCAACCCCATCATTACGACCACAGTATATCTCTTCTCGACCCTGTTGACCACAGTTATTTAGGGATGCATCCCGACCACATTTTCTATCCCCATCCCTATTTTTCCTTATTTTGGCTTACACCTACACAAAAAGGGAACGGAAAACACACGCAAACCAATCCCTTTGACAACCCACTTAGGACCCACCGCTAAAAGCGTAGAATAATATGCGTCTTTGATTGGCTTTTCT
>SCLH01000229.1:124604-142333 GCA_004367855.1 Oikopleura vanhoeffeni
CTTAAACATCATTAAGCATTATTTATTAAGTACTTTATGATCTTTAATAACTGAAAACAATACTTAATTTACATAAAGTATTTTCAACTTAATAAACTTTTTTTCAGCATTTAATGGAGAAAAAAAGAAATTTTCTGAACTTAATCTCCATTTAGTACTAAAAAAAAGTTATTCAGTCGAAAATTTTTTTTCAGAACTTAATCTCCATTTAGTTCTAAAAAAAAGTTTATAATACTTGATGATGTTTAAATAGAAAATGATTAACCTCCATAACTATATGATTCAAATAGATTTTCCCAGTGAAAACGGNAGTTTCGCAAGAAAATGCACCTTTAAATTTTAAAATTGTAATTTTCGCTAATTATTGAAACTCGATTTCGCGCTCAAAAAAAAATCAACTTTCGATTTCTGTTCATCCAAACCTCTCACACTGATAATGGCTGTTTAGCCGAAACGTCGAATAAAAACAATCTTTGATTGAAAAAATATAATAATTTTATGTCTCGAAAACACTAAATATATTTTACTCTGTTTTCATCTTTTAAAAAAAATTAAGGCATTTTACTATTAAGGCATTTTACTATTAAGGCATTCTACTCGCTATCCTGATACTTTACAGCTTCACTAAGTTTAAATTGTGAGATTTTTGCAGATAAACTTTTCAAATTGACGTCATAGGACGGTTTTTACAAGATAAAATCAATAAATTTAGCAAAAATTGGCTCAAATTAGTGGTTTAGTCTTACATTTATTATTTCAATGAATCAAATTGAAAAAATTGATCATTTATCGAAATTTCCCAATATTTATATGGATTAGGGCCCTCAGTATACATATCGTGCATATTTGAATGATACAAACAATGCGGCATACTAGCACTCAAGCAAATCCCTGGATTACAAAACAGGAAGATTTCATATTGTGTTTACATACCGCGTTTTTTTTTTATGCGAAGTTTTGCTGTCTAACCGACCGCATAAATAAAAAACGCAGTAAACGAGAAAACTCAGACTGTAGAAAACAAAAAAATCAAAACCCAAATACATAGCAGTGCAATAGTCATACTACTGCCCGTAACAAAAAGTGGTATGACGTGACGGAGAGAATAAAATGAAATTTTCTCTTTTTTGTTACTTTTTTGGTGTTTTTTTTGGATTTGGAAATTGAGTGGTAAATACGATGAAGTGGTTTTCTGGTTGCCTTTCATGCTCTGAGATTAGAAAAAGTACCTGATATATATTGGAGAGAGCATAACAGAATCTCATCAGTTCTTGAGTCTTTTTGTACACCTCATTATCAGAATGGCAACAATCTCCCATGTGTGCGATTACAACCTCCAGCTTGCAGATGGTTTCAAACAAAACGGGTGGAAATGAATTGGACAATTTTGATCCTAAGTTGGCGGAAAGCCTGGAACTGATCCCAGGATGAAAAGCACTTAACCGTTGGAATCGGGACGGACCGGATGAGAGTATACGATCCCGGGACTTTTCTGACATAGCCATACAGTCATGAGGGCGATGGCACGAAACCATCAAAATTGCCGCCTCTTTTTCGCGAGTCTTGGCCTCAGAAATAGACTTATCAGGATCGGCCTAAAATGAGATGATTAGAATTTTGTTAAAAAAGGGTAAAAAATATGGTCGACGAGACCTTAATTACAAGAAGGGGGAGTGAACTGAAAATTTAAAAATAAATTTTTAAAAAAAATTAAAAAATTGACTTCACAGAAAGACCGCAAGAAATTTTGTTTGTTTACTAAAGGGGAAAATTTGGAAAAATGGTCATTTGCTAGAAAAACGGAATGAGCTAAAAATAAAGAAACATACCAATTTTTGTTGTTCTTTACGAACGGCAGACGAGAGAATTCTTCCATTCTCATATATTATCTTATACACATTGCCATCATCCAATACCACAGTGCGGGGCATATCAGTGTGAACCCCGGAAGACATGCCAACAAGAAGGTGTTTAAAAGTCCAAAATTTGAGAAAAAATGCTACTCCAGAAGTCCACCAAACGGTATCAAAGGATGAGAAGTGTTTCTCAAGGTCCAAATACCCTCTTAAAAAAATTTCCAAAAATTCAAACACTTTATCACGTTTAGGTCAGCTCTTTGTTTGCGAGACTCTGTGGTGAATTCCGACGGAAAATAATAATCGATTTTCCAACTTGAAATTTGACAAGTAAAAATTGTAAATAAAAATGACGTAGACAAGCCTATTCAAATGTCTATTGGACAATATCAAATAAAATCGTAGGTTTTGTGGAATTAGGAAATGATGGTGATCTAGAAATGGGATTGGACATAGAAAATGTGACTCATCTGGATGGAACATATTTGAATTGAAGCAAAAAAAAAGTTTTCAGGGAAAACAGGATCTCAATTAGGATGGGGAGGGTTAACGATATATCAAAATAAATTTTTCAAACCTTTTAATTTCTATGATCGTTCATTTTTTTTTGTTTTTTTCAAGAGCTTTTTTTCCTTTGAAGGTGCCCTTTTGTGTGCTTTTGCTTTCATTATAAAAAAAGGAATTCTGATTTCTTTTCATAAAAACTACTTTCATGAGAAACTTATAGGATATGGGGGGTATGGGTTAAAAATCCACACACTAAGTAACGTACAGAAATCTACCGTTTAATTTTTCTTTCTTCTAAAAAATTGGAAATAATTTTGCGTAAAAATTGACTTTACAAATTGGGCACGAGCCATTGCTTGTGGATAGATTTTTGCCAAATAAAAAGCAAAAATCAACACGAAAAAAACAGAAAGCTCCGAAAAATTCTGAAAAACGTGGTATAAACTGTTATGAACGATGAAATGGAAATAATAAATTGGGTACGAGTTGGATGTTTGGAGCGAAATTTTATCGGAAGGCTGTTAATTATTTTGTTGGGGGTCAAAATGGAAAGAGAATTATCAGATGTACAAAATAAAAATACAAAATAAAAAATCAAACGTTAAATATTTATCATAAACAAAGCTTGTAAATCATTAATGTTTTGTGAAGTTCAATATTTATTAAAACCAATTTGCATGACATTATAATCCCATGAAGGGTGGTTATAGTTGAAGGTAGTCGGTCTTACCATGGCTGCAAATAAATTAGCAATAATAATAAGTCAGATTTGAGCAGATCCAGCCAATAAAATGCTAGTATTCCGCATTTTTTAAATATAATTCGTGTACCGCTCGAAAAACATTTTGGTCCGTGTGTTTGAAAACAAAGTGGTGCAGGTGAGGGTTAAATTTATCCTGGCGAAACGTCAAACTGAGGGCACTCATGTGACTAGTGCAGCACTAGTATGGCATAATTTATCTCAAGTGCATGATTCATTAATTACGGCTCAAAATAAGTCAAAACAGACGATTCAATTAAGGTTTTAGCATATTAATATGCTAAATAATATCTTACGTAAATATTATTCACTGTTACTCGTCAGATTATCGTAATTATGTCCTTAAATGGACGTCATGTCATGTTTTTGGTACAAAATAGATAAAAAAATA
Source organism: Oikopleura vanhoeffeni (assembly GCA_004367855.1). Lineage (NCBI taxonomy): Eukaryota > Metazoa > Chordata > Appendicularia > Copelata > Oikopleuridae > Oikopleura > Oikopleura vanhoeffeni. The sequence continues at coordinate 128,119 of SCLH01000229.1, forward strand.
AGACCAAATTTGCACAAACAAGTGTTTGTTATTTTTTGGGGGTCACTTCCAAGTTCATACGATTACCATGAAATTGGCCTTGATCTTTGACCTTGAAATTTAATAATAACCGTACTAAGCTGTTATCGGTCTTTTCGACCTTCTCAAAGCGCTAAATTTTAACTTGTCAAAAAATGAGCGCTTCAGCTCGTCATACGGCTTTGAACTTTAGCATAAGGTAGGAACGGAAAAACTTATTATTGTTAAACATTTTTTAATTATGTGATATAAATTATATCAATAATAAATTATATCAATATTAATTATGTCATATAATTAATATTTGATTTGTAGCCCTTGAGAAAATATTACGTTCAGTACCAATTTTTTTCAAAAAAAATTGTACTGGCTAACCATTACAGACTCATTGTACAATATTGTACAGATTTGTCGTTTTTCGACTCACGAAGTTGCTTTCACCGCTGAATATTTTTTTTGATATTCACAACGATTTTAAAAAATTGTCTGAAATTTTCAAATATGTAATTTCAAACTGAATTGCATCAATCTCCTTCGACTGAGAGCGGTCGAAAGACAAAACATATATAATTTTGAGCTATCCTCTTAAGCGGATACTGGTCGCTGGTTTTATGAGGCATTACGAATGCTCCAAAATGACCAAGGGTGATAACAAAGTGTACTACCGACTAAATCATCCCAAGAATTTTGCGTTTTTTTCTGTTTTTCTAAGTATTTTTTTCAAAATGAACCTTAAAAAATTACATTTGCTTTAATTTAACAACTAAAACGTCAAAACATCATCTTGACGTAAGCCAACTTTCTTATCAGTGTTACAGTGGCTTTCTTTTGAGCTTACTTAAAAAAAACGAAGCAGTTTTTTTTCCAAAATTTTGTGGGTCCTCTAAAAAAATATATTTCGAGTTTGGGATTGAAATCTCAAAACGAAACTGAGAATATTGTTTGTATTTGTATGAGCTAGCTTAGGAAAAGTGGAATAAATTTTAATTGCTGAAAAACGGTGGTTTTTCCACATTCTACAGAGAATTTGAAAATCTGACTGAGAAAAAATTGGCCTACTACTTTTAAAATTATGTCAAAATTTCAGCCAATTTCAACATAAAACCAAGGAGGATATAGTTTTACCATTTTGGCTTGGGTCCTATTGTGTCGCTTATGTGTGGGGGATTGTATGCATACTAAAAGTTTTGGCACATCTTGCACGCCAGCTAAAGTCTAGTTCTACAAACTAGCTGATCTCAATAATATCACCAAAGCCCTGATTGGCTAATATTTAATCGAGAAAATCAATTCCAGCGACCAGTACCCGCTTAAAGTTGGGCGAAGTTTCATACAAACTGCTATCACAGTCTAATTTGAAAATATTTTGCACACGCGAAATTGTTTTTAATGAATTTGAAAAATAAAGCAAATCCTCGGACTTAAAATGTCCAGAAAAAATTCTTTCGACAAGATTTGCCAATGAAATTGATATCCATTTGTGATTTTTTAAATTCCTTATTTCAAATCGTCACTCTAAATAACATATATATATTGCGTGAATATTATTCACCGAATAATTATAATTATGTCGTCAAATTGTCCTCATGTCATGGTTTTAGTACGAAACAGATAAAAAATAAGACAAATTTGCACGAACTAGTGGTCATCATGATTTTTTGACCAAAACCAGCCAAAATAATGAAACTAAATCCGATAAAACTACTAAACATTAATTTACGCCACTTGACACCATGTACCTTCCCACACGTTCATAATATTCAAGATCTAACGTTTTTTAAATTTTTATATCAAACTTAAATAAGACTTTTTTTTGTATTTGGGTTTTTGAGGCACAAATTATATTTGTTTTTTGCTATATTAAAATAGTATTTTTACAACGTTTCGAATTTATTATTTATCTTCAGGTAATGAGTGAGAAACAGAGATATTTTTTTAGATCGAAAAGTTGACACAAAAAAAAGAAACAAAAGTAATTTGGCAACTTTTTGATCTATAAAAATATCTCTGTTTCTCACTCATTACCTGAAGATGAATAATAAATTCGAAACGTTGTAAAAATACTATTTTAATAAAGCAAAAAACACATAAATGAGAACTGTTTCTCTGTGACCGAGGATTTTTATAAAAAAATCTTAATCGGAATTGCACCATGAATAATAGAATTTTAATTCTGATACAACAGAAAATTTCTTTATGTAACATAACTTTGCTTTAGATTCAAAATAAACAGACCCTAGGGTGTCCCCAGTCGAGCAAAATTTCAAGATCGAACATTTTTACGTTAAAAACTCTATTTTACGTTGATGACGAAAATGATTTTTATTTTCGATAATACAATTAAGAAAGTTGAATTCTGATTTGTTCAAATTTAGACCTATCCAGGAAATTGACCATTGTGCCCGAAAATAAGGTTTGATTATTGGATATGGTCACCTTGGGGTCAAAATTTGAACTTCCCCTGACGTAATTTTTGTTCGTTATCAATTTTTAAGTGTTATTCCGACTATCTACAGTAGTATGTAAAAAAATATGACCTAAATCTGACTGCGGACAGGCTAACTGACCCTGAAAATTTTGATTGTTTAAAGGGAGATAATATTTTATTATAATTTTATATAATTGTGCTCATCAAAGTGCGCTGATTGACGGCAAATTCGAAACACGTGTCAGACTTGCATCTCACAAATATTACCGCGATGGTCTCCAGACATCGATCAATAATAAAAACACCCCGTATAATAATTTACGTTAATATTATTCTGTTTCAATGGCCAAATTATCGTAATAATTTACTCAAATTAACGTCATGTCCTGTTTTTGGTACAAATCTGATAAAAAAGACAAATATCCACAAACTAGTGGTCATCATATTTTATTGACCAAAATTAAGGAAACTAAATTCGATAAAACTACTAAACATTAATTTACACCGCTTGACACCATGGGCCTTCTAACACGTAAAACGTGGTGATAAGAAAACCAAAATTGAGATAATTTAGACTCAGCAGGGCCTGAGCAGGCTCCTGCCGAGTTGAACAATTTTTCATGCCGATAGAGGTTAGATACACGTTATTTATCAGTTTATTTTTCTTATCAGCAGGTTTTTCAATGTAACACACCTTGATTTCTTTTGAGAAAATTATTTAAATTTAATTGGAAGTCTTACAAAAGGGTTTTAATGGCACTGGTTATTTAAATGTAAATTTACATTTAAATTTAAGAAATAAGAACTTTTAAATTTTTAAGAAAATTTTTTAATCAAAATTTATTTGATAAAAATCATTTTAATTGTTAATTGTTCAAAAAAATTTTCACTTGAAACCAGCCTTCCCTAGGGATGATCATCCTCATTTATCCCCACTCTTTTCCTAATGCTATCTCTTTTTATTTTAACTCTATCCCCATTTTATCCTCAATCTGTCCTCATTTTATTTCTTTTCATCCCAAATTTTGACGGAATTTATGAATAATTTAACGGAAAAAATTAAATATACAGGGTGTAAGGTTTTTCCCTTCTTTTTTCCAAATTGGATACACTTGATTCTCGACGATTGTTTGATTGGTTGAATCTGAGAAAGACGTAGGTTTTTGCCGAAATTAACCATTCACATTAGCGTTCTCATCGCTATCAAATTTGGAAAAAAGAAGGGAAAAATCTTACACCCTGTAAACTATTCAAAAAACCTTATAAACTCTACACCTAAAATATTTTCGGAGAAAAACGTGTAACGATTGTTTGTATAATTAACCTGACAAAACAAGCTTGAAATCATAGTGTTTAACTCGCAGGTAAATATGGGGTGCAAAACCTATTCAGACCAGTTTAAACCTTCAATGGAATTTAAACAATCAAATTTCACAATCAAAAATCGATTTTCTTTCCACGTATAAGACATTTAAGATTTTATACATGCTAAAAAATTCAACAGGTAGGAAATCTTTAACTCATATTTAGTCGGATACTCTGGATTGAAAAACAAAGTTTATTTTAGAAGATTGAGGCTTTTTCAAAAAGTTTAGTTTTGATCCATGAAAAAGATCGATTATCAGGCTAGAAAACTAAATTTGACACGGAAAATAGGGTATTTGAAATTTCAAAGGATCTTAGATCCTGGATCTTACCGAATTCAAAATCTCATAATATATTCGTGAAAAACAAGTTCTAAAATCCTCAGTTTATAGGAATTTGTCTCGACCATCTTTTAAAAAAATAATAATGTATTTCCAAAATGTAGAACTTTTTTTATTTTTTTTTGTTTGAAAACCATTAATTATTGTTAACTATTCATTCCATCATTTCAGGTAAGAATTATCGTTTCATATACGAACCCGATAAGGTATTCTGAATTGGAGATCAGATTAAGAACACCAAGCTTTTATTCTCTTTATTTAATTTATCTTATTACAAAAATCGTATTTTTTTTCTAGGGAACAGTGTGAGTCAACTTCGTTATTCCACAGCCTCATTAAGTACTCAAGTGTTAATTATCTAAATATAATCATCCATAAAGTTAAGTCTATCCTTCATCTTATGACTGAAAAATAATTTAATCGAAAGCACTTATACTTTTCAGATAATAGAGCTTCAAAGTCGAGCATAAAAGTGGTTCTGGTGCTTTAGGCGGATATCAATAGTCAAATGAGGGGTTAAGGTATGGTGGTTCTTATTTTTTGCAGTTATTATGCCATAAAATGCACCAAATCAATTGTTAATGTTTTGAAGCACACAACCCAATAAGAAAAAAAAAAAATTTTTTTGTTTTTTCTTATTATTTTTTCAATTAACTGGAATAACGTTTTTTTCAATTTGACCCTAAAACTTCAAAATTCCGGCTTTAGCCAACTTTTTTCAGTGTTTCCCGAGTTATTTTCGAGCCTACTTTCGAAAAATCGAAGCACATTTTTTTCGGAAATTTTTTACGTGACCTTGAAAAGTAATATTTTTAGTTTTGGGTCGAAATTGAAAAAAACGGCTTCCATTGAGTTTTTTATGTGTTTTGAACTACTTTTGCAAAATTTGAGTGAATTTTGAAATTCAACTAGAAGGAGATAAATTTTCTGATGAACAATGTCCAAAAACGGTGGTTTATCGCATATTCTAGAAATATAGCACTTATCAACAAAACGACTCGCTTTAGTTAGACATACTAATTCTGCAGGTTATGTTAAAATAAAGATTTATTTCAAAATACACCTAGTAGAGAGCAAAAACTGGTCAAATATTGCTCTCTATCGACTTTAGTTCAGATTACCCATTATTGCTATTCGTTCATCGAAAATCGACCTTGTCCAATTTTTGACGGGTACTTGTGAGTCTATACCATGAACTTGAGATTGACCTTGAGTTTGAACAGTTTTTGCTCCTAGCGACCTTCCAGTACATAATTGACCCATGTTGCTGTATTTTCATCACAAACTCGACCCTTCCGATTCTTTTGTAAGGTCTTTGCAAGTTCCCTCCATGGACAGCTTGAGCATTAACCTTGAACTTTGATCGGTTATTGTGGTTGACCGGGTGGTCATTGTGCCTTTAATCAAAAAACTGATTTGCAACTTTTACAGCTGGCTGAAGTAGGTCATGAAAATTTGACCTTAAAATTAATTTTCTTTTCGAAAGAAATTTAAAACGAAAAAAATCCTACATCTCAAAATAACCAAAAAAAAATTCACTACAAGATAGCTAAAGGGCCTCGGTGCATTTTGACAAATACCGATATGGGCTCTTGATGAAAAACTTTCTACTGGATTGATATATTTTTTCCAATATACCATTAAAGTGATTAGTGATAATCCAGGCAACTTTTGTAACTAACCAATTATCGAATTCCTGTTTTTTAAGAAAATTTTGAGTTCGAATTGAACTTTTCGAATTCGACAAATTAAGAGAAATTTTTGAAAACACTTCCGAACATTAGGAAAAAATGCCTTATTTTTTCTTCAAATATTTTCACAGTATTTGTTTTAAATCAACGAAAAAATCTTTAAAATGGCCACTTAAACTTTTCGCGTGGGTGACCACATATTTTTGTATGCTATTTGAAAAATCATATGACATTTTTTTGGGACTTTCGGTCGAAACTATTTGGAAATATATTGAAAATTTTCCCCATTTCTTGTTCAAAATTTTTTAAACTAAGTTTTCTTGAATTCTAAGCTGAAAATATTTGGAATGGCTACTTTCACTAGATTTAAATATGCCTTCGTTTTGTTTCTTCGCTCTTGTTAATACTCTAAATCATACTTTTTTATCGAAACTACGGATCGTCAGAAATACTCCAAGGCCTTCATTATCCGGAATTAATAAAATTTTATCACACTCAAACTTGCCGAATTGATAAGCCGACCCATCTACCGTTTTTAATTTATTTTATTTAACTCATGCAGAAAAATATTTCTTTCGATGTGGTAAAATTTCGATTTTTCCGTCTTTTTTCACAAATTTAAATATTCGATTTTGACGTAGAAATCCTATAAAATAAAATTTAATAAATCCGAGTAGGTGGTCGAAAGCGTATTTTAGGGCTTCTAAGTAAAAACTAAAAAATTATAAATTTTACTGTTATTTGGACACCATGGAGCAAAACGCGCGTTTTTTGAGTGTATTTTCAAAAGACGATTTTAAAGTAAAAATAATCAATTTGAAGAAATTCAGATTATACAAGTTTAAAGCTTGAAAAGTGGAACTTGTGTTTCGAAAAAGTTTTTATTCGAAAAATTTTGAAGTCGCAAAAGTTTGTCATCATGACAAAAAATTGAAAAATACAAATCTGTTCAAATGCACCGAGGCCCTTAAACACATTGAAACCATTTTTGACTTTTGAATTCCTTATTTCAAATCGTCTAAAGGCTAGTTCTACAAATGGCTGATCTGAATAATATCCTGAAGTCCTGTTTGGGCTGATATTTCATCGGGAATATATCAATTAGGAACCATCATACCCTAAAATGTTTTTTTTATGAGGACGTCTCAGTGAGGAGGTTAATTTTTCAGTCCTCGCTTTGGTGAAATCAACACGCTTGTTTCTTCGTTTAGGGTTTAAAGGCGGCGGTTTCGAGAAAATTCACTTTATTTCATCAATTTTTTTTTAATTATTTTTATGTGACTATTCCGAAATACAGTTTTTAACCGTAATCAGTAGTAAGTTTATTCTGTTCGAAGACTTGATTTGGTTCGTTTTGTAATTGAGATAAGCTCAAAAACTAAGAATAATTTTTGTGTACAGAGAAGTTGATAAAATAAATAAAAAGTGGTACATATTGCAGAAGGTATCTGTCTATTTTTTTATTAGTACTACGAATTAAATTTATTGGCACCCAACCAAATGCCCAAACAATCGTCTTCAAATATTGTTACATACATTTACCACGATTGTTGGTACGCCCAAAGGTACCACCAGATATTTGGGGATTTTGGAATACACTTTATTAAAAAAAACCCCATATATTTGGTGTGGTACCCTTGGGCGTAACCAACAATATTCAAATTTGCGGAACAATTATGTACGAATATTTGAAGACAATCGTTTGGCATGATTTGCAATAAAAAAATTGATATAATAAATATATGTTTTCGAAATAATAAACTTGACTAATATGATATCGACGATCATCGTCAGCACTGCCTTGAATCTGGTATTGGGAAATATGTAAACATACAAGGTATATCTTTTTCTCAAATTAGGTGGCACCTAATAGGTGCATTCAAGATAAATTTTCGGACTAAGTCAAGTTTTCAGTAATTAAAGTAGAAAGAAGTTTTTTTTCTCGTTGACCTCATTATCTACAAGTCTGGGTGTTTTAATTTCGTAATACTGGATATACTTTTTTGACAACCAAAGTGTATGGGACCCATACTATGGTTTTTTTTTTGTTTAATTTTGAGCGCCCGCCATTCGGAACGAGTTACTCGTTACGAGTAGTCACGTGCAATATCCGATTGGCGGAAGGTGTTGCGACCGAGACTCGCACCTCCTCAATTTTTAGTATTTCCGTATATAGACACCTAACCTCGCAAAAAAATTAAATACACCAGTACATTTTTGGTCCACAAAAATTTTTGATCGTTTTTAAATGCTTTATTTTGCTATGAATACGTTGTGTGCAAAAAAATAATTCACAATATCGGTTACAGAACATATCATTTTACGATTTTTATATATGTAGAATTTTGGGAAAAAAATGACTGGATATATTCAACTCAAAATAAGGGGCAGAGCCAAAATTTCGAGGTCAGTCACGTGACCAGATTTTGTTTTATTTTATCGTTGATAGAAAAAATCGTTAACTGGTGGACAGTAAAGAATAACGAGTCCATAGTAAAGTTAAATCTGAAAACATATTGAAATCTCTGAAACATTCTACATGCCCCCTTTTTTTTCTTTCGAATTTTCGATCTATGGGAGCGCAAGAGAGCAAAATCGTCAAAATTACGAATTGATCACTGTAAGGACACAACTGTTGTCAGAGGTCTTTTATATTTTTGTCATTGTGACAAATGACTTGAGGATTCATGTTTGAAAATCTTGAGGGTCATGATTACATATTTCCATGGTGTTTTATGAATTTTTTGTAAAACTTAAAAATTTTTTTACCGTTAATTTTTTATTTTTGCTATTATAACTTGTGGTCAGTCTATAAGACAGACGGGTGATAAATTGCACTTTTTGATAAGTTGTTACGGTCTCTATAAATTTTGTTCTAGTACCCTTCATGTCTTTTTTTTTTAATTTTTGATTCTAGGAGTGCTAAGGAGCAGAACATCGTTCAAAATCGACGAATTAATCACGTAAGGACCACAACTGATTGTCAGAGTCTTTATATTTTTGGTCATTTGTGACAAATGACTTGAGGATCATTTTTGCAAATTTGAGAGTTCATATTACATGATTTCCTGGGTTTTATGAATTTTTTTAGGTAAACTTAAAAATTTTTTTGACCGATTATTTTTAATGTTTGCCTATAAAACTCTAGCAATTGGCAGATTTTGATAGAAAAAAAAATTTCAAACTGATGACAAGTCGTTTAGTGGTTTTATGCTTGTTTATTTATGTGATTGGAAGATAAATCAGTCAAATTTGAGGAGTTTTTGTTGATGCCCTCGCGCAATGAACGTTTCAATCGTTTCCTCTATGGTTGATAGGAGTGCTTGACATTTGGTATTATTGGAGTCCAGAGAAACTCTCCCTTCTATAAATTTTTGCTTGACTAACATTTTCTTTTGTGACCGCCATCGGATAAGCCTCATTGATTTCGGCGCACTATACTTGAAACTTGTCAAATGTGCATCTTCACCCAGCAAATAAATTTCCGCTATGCACAAGGATCAGTGGTCCACGTTCTTTCAGAATTTGCCCTGAATAAATGAATAAATTTATACTTTCAAACAAATCTATTTACTTTGGAATATAAACTTTTTTGAAGGATTAGAACGGGAATTGGCTGTCAGTTGCTTTTTATCCATGAAAAATAAATAAAGTTCAGGATATATATTTGACTGAAGCTCATGCTTCAGCGTACACAACTTGCATCGATGACTGTCTATAATTTTCGCTTGGAGCCGGTCAATAAATCAAGACACTGAAACAAAATGACCTTCAGGTCCGTCATGCCAATTTGAAGGTTGGTTTTGGTTTTCATTGTTCGAATTCGTATTATTAAAATGCAACATAACATAATTTTCGTCATAAATCAATGATTGACTAACATGTGCATTACATTCGGACAAATTTACTTTTCAGTTTTCAGTCAAATGTGGATTTTGGGAGATTCTAAGGTCGCATATGAAGTTTTAAGTTCAGGTTTTTTCAACAGCCAATTTTTGGATTTATAATTAATACTTGTATGCTCAGAATTTTAAAATAACAGAACCTGCCTGGAATGGGCCAGGACTTCGCCATAATCAGATGCTTTCCGATTCTTTGCTCGTTTTTCGACAAGTTAACAGTGAGATGGACGTCATTTTGATTGCTAAAGAACTAATGATATTCATGTGAGGTGTTCAAATTGAATCTGATGAGCACCTGATACATTAATTATTCATTATCATTCAAAAGTTTCGACTCTTCTAAATTATCATTTTCTTGTTAAAAATTGATAATCAAAAGGATAATCTTCAAAAATATCTAGCATTTCCTCTTTACTGATTGCAGTCGAGAAGTTTGTCACCGTTGAAAAAGTTTCCTCAATAAACTGGTTTGGTTACTTACCATACAATTTTCAAAAAACCCATTTGAAGCAGTTAAGACAATTGCAAATCAAAGGAACACTTAAATTTGCTTGATACATGATCGAAAACAATCATTCGACTTTTCGAGATTCATAGAAAATTCTTTCATTGATTGTTGGAACTGAAAATTTCCCCATTCTGTTAAGGTTTGCTGGAGAATAGTAAAGTACGTCTCAATATGCCAAGTTCTATGAGAGCGAACTTCTTCTCTCGAATTTGGGCATTCATTTACAAGATCTTGAATATTTAGAGCTTTTATTCATTGAGATTTGTCGTTTGGCAAACAAATGAAGGGAAGATTCATTGATAAGAATCGATGGCTTATAAGATTAATAATCCGTTTTTGCGTGGTGTTGTATAAAAATTGAAATATACGATAATTTCAAGCAACGTTTGATATTTTATTTGGAACTTGATTTGATACTTTTTCAGAATATGAATTGTATTGAACGAAATGAATTGTCGTTGACGTTTTAATAAAATTATATCGTATTAATTTTGTTTTTTAAAAAATATTTAATCGTTGCCTGATTTTCCATGTTGCTGGTTTTTAAACCATCAAAATTCTTTTGGATTCTATATGTTGAAGATTATACACAATGTGGCCACGTTTGTTTTGCCTTCCGTGGGTATAATTATCAATTATATTAAAATATGCCCTCAAATCACCAGTCTGAGTTTTCTTGGTAAACTGCGTTTTATTTTATTCCGCCCAAAATTATTCGATGGTGATTGCTCAATATCCAAAATACCTGCTATCTGATTGGCTTACTTTTCGCGAATAGAAAAAACGCAGTAAACGAGAAAACTTTCAGGCTGATAGTGACCACATCGAAGAAATAATAATGAACCTCTCCTTAGAAGATTGTCACTTATTCTTCAAAATAGAACTATTAATTTTACTCCAATTTCAGCAAGTTTTTTCCTTAAAAACTGAAATTGAATGGCCATATGAATATGTAAATATGTAAAAATATGGTAAATATACTACGTCCTGCCATTTCTCAAACACTATCTTCATCCTATTTTTAACCAGCCGTAATGACGCTCTTTTTATTATTCTGTATGATATGATATGGTAGTGCACGTCGCGAGGTATCCGGGATCTCTACTGTTTTAAAAGCAAATCTAATTACGAGTCAACTGGCACGCAGGACGCCGAAGGAACTGCTTCAAAAGTTTTTTGAAGTTGAAGAAAACGCGATCTGCTAAGTATTCGTTTAATCAGCTAATTCTCTTAATAAAAAGATAAAAGTTAATTAATACATGATTCACCCTACTGGTTAGGTTTCCCCGAAGGATATGCAATAGAACGCGAAAAATGCCATCCTTCTCGGTCTGCAACCGCAAACCAATTGTTATTTAGAGGGTTTGATTAAAAAAGGATATTTTTTTTTACTTTCAGATAGCCGAAAAATCGAAAATAATCATTCTTTTGCTTTTATTTTTGATAGTGGTAAACTAATCATGGCTTCAAAAACATTTTATGGTCGAACTATAATTTTATAATCTCGTTTTTTCACTACACAACTTAATTAAAATAACATAATTATTCGACAATAAAATATATACGATCAGAAAATCGATTCAAAAATTGGAAAAAAAAGTTGGTTTTTATCATAAAATTCTGCACTGCTATCTCAAGGAGTTTCACAAATTTGTTTGGTAGCGCCTTTTAAAAAAATAGGATTATTTTAAATTTATATTCACTTTTGGTAATGCAATATTTAAAAAAAATAAAGTGAAACCTCAAATATTCCGTTAATGGCCTAGCCACTTTGCAAATTTTAGTGTTGAAAATAAAAAAACCTAAGCTGTTTTGAAAATTTAAAATTTTGGGACATATAACGGATTTTGCAAATAATTAACCTGAACAATTTGAATATTTAACTCCTGTGATGATAACAAATAGACAATGATAGTTAAATGATAAAAGCACGTTCCAAATATGTTTACCCTTTGTCTCGACGACGCTTCTGTGCTTCGATCACCATATCGAACGGTCGAGTTTTTGTTTTCCAATGAATTCCGCCAATTTTTGACTTATTCTGTGAGGGTATAGCGAGTCCCAGAAAAAGTCATNTTTTTTTCAATTTTGACCCCAAACTCAAAATATGAATTTTTGAAGGTCACGTAGAAAAATTTCTGAAAAAAAATGTGCTTCGATTTTTTCGAAAGTAGGCCCAAAAGAAAGCTCGGGAAACACTGAAGAGAAAGTTGGCTTACGTCAACCCGATATTTTGAAGTTTTAGTGGTCAAATTGACACAAACGTTATTTTTGAACATAATTTTGAGAAAAATACTTAGAAAAAAATCGAAAAAACGCAAAATTTTCGAAAATTTTTTTGTTGTCATTTGGGTTGTTTTATGCGTTCAAAACATAAACAATTGATTTGGTGCATTTTTATGACATAATAACTGCATAAAATGTAGGGACCGGGATACCCTTAACCGTAATCAGTAGTAAGTTTATTACTTGTTCGAAGACTTGATTTGGTTCGTTTTGTAATTGAGATAAGCTCAAAAACTAAGAATAATTTTTGTGTACAGAGAAGTTGATAAAATAAATAAAAAGTGGTACATATGCAGAAGGTATCTGTCTATTTTTTATTAGTACTACGAATTAAATTAATTTGGCACCCAACAAAATGCCCAAACAATCGTCTTCAAAATATTCTTACATACATCTTACCACGATTGTTGGTTACGCCCAAAGGTACCACCAGATATTGGGGATTTTGGAATACACTTTATTAAAAAAACCCCCAATATATTTGGTGGTACCCTTGGGCGTAACCAACAATATTCAAATTGCGGTACAATTTATGTACGAATATTTTGAAGACAATCGTTTGGGCATGATTTGCAATAAAAAAAATTGATTAAATATGTTTTCGAATAATAAACTTGACTAATATGATATCGACGATCCATCGTCAGCACTGCCCTTGAATCGTGCGTATTGGGTAAATATGTAAACATACAAGGTATACAATTTTTTCTCAAATTAGGTGGCACCTAATAGGTGCATTCAAGATAAATTTTCGGACTAAGTCAAGTTTTCAGTAATTAAAGTAGAAAGAAGTTTTTTTTCTCGTTGACCTCATTATCTACAAGTCTGGTGTTTTTATTTCGTAATACTGAGTATACTTTTTTGAACCAAAGTGTATGGGACGCATACTATGGTTTTTTTTTTGTTAATTTTGAGCAGCCCCGCCATCGGAACGAGTTACTCGTTACGAGTAGTCACGTGCATAATCCGATTGGCGGGAAGGTGTTGCGACGAGACTCGCACCTCCTCAATTTTTTAATATTTCCGTTATAGACACCCTAACATCGACAAAAAATAAAATACAACCAGTACATTTTTGGTCCACAAAAATTTTTGATCGTTTTTTAAATGCTTTATTTTGCTATGAATACGTTGCTGGCAAAAAAATAATAAAATATCGGTTTACGAAACATATCATTTTACGATTTTTTTAATTTTTTCATTGCAATGTGTAACCGGTTGGTTAAATGTTTTAAAATTGGTTCTTTTTCGGCATATGAATTTTTATTGCACAAAATTGGTTGACTTTCCGCACCTATGAATGTTAATAGGTGAAAATATAAGTTTTGTCAGCCTCCCCGCAGCCCTGGTTGACTTCGACTCCTTGACTTTCAATGGTACAAAAATTCTGATTTTTCTTGATATTTAAAGAAATTTATATTCTGAGTCGGAATTTCAAACATAAAATTTACCAACCCCCGAAAAACTTAATAATTGTTTTATGTACAATCACTGATTGTCGGTTCGAAACCAGAAATACTGACTGATTGTCAATCAGGCAGTATTTCTGGTTTCGAACCCAAAAAACCTCTACCCGAAAACCAAATGAGTTTAAGGGGGTAGCAGCGATGTGGCAGACTGGCGTCAATTTAACTTACGAAAATAATCAGTTGGTTTATTTTTTTGTGCTTATTATC
>SCLH01000229.1:160257-229156 GCA_004367855.1 Oikopleura vanhoeffeni
GGTCGTGAACAGCTGATTTCTTATGACATCCCTGCAAATTTTGATAGACAGGTCTGTTATCGAAATGCAGCTATTAATCAACAAATGATTAACTTGGGCATTGACGCTCACGCGAAAAATAAAGGACGCTAGATAGATTAAACTTGGGCAGAAATCCCACTTCAGATACCAGTGCTGGATGTTCTGCAGTTAGGCATACATACATTGACTTGGGTTGTATAAGAAATTTATATATTCTCGTAAAAACAGTTGAGACAAAAAAGTAGAGTTCAATAATAGCGTTATTTATCTTTTTTGACATCTCTCTCCCTTTTCCCAGAAAAAACATTTCTTTACTTTCAAGATATGGGCCTTAAATGCTCACTGGGGGCGTTCCAGAGTGCAGTGCGAATACAAACTTCGCGTTTTGCCACTGGCTAAACTGATTTAGTTATTTTTGAGAAAATGGCTACTATGTACAAACGGCACATACGCTTCAAAAAATTAATTGCGTCATGATTATATTTTCAAAATTAACTTGTAAGTAAAGTTTTAAACTACGCACATCAGTTATGCATTTCAGGGATCGGTGAGAATCTTTCAAAAGAACATAATAGATTCCATGGGTACAGGCACCATCTTCGATATCTTAAATTGTCTCATAAAAAAATTCAAAGCGTCCTTTTCTTGAGAAAATTATACAGCCTGAGTTTTCTCGTTTACTGCATTTTTTATATTCCGCAAAAATGAACCAATCAGATACAGGTATTTTGAATATTGACCAATCACCATCGAGTATTTTTGCGGAATAAAAAACGCAGTAAACGAGAAAACTCAGGCCGTATGATTTAATTTATGTCCCAAAATGATAAATTCAAGATAAGTGTCCATAGGACAATTCTGACAGTTACCCTTAAGGGGGTGCCATAAACCCTGCAGACTGGAGTCATTATAACTTACGAAAATAATAAGTCAGTATATGTTTTTATGCTTATTATAGTTAGCTGAACCGATATNGAAAAAAACTTTCATATCAAGGAAATTTTTTAATTAGCAACATTAAAACAAGATTTTTTAGCGCATTACACCCGACAATGTCTGAAGTTTATTAATATCGTCTTCAAAAAAAATTCTATGGTCGGGTTAAGTTGGAAATGAAGTTCCAATGAAAAGTGTTTTTTAGTATTTTCACAGATAGTCAGTTATGTTAAGAAATTAAAAATATAAAAGTTTGCAATGGACACTTTTATTGAAGATAAAAAATAAATTTTCAGCTTTTTTTTCTTTCATTTATCGCTTTAAAAAAATGTGCCAATCTGCAGGACTTATGGCACCCCCTTAAGGGGGTCGCTGCATTTTGACAGATTTGCACTTTTTTCAATTTTTTTTCTCATGATCGGAAACTTTTTGCCACTTTAAAATTGTCTGATAAAAACTTTATCGAACGAAAGTTACCACTTTTAAGCGTACTTCGTATAATCAGATTTTTTTCAGATCGATTATTTTTACTTTATAAATCGTCTTTTAAAAACACACTCAAATTTTTTTCAATTTTTATTTATCAGTAACCGAAAAAATGGTCTCGACCACCGAATTCAATTTATTTTATTTGGTTTCATACTATTTCTACGTCGAAATCGAAAATTTAAAATTTCCAAAAATTCAAAAAAAACACAAAATTCCTATAAAATAAATTGAATTCGGTGGTCGAGACGGCTTAAGAATTTGGCAAGTTTGAGTGTTATATTTTAATTTTGATTAACAAGGGACTCAACTTCTTTCTCCCAAACTGTAGTTTCGTTGCAAAAATTATAATTAGGAGTATAAACAAGAGCGAAGAAACAAAACGAGGACATATTTTGATAAAGTAAAAAGTAGCATTCTCAATATTTGCAGCTGGTGATTCCAAAAAAATAAGTTTGTAAATTTTTGAACAATAAATGAGGAACATTTTCAAAATATTTCCAATTATTTTTGACCAAAAATCACAATACTACATATGACTACACAATACTACATACTGTATGTCATATGATTTTTCAAATATCATATAAAAATATGTGGTCACCTACGCGAAAAGTTAAAGTTGCCATTTTGTAGAGTGCTTCTCGTTTATTTGTGAAAAATATTAAAAAAAAATTGAACAAAAAATAAGGCATTTTTTTATAATGTTTGGAACTTTTTTCAAAAATTTCTCCTTATTTTTCGAATTCGAAAAGTTAATTCGAACTCAAAATTTTCTTAAAAAGNATATTAACCCAGTGAAAAGTTTTTCATCAAGAGCCCGTATCAAGATATCCGTATCTGTCAAAATGCACCGACCCCCTTTAATTTGCCGGCTTCCCATATTCCGGCGCGGAGTTTATCCCCTATTCACACTTTTGTTAATATCCCGGCCATACTTCTTAAAAACACACTACGTTTCCTAATCAGGGCCGGGATATTCACAAAAGTGTGAATAGGAGATATCTGAAAGTCTTGTTTTTTCTCACTTTTAGGTCAATTTTGTACCGAAATCGAAATGTATAATGCAGTTGAAATTAAAAACTTATTCGGAAATTATGTTCTGTTTTTGTCTCTGAAGATATAAACGAAAAACATATTCTGAGTAACTGAGTTGATGAGGAACTCGATATTTTCACAAAAGTAAATTCAAACACAAGCAGTAATTATATGGTTTTGAAATCAGTGACCCTCATCTGTTATATTTGTTAAACATTTGAAGCAGGAATAAACGATCAAATAAGAAAATTTAAATAAACGGCGTTTCGTCCCATTTTATTATAACTTCATCTCATATATGTTAGTGACTAATATTCAAAAGAAGCCAGTAAAGATTACCAGCAAAATCAAATTTTACCGTTTTTGCTCAATGATATTTATCAATAAGTTAAACTGCCTATAAACACTTGGAAATATTGCTAGTCTGATTTTCATGAAACAAAAATCTTTTCAGCGGGTGTTAAATTAGCACTTTAATTAACTAAATTAGACACCTTTCAAATTAAAATTCTGAGGTCGATTTATGCGGGACAGCCTATGCCTGGTAAGATATCACATAAATTCCGTCGAGTCTAGGTATTTTTTCAATTTGACCGTTCGTGCAGATTTAATAGAGCGAGTGAGTGCAATTAGTTTCAAACCTGGAAAATATTAACCCTCGAAAAATAAATATGTTTTGGTTGAATGGGAAGAAAATTAATTTCGAATTAAATTGAAGATTTATATACTTTTGAAATATGTTTATAACCAAGGTAATTTATCGAACCAAATATGTTTTAAGATTCTTATATGTTTTTTATAATGCTTTTATATATGTGTTATTACCCTGACCTTTTTAATATAAGATAAATAAAATATATCTCGTATATTATTGAATTTCCTGCATAAAACTCATAACTTATAACTAGGGTCATACCCGGGAGCACTATCTGCCAAACTAAAAGCGTCAGCAATAATTCCATCAGCTTATATGGTCAACGCTTCTCAAAAAAACTGAATCCGACCATGAAAATTTTTTTTGAGTCACTTAGTGTTCATAAATTCAGCATGATACAACAACGACGTTTCTATAAAAAAAATTGCAAGCTGCATTGGTTTGCACCAAATTTTTTTTATATTTATCGGTGCAAAATTTTCCAAGCTTTCAATTAAGCATTATAAGCCACTTGATGTGGGTTGAGAGGGCACTGAAATCGACAATTTAAACTTTAAATTGCCATTTTACCAAAGAAAAATTTTTCAAAATTTTTTTCTCGAATCAGAATTTTTCTCGAAAATTCTGCCCTGAGTGTTTACTTTCATGCGTTGATTAAATTATAATTTTAAAAGACGATTTTACCCCCGGGTATGACCCTACTTATGACTCATAAGTTATGAGTCATAAGTCAAATAAGGTGAATACAGCAGGGTCCGGCGGATAGGTGAAAGTTTTGTCCCTCAAAACCTTCACCTATTAGCCGGATTTCACCTATCCGCCGGATTTCACCTGACCGCCAGACAGCTGGGAAGATACGCTCTGATTGGTCCATAAAAACAAGGTCTAGAATTTATAATTTAGTTAAAGGGTAGTCAGAGTGAGAATTAAGGCTGATTTGTTGCTTCATTTTTAATCACAAATGCAAAAGTGACGGTTTTGAAAACCTCAGAAACTACTTTTCGGATTATTGACTCACGCAGTAATTTGAATTNTTATGAAGAAAACTGAGCGAAGTACAGCAGGGTCCGGCGGATAGGTGAAAGTTTTTTCGCTCAAAAACCTTCACCCTATTAAGCCGGATTTCACCTATTAGCCGATTTACCCATCCGCGGACGGCTGGGAAGATACGCTTGATTGGTCAATAAAAACAAGGATCTAGATTTATAATTTAGTTAAAGGGTAGTCAGAGTGAGAATTAAGGCTGATTTTTTCTTCCATTTTTAATCATAATGCAAAAGTGACGGTTTTGAAAAACCTCAGAAACTAACCTTTTTCGGATGGATTGACTCACGCAGCTAATTTGAATTTAGCTTCTTAAAGCATTTATTTGATTTTATTCGGCCAAAAATATATTTAAATAAAATTTCTACAGCCTGAATTTTTTTAATGCGGCCATTTTTTCTCCAGTCGCTAGACAAAGCGTTTTACTGGAGAAAAATGGCCCAATTTTGCTGCGAACATTGAAAAATCGTTCTAATATTTGAATAAATATTATTTTTATTCAATAATATTTTAATTTATTATAACTGAGAGAAAGAGTGGAAACTTTGAAAATTGTCGCGAGACAATTTCAACCAAAAAATACAACTAATCTGAAAGGATGTTCAAACAATACACGCGGATATTCTGTAGTTTTTTTTTTTGGGTAAAAGACGAAGGAAATTTTATATTATGATATTCGTACTACTTGCGCGGAAAATTTTAAATATTTGGAAAACATATTTACTTTCACTTGATTGTGGAGAACGTTGCCGCTTTTGGGGGTTGAATTATAATGTTCGCACTAGTACTGGAATCTCAAATTGGTCATGATAATCACACACTGCAAAGAAAGCGTTGTTAGATTGTGGTTGTCAATTTGCACTTCATGAGGATCGCATGAGAATATTTCATCGAAGGAAATGGTTTCAAACGAAAGAAATCAATAGCTATCGGGAAAAATTGCCTATGAAATAATTGCTTTTGGGAATTGTATCTCTGAACAAGTATAAATTGTTGTTGCGAGTTTTTGAGGGCCAAATCATAATCGTTGTGTAACTAGATAAATTTATGAATAAATAGCAAATTAATTTGTGAATAGTTTTGTCATCATAAAAAATGTCTCAAATATGCCTATTATTTTGCTTTTCGAAAACGCTATCTTTTGCCCAGGGAAAGTTTTGAAAATAAACACCCTATTCTTTTGCCTTACGTCTATCGGCTCGTCTATCCGCCGGATAAAGTTTTTCGCTCGAAACGCTTCAGCTATTTAGCCGATTTACCTTATGCCCTCACTTTCCCCGGACCACTGCTGTTATCAAAGACTACGATCTCTAAGAAGTAATCATGAAAAACGAAAAAATATAATAGCATTGCTAAGAGAAAGGCTAATAGCGCCGAACTAATGTAAATTATCAGGCAATTTTTAAGACTAATTGGAGCAAGATAAATTGTATATTTTATAACAGAAAATTTTCGGCCCGTTTGTTAACCGTATTTTGAAGGACTTTACTCAGAAAAGAAAACAGAAATCAAGTTATACAGGATTACGAATTTAAAATCCAATTGTATGAAATATTTGGAAAAGAATTGAGATGTTTATATAATCAGGAGGTGACGATTACTACTGATTTTGGACTGTCTCAGATTAGTAAGTTCAAGAGTTATATTAAAAACTCGCAAAAATACCTAATTTCTTCCGTTATTCAAGGATTGAGCAAATTCAAAACATTGGTTTCGCTCGTATTATTTCGAAAATTTTGGATTACATGTAATGAGGCATGAGAGCAAGTGTTGGATCGACTACCGGGTGTGTAGAGACTGTGCGTTGTCATGTCTACAGTTTTATAAGAATGGCAGCAGAATATTTCCAGAAGATGTCTCAAATTTGATTTTCAAACGAAAAAAATAAAGAGCTATCGTGAAAAATATTGCTTATGGAAATAATTGCTGGGAAATTATTTGAACAAAATTGTGTGAAGATTTTTGAAACAAATCAACTGCGCACTAGATTATAGAATAAACGCTAAAACGACAAATTAATTGAATGCTTTCGAAAACGCCTATCTATGCGTAGGAAGTTTTGAAAAAAACCACTATCTTTTTGCGTTTCACCTATTCCGCCGGACGTCAGAAGGAAAAGTTTTTATTTTCAGATGCGTGGGCGGATTGCGGGGGCTTACGTAGGTTTTTGCGTGGGTTCATCTATCCGCCGGACCTGCCTGTAATACGGTTTTTGTTACCCAGCGATTTATGTGAAAAATTTAAATTTTATTGTCAAGCTTAATAGAACGCCATTCGAAAATCCTGTAATTGATTTAATGTCTAAAATATTTTTTGTTACCTTTCCCGTCATTTTTAAGCTTTGCGAAATCAAATTTGAGAAGATTGGGGTAGCTCGTCTTTTAGTTGCGAGTTCGCGTTGACCTTCGTTTAACCATAGTTAGAGCACCAAATATTAAAGACGTTGACCAATTAGAGCTTCGAAAGTAGTTCAAACACGAGCACGAGACTAGAAGACCTAGAGAATTTCTATAGAGATCCAATCTTTGATATAATCGTAACTGCCCACATTGCCCGTTGTATGATCAATGAAAAGTACATGTAATTTGCATGCCATTTCAGCTAGCAACCTCCGAAATTTGTTTTATCATCAATCTCATCAAACAAAAATTTTGTTTGAGATTCGTGGTTCTCATTAAATTCAGGGTAGTTTATTTGTTATATTAACATTATTTGCTAAATTTGTTTAGAATTTTTTAACCTTTAAACATGTTTAACTCTTTACCAGGTACAGGGGCCCGATATGGCCGCACCCAAATTGCTGAATTTGGTAAAATTGCCGAATTTGCTGAAATCGCCGAAAAATCAACGCAATTTCACGATTTTAGCTAAAATAATTCCAGTCCTGTATCGCCGAATGTGCCAATATCACCGAAATGCCCAATATCGCCAATTTTTTTTGAAGATTTTATATTATTTCTTTGAGTGCGTCATGAATGACGTCATTTCTAGATGAAATTACCCAGTTTACTTTTTTCATCTGTTTATGTGATTGCGTTTGCCGAGTACTTAATTCTTTTGCATTTTTGGGATTCATTTCATTTGAACCTATTGTAAAAACACTTATTCAATTTGAAATTGTTCGACACATGGACGTCATTTCGAACGCCTACGCGTTTTATTTTTCCCCCATATCGCCAAAAGTGCCAATATCAGAAAAATGTCTAATATCGCCGATTAATTCACAAATAAAAATTAAACTCAACAAAGTGATTTGTATAATCAAAATTATGCAAAAGTTCAAAATATGTTTAATGAATGTAACTTACATCACTGTAAGCGATAACTTATCGAAAATTTTTAAATGGTCGTCAGCATATTTGAAATGAAAGCACATGCTCAAAAACTCCCGCAAAAAAGTGTCTATTTAAGCTTACAATTCTAAAACTCAAAATGTCCCTTAACGTTTTTCTTATTCAATAGTTATGCCACTGATCGTTTAGAAGCTGACATGAAATGGAGAAAATAATAACTCTGATATTTGCACCTGTATGAACCCATTATGTGGTCTCAATGTATTTTTAACTTGACGAAAATTTTGACCTTAAAAATTAAGGGGTTGTACCATTACAACTTGTACGTGTAAGTGAAAGGTAAATTGAAAACACTTTGACCGCTCTTTCAGCTATATTTGGCCAGTTGCAAATTTGGCACAGCTATATTGGCACTTTCAGCGATACGGGGAAAAGTTAATTTTTTTGTTATGAAATAGAAAAAGCCGTGGGCGTTTGAAATGATGTCACAATTTTAAAATTTTTTCATCTTATAAAGAGTTTTACAATAAGGTTCACAAAGATGTGTAAATACCATAATGCGTGATAGATGACAAACTCCATCTAAACGCAATCTGATACAAATTTCAAAAAACAAAATTTTGCACGAATTTAATCTTGAAATATGTGTCATATACCAGCGTGAGTTTTTTCGATTTCTCCCCTTTTTTGGGAAAACATTTTTTAACAAAAAACATTTATTAACAAACATTTTCCAACAAAACATTCTTTAACAAAAAACCCATTTTTAAACAAAAACATTTTTAAACAAGAAACATGTTTTAACAAATAAAATTTTTTAACAAAAAAAACATTTTGAGTTTCAAACTCATCAAAAGAACCACACATTTGTTGGAAGGTGAAAATCCTCACACAAAAATATCAAAAATATCTCGATTGCATTTATTAGTGTTTTGAAAAATAATCTTTAAGTTATGCTTTTATTAACAAAGTACAGAATGGGGAAAACATTTTCTAACAAAATTTGAAACAAAACTCGTGCCCAGTTATACACGGTATAAAACGTGCAAAAACTTCTTTGTCAGCGAAAAAAATAGGGTTGGGGTGAGAAGAATTAAGGGTTCCGTAGGAACCTACTTGATCTTTTTGCACACAACCCTCTAGTTTTTTGTTGACAAAAAGTTTTGCCAATGCTCCCGAGTGTACACTATAATGTTGTATGTGATAAACTGATATCATCTATATTGAAAGTATATAGAACTAGGGTTAGGAAACTCGTGTCCGAGTTTAACGGTATAGAACGACGCAAAAGCTGATTTCGTGGAGAAAGGCTAGGTTCAGGGTTAAAAAATAGGGTCGTGTTCCGCAGGAAACAAACGACCATATTTTTTAACAATACCATAGACTTTTCCGGTGAAAAGTTTTGCCATGCCACGAGTGTACACTTTAACAGTTATTTTTCTATGAACCAAGCAAAAAATTTTTTTTGAGCCTGCGACATGGCGCGTGTTTGCTCTCTAGCGGCTTTCGTGGACACTGAGAAGCTCAACCATACAACACTTCAGAGTACTGCAAGAAGCTTCAGGTCTTACTATGAACGCCGTTAAAACAGATGCCTTCTTCATTCAGAATCCTTAGACCAGATCTGAACACCAAAACAACCCAGCTTTTTACACTATTCTAACGTGATCTTTTTTTGAAAAATCGAACTCGCCCACAATTTTCGCTTTATTAACTCTCAGTGACTCATAGCAGATGCACTTTTTCGGCTAAATTCTGTTCTGAAACAATCTTAACCATTTTTGCCTACACTTTCCCGTCGATGCTAGAATAAACGCGAAAATGTTGAATTTATTATTTGATTAAATCTATTTAGGTCATTTTTGTAAAAAATAAATTGGCATTTATAGCGTCACAAGCAAAATGGCCGAAAAATATTAAATGTAGAATTCTGAGCATTTTTCCTGCTTGATAAATATTTTAGCCGCAACTTTTTAATATTTATTTTTCTGAGTCCATCACATGTTAAGCGTTCTTTCTCATCATTAATTATTAAACTGTGACAAAAAAAACGCAATAACGTCTTAAAAAGTTCAAAATTTTATATCGGGAAAATTTGTTTTTTTTGTTAAAAAATGATTTTTTTGTTAAAAAAATTGTTTTGTTAAAAATGTTTTGTTAAAAAATGTTTTTGTTAAAAAATGTTTTGTTTAAAAAAATGTTTTGTTAATAAAATTTCTTGTGAAAAAAATTTCTTGTTAAAAACCCCTGCCCTTTTTTACCCAGGACGGTTAGACAGCCACCGAATGGGTGAAAAAGCGGAAGATGTACACAAACATTTTTTCTGCCGCAATTTTACCCGAAAAAAAAGGAAGATTTTAAAGTGTGCTCTAGACTTATTGACTAAGTTAAATAAAATTATTTTAAATAATTTAACATAAATAATAGATTTGATATTAAAAAATTAAATTTGACTAAAATAAAAAAGAGAAAAAAACTATGGACGGAAAAATCCGACTGACAATTTTACCCAGACGATCTCAACCCAAATTGAAAATAAAGTTGACGAGGGATGATGTACAGGACATCAATTTATTGATCGCCCAGCTGCGATCAGATAAAAAAAAGACAGTTTAAGCAAAAAGCGATTAAACTATTCCTGAAGAATATCGACTGCATTCTGATTGGCATACTGTAGATGTTCATTAACTCGATCAAAAATGTATTGGATCAATGAGCACAAAATGTCAAACAAATTTGAAGTTCAAAAACAAAAACGAAAAGAATAAATTATTCCTAAAATAAACCTGACTCGTCTTGAAAAAACCAAATTATCTTAAAAGCCATGGAACTTAAAAACTTGATATATCTATTACGGGGCCCTGCGGTCACTTTTTTGTCAGTTTTTTAGCCAAAATTTGTATATAATTCGGCTTTTGAAAACGACTTATTCGATTAAGTGTTTTGATAGCTCAAACTGAGCAAAAATATCTGGTGAATAATACAATTATAGTTAATAGGTCAGAATCGGACCATGTCTAGATTTTTTCCAAGACTACTGTAATAGGACACAATGGCCGGATTCGGACTATTTTGTTTCAATTTATTTTTCTTCAAATATTTGTGCTCAGAATAAATTCGCTGAAAATATTTCTGCAAATTCTAAATATATGTGTGCTTTGAGACCTTTGTTTCACAAAATTAGCTCAGAAATGCGAGAAAACTGCAAAACGTTAAACTTTTAATGTTGAACAAATTAAAAGTTCAATTAAATTTTTAGTTAACAAAATTTAATAATGTACGAGTGAAAATCCGAAAATGGCTGGGTGAAAAAGGGGAGCTGGGTAAAAAAGAGGAGAAAAACATCACGTGGCATAATGAGTCACCAATTTGATTGAAATCTAAAACCTCTGTCTAACCGTCTGGGTAAAAAAGGGGAGAAATCGAAAAAAACTCACGCTGTATATGACGGCATTCATGAGTCATGAAACATGACGTAAATTAATAATTTACTCAAGGTAATTTATGATAAAAATTTTCCGTGCCTACACAATTTCGGGGATATCGGCACTTTCGGCTTTATATGGCAGGAATTCAGCTGATAATTGTGAAATTGCACAGTTTTTTTCGGCAATATCGGACCATCTGTAATAAGTAACTTATTATAAGTTACTTATTTGACTACAAATTATATTCGAATTGTATAAGTATTCGCAAATCTTTCAAATTAAGGAAATTGAACGATATGAATCAATTTTTTGAACTTGAACAACTGGAAGCAATTTCGAAATGTGTTTTCTTTTAGCTTTTTTTACTTGTCAATAACTTCTGATGTTTTAAACAATTCTCAACAAAATTTTTACGAATTGTGAAAAATTAAGTCAGTTTTGGAGCTATTAGGTCTGATTTTTCATTCTCACACGAATTGCTCGAAAAATGACAAAACGTAAGATTCACATTTTTGAACATCCTTTTCATCCAAAACAAAATATCGTTCAATACAAAGTAAGTTTTTTTGCATATTAATGAAACGGAAATTTGTACTTAGTGACTCACTACTAGTGAGATTGAATATTAAAATGTTATAAGATACTGAGAAAATTAAAATAATTAAACCTAGCAGTTAGTTTTTACATGTTCTGGAATCCTCAAGAATTCGTTACGAGTCAAATACAATTAAGATGGACTCAATAATTTTGCGCCGATTGCTGATTGGACGTATTAAATCGATATTGATTTGGACTCGCTATTTTGATGTGGGTTTGTTTGCAAGTCCAACCTGATACAGGGTCAATATCGCTGATCCAATATTGCCGAATTTATCGAAATCGCTGAAATAAACCTACGCAATTTCACGATTTTTAGCTAAAATACTTTCAGTGCCAATATGTGCCAATATCACCGAATGTGCCAATATCGCCGAATTTGCAAATATTACCGAATTTTTTTGAGATTTATATTTCAAATTACTTTTTGAGCGGCATGAATGACGTCATTTTTAGGATGGACTTTCCCAAATCTGATCTGTTTAACTTTTGAGTAATTGCCTTTAGTGGAGTATTAAATTTTACGCATTTTGTTGATTCACTTCATTCGAACTTATTGTGAAACTTCTTATAAAATCAAAAACTGATTTTGACATAAAGCGTCATTTCGAACGCTTACGCGTTTTTCATTTTTCAATCAATAAGATTATTTCTGTTCCCATATCGCCGAATGTGCCAATATCGCCGAATTTGCCAATATCGCCAAAAATTTTTGCCAAATTTAGTTTTAACAATTTAGCAGATCAAAATGCAGTCATAATTGAATATTTCTATTTCAATGTATATGTAAGGAGGTGGTCATTGCCAATGACTCATTGACCACTGGTCAACGCAAATCAAGACAAAAATCTGCAATGAGCTTATTTTTCCTGGAAACTTGATAATTTAAAATTTCGTTGAATTGAAATCAATAAGTGGTACATTAAGATGAGTAGTGGTGTATTTCTTAAGCCTTTACTGCTCTAGAAAGTACTATTCTAGAAAATAGTATTTCAAATTCAAATTTCAATTTAGAGTTTGGAAACTTAGTTTTCAACGCAGAAATTCCAAAAGTATATCTTCTGAGACTACATTGAATTCTGAGTCAGATAGAATACAAAATTCAAAATGAAAATTTACAAAAAATTATTAGTAGGTATAACTAGTACCTATTTGGATTTTCTTACATTCACAGTGTGAATTTCACACTCATCCCCAGTGAATTTCACACTCATTCCCTTAGTTTCGACAAAATTTGAGAAAGATGTAAAACGAAACATGTTATAATTTCGTATGAGGCAAAAACCGAATAATAATTAAATAATAACGTGCGGTAACGTTTTTATCGAAGTACTTTTATTGTAATTTTGTATCGTGTTCCAAATAAACTTATAAAGAGACCAAGAACTGTATAATTTCATTTATATTTGTAAAATCCCATTTTATGATAGAATTCCTAAGGAGTTACTATAATTTGTGAAAATTCTAACACATAACAACGTTTTTCGGATCTTGACTTTCAAAATGGTAAAATGTACTTCTTTCTTTCTTGGACTTCTTGGGTTCGACCTGTCTCCTTGCTATGACGATGATTGCTAATTTGTTTGTCTTCAACATGCTCACCTCTACTCATCAATATACACTCAATCTATCCACTCCATGGTTATTCTATATTGCCTTGCCCTATAGAAAACAAAACTTTGAGATGGTCTGATATGGTGACTGGCGAAGTTTTCATGGAATCCTGATCCATCATTCATACCAGAGGACCTGACAGGACTCTGGCGCGGTCGAATTGGAAGAAGGAAATCTTAAAGCATTTTTCTTCTACCTTTAACGTCTATGCAATTATCTAGACTGTATCCAATATTCTACTGCGCCCTTTTGTGCACGGAAAATCCTATTTTTCCCTTACTGACTACAGACATGTGAATAAATGCAATTACCAACCAAAAAAAAACCCTTAACTCGTAGACTTGATTTCTGCCATCTAGCTGCCATTCACCATTAAATCGCATTTTACGACGCTTAATCATTAATGAAAAGATCAGTTATAACGGTATCAATAAACTTTAAAACAAAATGACGTTTGTGCGTTTTTTTTGAAAATTTTTACTGTATTACAGTACTTATTTTTTGCAAAAATTTTTGGAATCAACAAATAAAGCCTAAAAATTCTAAGACTTTTTTTTAATTACACCATAGCCCAAAAATGATCACGTGACCGTATAATCAAGAAATAAGGTAGGCCAAAATAGTACTTTTGTTTCAAAAATTGCTTAAATCACTTTTTAAGAAAAGTGAAGAGGTTCTTTAAAACTTTTTAAAACTTTTTTTCACTGGCATCAAAGTCCAAAAACGATCACGTGACCTTCAAATTAAAGAATAAGGTTTCGGTTTAAGTACACAAATAGTACTCAAATAACGCCGAAAAATTTTGACGACTAATAAACACATAATCTAAGAATTTGGAACATAACGGCATTTTCCAAAAACATCACGTGATCTTATTTTCAAGAAATAAGGATTTATTTATGACATATTTCAAACCTTATTTTTAGTTTATTTCGTCACGTGATTTTATTCGGACTTTGGTGTAATCAGAAAAAAATCTTACAANTATCGTGTTCCAAATAAACTTATAAAGAGACCAAGAACTGTATAATTTCATTTATATTTGTAAAATCCCATTTTATGATAGAATTCCTAAGGAGTTACTATAATTTGTGAAAATTCTAACACATAACAACGTTTTTCGGATCTTGACTTTCAAAATGGTAAAATGTACTTCTTTCTTTCTTGGACTTCTTGGGTTCGACCTGTCTCCTTGCTATGACGATGATTGCTAATTTGTTTGTCTTCTACATGCTCACCTCTACTCATCAATATACACTCAATCTATCCACTCAATGGTTATTCTATATTGCCTTGCCCTATAGAAAACAAAACCTTGACATGGTCTGATATGGTGACTGGCGAAGTTTTCATGGAATCCTGATCCATCATTCATACTAGAGGACCTGACAGGACTCTGGCGCGGTCGAATTGGAAGAAGGAAATCTTAAAGCCTTTTTCTTCTACCTTTAACGTCTATGCAATTATCTAGACTGTATCCAACATTCTACTGCGCCCTTTTGTGCACGGAAAATCCTATTTTTCCCTTACTGACTACAGACATGTGAATAAATGCAATTACCAACCAAAAAAACAAAACCCTTAACTCGTAGACTTGATTTCTGCCATCTAGCTGCCATTCGCCATTAAATCGCATTTTACGACGCTTAATCATTAATGAAAAGATCAGTTATAACGGTATCAATAAACTTTAAAACAAAATGACGTTTGTGCGTTTTTTTTGAAAATTTTTACTGTATTACAGTACTTATTTTTTGCAAAAATTTTTGGAATCACCAAATAAAGCCTAAAAATTCTAAGACTTTTTTTTAATTACACCATAGCCCAAAAATGATCACGTGACCGTATAATCAAGAAATAAGGTAGGCCAAAATAGTACTTTTGTTTCAAAAATTGCTTAAATCACTTTTTAAGAAAAGTGAAGAGGTTCTTTAAAACTTTTTTTCACTTGCACCAAAGTCCAAAAACGATCACGTGACCTTCAAATTAAAGAATAAGGTTTCGGTTTAAGTACACAAATAGTACTCAAATAACGCCGAAAAATTTTGACGACTAATAAACACATAATCTAAGAATTTGGAACATAACGGCATTTTCCAAAAACATCACGTGATCTTATTTTCAAGAAATAAGGATTTATTTATGACATATTTCAAACCTTATTTTTAGTTTATTTCGTCACGTGATTTTATTCGGACTTTGGTGTAATCAGAAAAAAATCTTACAAACGTTTGAAGTTCATCAACAAATGTTTTTGACATAATTTGAGTACTTTTTCAAATTACCGTATATGATGTATCGTATATCAAATTACCGTCAATTTCAAAGTTCATCTTAAAGACTTGTTAGTACCCTCAAAAGAATCGGAAAGGTCGACTTTTTCATGGAAATATTTGCAACTATGGGTCAATTATGTACTGAAAGGGCGCCAGAGAGCAAAAATCCCTTTGTGAAATCTGACCATCTTTGCTCTCTGGTGACCTTTAAGTACATAATTGACCCATAGTTGCTAATATTTTTATTAGAAAGTCGACCCTTCCGATTATTTTGGTGGTATTTTCAAGTTTATACGATGAACTTTAAATTGACCTTGACCTTGAACGAGAAATTAAATATTCCACAACAATTTAAGAGCCATTTTACTGGAAAATTTCGTTAAAAATTCTTAGAATTATTTTCAAACAGAGCGATAGCAAATCATTTGAAGTTAAATATGAGGTAGGTTCAAATATAAATAAAGGTTTAATTTCATCTTATTATTGCACTTTTGTGTGTAACTGGAGGTCATTTTCTTAATTTTTTTTCTTCTCCTCATTCAATGTCTTTTTCTACGTTTCAAAAAATAATTTGTTTTACCTATTGTATAGCAAATTGGCTGAATTGTATTTTAAGACAATACAAAATATAAGTTAATGATGAAACTTTGCTTATATGGCTCGATTTTAAGAATGGCAGCTAGATGGCAGAAATCAAGTCTGGGTACAGACTNATTTCTAAAGTCTACGAGTTAATGATACCTTATAGTAATAAGAAGAAACTACGAATAAGGTATTTGTAGAGATCATCAAGTTCCTTATAAGCCTTAATTTCTTACAAATAAAGACGAAAAAATTAAGTTCCTGTGAAAAAAGTTGTTTTGCATCCAGTCTTAGTAATCCTAAATCAATCGATTGCGAGCTATCAATTGTTATCATTCAATTACAAGGTATAAAACTAAAGTAAGCCAGAATAATATATGTAACGTGTTCTAGCTCTGAATTTTGTTGATACTTAAAATATTCGTGTGAAAAAAGTTCAAAACAGTTTTAGTAGTTCACTTTGAGGTCAATTTACTTCAACTATTATTAATCGTATTTATGGCATAACAGTCTGCGGACCATAAATATGTACTCAAATAGGAACGGTGGTAACTTTTCATCTCAATTCTCAATATTTCGACAAAATTACCGTTGATTCAATAATTTAGCCAATTGTTTTGTAAAATTAAATAGTATTGATGAGCTTTCGATTTAGTAAAATATTCTTTAAATCACGGTTTTTTTGCGAGTGAGAAATTGAAAATTATTTCTCCGGAATTACAGAATAACAATTTGAAACAGTGAGCCCTGAAATTGGTTAGTAAAAAGCCTACTTTTCGACCTGTTCAAAAAGATCATTCAAACTGGTTAAACAGCTTTAGATCAAATTAAACTTTTTAAATTTTAGTTTTCTGTTTAAGTTTGCATACCCATCTTATGCAGTTTTTTCATACCAATTAGGTTAAAACAGCTGTAAAGTGTTCGTACATGTTTAATCTTAGTTGTGAAGTGTTCGGATCACTACAGTTCTACATAAATCATATAGTTTGAAACGTCTAGTCTCACGTCGTGGCTCTGAGCCAATAATCACGCTACAATGCTATGTATTTCAGCCATTTGACGAATCAGAGCCCCGACGTGAGACCAGGCGTTTCAAACTTTTTGATTCATGTAGTATATGGCTTCTGATTAGAGGTGGTACTCTACACAGCCAAAAATATGATCAAAAACATGTCAACTTTTACATGAACCATGTTCCTGAATTAGGGCTTCCGAGCAACAAATAGCTACTTGATATCAGGGTTCTATCAATCTAGAAATTGAGGACGTAGAACGCGTCTTTCTCTTTTTTGTTTTTGTGTCAAGTTGGACTGCCAACCCAAAACTTAAACCATTTTCACTCAGAAAAAATGATTATTATTAATCAAGTGAATCTAAACACATTTAATCCCCAACAGCTTAAAATTTCAACTTAAAAAAAAGCCTCTTCTTTTATACATTTTGATTAGGTCGCATATTTTAATCTTCTTTTTTTATCATCATGAAATAACGTCATAAACCATTCTTTTGGAAAAACCCTAACAGTTTGCCTTATATATTGCCATTTATAAATCATCTTAATACTTAGTACAACGATTTTGCTGGTCTCGGGCGTTTCTTCACGCATTGTGTTTTTCCATAAAGAATGTCATTTTGCAAGCGATTATCAATAAACCAAAATGAAATATATCTATTGTGGAATGTAGATGGCATAGATTCTAGTCACAGAATCTATGACATTTATTAATTATTTGTGCAGATTATTTACTTGAGACATTTCTAAAGACATTATTTATGCAAACAAATGTGACATTTGAAATGTCTCTCCTCATAGAATATATTCGAGAGAATATAGTTCTTGGAAGGAGACACATAGGTTGGCTTGTAGTGTTACTGTATTTAAGCTGTAATAAAATCATGTTAAATATACAAGCTTCCTATAGTTTGCAGTGGAGCCCTTCGCCTTAGAGATGAGAACAGGCAGTATTTTTTGGTTAATTTTTAATTTTTTTAGAGATTTTAAATCGTAATAGAATTGTGGGAAATATAAATTAATAAATTACTATTTTTTGGAAAAATTCAAGAATTTCGAATTGATTTTTAGAAAAAATGATGATATCTCAAAGTTGTTTTGGGAGCATATTTATAAAAAATAAGGCAGATTGTTTGATGATACTGACTCTGAAATACTGATTGGTTAGATTTTGACC
Organism: Oikopleura vanhoeffeni; assembly: GCA_004367855.1. Classification (NCBI taxonomy): domain Eukaryota; kingdom Metazoa; phylum Chordata; class Appendicularia; order Copelata; family Oikopleuridae; genus Oikopleura; species Oikopleura vanhoeffeni. The sequence goes on from SCLH01000229.1 coordinate 178,417, forward strand.
AATTACAAATAGGATTCTATGGGAAATATAATTATTTAGTTTAATTTTTATGAAATTAACGCTTAAAACTAGATATGAAAGTTTTTCGACCAAGTCAAATTCTCATAATACAGGTAGGACATGACCTCGTACAACCTAGCGGTAGTTTTTCCTCATTATAGATATATAATTGGGTAAGTTTCACACTGGGGAGCAGACCTCGGCAAGCCAGCAAATTTTTGTGGCTTAGATTGGCTTGGCTTGGAAACCAAAAAAAAAGTTGGTGGATTGGCAAGCCGACCAAGCCAAGCCACACTTGCCGAGGTCTGCTGGGGAGTCAAATGTTGAAAAGAAGTAAAGTTCATTGTTCTCATTAAATTAGTTGAGTCTTAAAAAATGCGTTTTTTAAATTCAAAATAAAAAGTTTCAAGAAATTTTGACATATTTGGAATCAACTGCTTTGTTTTGATTTGCTGGAATTTAAATAAATTAGAATTAAGAAAAGCTACTGCAACATTATCGAATGGAACAAAATGACACCATGTTATTTCAACCCCCTAGTAAGATTATTATACCAAAAATCTGACATTCCCGATAAAAATTTTCAAATATAAATAAAAAAAATTTCGCCCAAGCATTTTCAAATTTATTTATTAAATTTTTGAAAATGAATTAAGAAAAAGTCATTTAAATCTTATCCACCCTACTCCTAGTGGTATTTATTGAATAAACACCTAGGAAGACTGTCTTCTAAATACTATCACAATCCTAATTTTTGATAAACCGCTAGTAAGAATTAAAACAATTCTTATACCGTGTTAATTTTCGTTTTGGAATTGCAAACTTTGATCGTTATTTTTTGGTTATTTTAACGTGTCAAAAATTTGTTAGCCGGTGTAGTTTTTGAGATTACAGATCACCATTTTCTCTTGTGGTAATAAATTTTCATTTTTGAAAGAATCAATGAGTCCAACAAAGTAACAGTATGTGACATTTTTAGAAACAAGGTCTGAGAATTATGAAATTAGTTGGTTCAAGAATGGATTGACGAATAAGCCCGAAATTCAAAAATTGAATTCTAGACTCGGACCATTTTTCAAAATTTATTCACTGCAACGTTTTGCATCATCAAGCTGTTTTAAAGAAACTGATTTTTAAGTTTCAAGACTACAAAAAGTACAAAGTCTAGAACAGTTTGAATTCGGGAATAAAATAGTTGGCTAAATGAAATAATTTTTATGGTGAATTAGCTTTGATTATATATAATTCGACTTTTGGAAAAGACTAATCCGATAAAGTTTTTAGATAGCTCAAACTGAGCACAAATATCTAGGGAATAATTAAATAAAAAACATTGGTTTAAATCGGACCCTTTTTTCTCTGAGTTTACTTAAATTGTTTGGTTATCAGTTTTTGTTAAAAAATTATTGTAAGCATTTTATTTCGTTATACCAAATTTTAAAACTCAATATTTCAACCCGAAAAACGATTTTTAAATTTAAAAAATCACGATTTTGCGTAGGCGGATCAAAAAGTGCATAAAAATTATGAAAAAAATATCGATGGAAATTCTCTCATGGCATCTTCGTTATTATTCAGAATCTCCTACGTACTAATAAAAATATCAAAAAACAGAAAAATCTGGCATAACGGTCATATTTTATATTTCCTTAGTACGACCTCCAGCAATTCCTGCATCCCTGACACATAAATCAAATGGCTCATTTGCTGTAACACCCCAGTTTGAGCTACCTAAAAACTCAATCGGATGAGTATTTTTCAAAAACCGAATTAAATAAAAATGTTTGCTAATTCAACTTTATTTATTAATCAAAGTGTGATAAGAGAATAATTTCGTCAATAGTACTATTCGCGTTTACTTAATTATTAGCCATAAATTTAAATCTTTCAATTCACCGAAAAAAATTTGCAAAGAAACCTTTTCGCCGAAATTAGCGGTCTAAGTCAATTAGCACTTTAATCAAAATTATGATTTGCCAAGGAATTTGATTTCGTTGATACGATATTTCATTCCGTAAACTAACCAAGTGCATATTAAGTTTAATTTTAACCACGGTTAGATCTTCGTTTTCCGCTGGAGGTTTGAGGAAGTGGTCAGTGTAGAAAATTGTAATTTTACAACAAGACTGTTCTGTATATAAAATACTTAAATATAATTAATTTGATTTTCACAGATGTTTTGCTTTTAATTTTTAAAACAATAACAAGAAAACGTGGTGTTAACACCAGGTGTTGCGGTTTATAATATAGTCCACAAAGTTTATCTGAAATTACCGTCTTTTATTTAAGGGGGTAGGTGTCGTAATTTTTTGAGCCCTTTATAGAATTTATTTATGATAAATTAATATCGGTCATGACTAAAATTGACCCAAGGAATCTCGTGGGTGGCAATCATTTTTTTCAAAACAATCTAGAATTTTTCAAAATTCGAATACTTTTTTGCTTTAACCGCATAAAAACCGGTATTCACCATGATATGAACATTTTTATTGGTGAATATGACCACACCGAAAACGATGCATGACATTTAAAATTATCGTGAAATGTTCTTAATCGAATTCTAGAAATTTCAATTATTTTTAAGCCAAATGTTAAACCTAATTATCGAATTTGACGCTTATTGGTTTAAAAATTTTGATTAGCTCTAAGCCAACTTTTTGATCAGTGAAATCTCAGCTTAATTTGGTGGTACTTTTGTTTCGATCAGACGAACTTTTTTTTCGAAACTTTTTATTTCCGGTTCACTTCATTCAATTTCTAGAATTCTAGAATTTTATTCAAAAATTCCTTCTCATCACTTTACCGCATTATATTTTATCTACTTTAGTCGAAAAAATGGCTTCATTCTAAAAATTCGTCTAAAGAAGATAGAGTTTGAAGTCGAAAACTTGGCAAAATCGGCGTTCAAGTGAGATTCTAGGAGAAAGAAAGTTCAAAATCGAAAAATTTCTTCTCATCACTTTTTGCTCTCATTATTCGCTTACTTTGTGTAGATTTTGAGACGCTTTGTATGTGGGGTCTAAAAGAAGATAGATTTTTGAAAAAAACGTTTAGTGCTCTAAAATAGACTCACCACCTGTGGTGTTGATGTAAAAAGATTGACTTTGAGATGTGTAATCGTTAGACAAGGCTAGATCTACAAACGAGTATTCTCAGAATTTTTACAACTGCCCCAGATTTGTTCTGAGGCGTGATTGAAAGGTACCAGATTACGACACCTACCCCCTTAAAAGCATATTTATCTACGTTACGATTTATTATCATTATCAAAGATGTAATTTCTATATAAGTTTCAAGTCCAACATTGGACCAACAATATAAGAGCAGATACTAGTTTTTCAGTTTATGTCAGAAATTTAAAAATGTTCAGAAATACAAAGCAAAAAAATAACTTTCATCAGGGTTTTTAAATTAATTCCTTCACATAAAATATATGGTGTCAATTTCAAGCAGTTTAATTGTTATTTGATTTGAAAAACATAAAACAATGAACATGAACAAAACTTGCTTCAAACTCTGTATCATATCAAAAGATTCTCATCGTATCTACATTGATAGTCGTGGAAGTCGTTCCGAGCGGTGAAAATTATTGCGTAGGATGGGAGTTATCTTTATAGCATCAATAATAATAGCGCAATGTTAAAGCTTAACCTGCGCTCAGAACAAAACCCATGAATTACTATAGTAACTAAAAAACTATTTTTGACGAAACTTCTAGTTTATCGAAAACTTTAGTTTCAAAAGTCAGAAAGCGAAACGTTTCTAGAAATTTAATGAAAATTCGAATAAACAGTTCAAATTTTCGAAATATGTCAAATTCCGATTCAAACGAGCTCTCGACGGTTCGAGACTCGACCGACAAAGCTCTTACCAAATGTTGTCTCAAACTGACTGCTGATAATTATATTTAAAATCCTGCATACCTGTATCAGTTTTAAAGTAATCGAGACTTTTTTTTAATTTTTTTATACTAAATCTTAATCTGTCAGTCAACTTAAATAAGGCTTTTTAGACCGGACTTTTTCTTTCTCCGTAGCCGAGTACATGACTCTGATTAAGGATATGTGGAAAAAGCGGGATTTACTACCATCAACTACAGGAAAACTTTATAATATATTTCTATTTCAAAAAACGTTAAGTTAAAATACGTTGATGGTCAGGCATGACTTGGCGTTTTTTTTTGTAGTTGATGGTAAAGTGAAATTAGAAGGTGTAAATTGTGATTTAATTATTAGTAGGTAATTTTGTATTATTAATTTTTTTCATAAAAAAGCCTGATTTTCCAAAAAAAGTTCAAAGACAAATTAAGTATTTAATGCGTATAATTGATAATAAAATAATATATATTCAAAGAATAGCAATATTCAAAAGCAAGAGAAGAAATCTCCCTTCTCTCGCAAGATGGGGGACTTAATTTCTCTTGTACTGAATCCCCATAAAAACTTTTCCAGATGCATTTCTAGATATGTCTGCTCAATTTCAAGTTTTATTATTTTATAAAAAAATTTTTACTTTTGAAAATGGTTCTAAACTGCCGAACGTCAAGTTTTTACAAATAAAATTAATAAACAAATCTTTGTTCTAAAATGTTAAATTAAACAGTAAAATCAAGCTTTTTTCTAGAACCGTGCACTGTACACTGTCATTTATTTAAAACTTTGTTCTCTGTATAAAAATTTTAACTGTTACTGGATTCTGTTGCGATAATCAACTCTCTTGCGAAAGGCTATATCATTGCACCCTGATATATGTTGAGTTGCTGAGGTTTAATGAGTATTGTAGACGGTCTTACCATGGCCGCGAATAAACCAGCAACAATAAAAATAAAGGCGAGCAAATACATTCAAAATGGGAGCAATCGGATGGAAACAATGTCGCACAAACGATTTTCATCTCTACAATTTTCAGTCCGACATTCCCTATAATTGGCTGTATTTGTCCGCTGAGGATTCATAATCCACATTCTTTTCCCAACCTAAGTGGATCTTGAAAATGAGAGCTATCTTTATAGCGCGTGTTCGAATCCCACTAATGTTGTCTTAGTGATTGTCTTGGGTATGATAATAGGCAACGGTGCTTGATATTGGGGGCGCTAAAGTTGATAGGTGCGTAATCACTAACACAATCACTTAGACAACATAAGTGGGATTCGAACACGCGCTCTATGGAGATAACATAACTCATTTTTAAGATCCACTTAGGTTGGAAAAATAAAATACTTTTGTACGCATCGTAAAAATCCTGAATTTCATCATTTCTGTATAATGCTCAATTTATATACTTATATGTAGAGTGGCCGCGATTCAGCCAAGTCAAAAAATGAAAGTTCTCAGATCATCTTAAAAATGCCTGGAGGTGAAGTAATCGACCCCAGGGAAGAAAAAATTCTATATGAACTTTTTCCCATTTTAACTCCTTGGTGTCCAAAACGCCTTTTTTCAAAAAATATTGAATTTGAATGTTAATTCTCGACGTTTTGGAGAAGTTACGCAGTATTCATATAAACACAATAAACCTACAACATTTCTACGTCTGATTAAAATCTTCAAATTAATTTTTCAGGATGGTAAAAACAAAAAAAAGTTTCTGAAATATTAAAATTGAACTTTTTCAGCGAAAAATATAACTTTGAGCTTATATTCTTGATAATTATGACGATTATTCGTGAAATTTTTTTTTTCTTAATCAACACTTATCAATTCAAGGTTAATTTCAATGTTAATGGTGCCCAAAAATTAACCTTCAACCGTGCGAAAAGGCCAAAGTTTTTTTCAAGAGTATCGAAATTGTCCCTTTTTTCATGAAATATGACTTTTGATTCAAATTTGAGACTTTTATGAAAATTTTTGGCAGGATTTTTATGAATGACATAAACTTTATAAATTAAGACAACTAATTGAGCTCAAAAATTTTATTTGTAACTCGTGGAAAACCAAAGGCTTTAATTCCTAGGTGTCTTAAACGCTGTTTTGTTGAAAAATAACGACTTTGGATTTAAATTTTTATTATTTTTAGACGTGTCATGAAAGACATTTTGTAAGGTTTATCAAGAATTACAAGGTCTAACTTTGAGTTTTGATCGACTATAAGGCATTCATTCACGAGATACCGAATCACGTATAAGTAGGGAGCACTCTCTATGTATAGGGATTCCAAGCAAAAATCAGCTACCCGATAAAAAGGTCCTATGAGTCTGAAAAGTTAGGACATAGTATGATTTTTGGCCGCGAAAATTTTTGCTGAAATAATTTTTTGGTGCAACGACTTGGTGGCCTTGTTTTGGGCGGTCGAAGTTTTCCTTTCAAAATTAAGGCAATTGCATATCGGAATTTTTCGTTTTAAGTATTTTTTTTCGGATACAAAACAAATTCTGTTCCAGATTGACATCTGACATTTTATGTACGAAAATTTCCACGCGGTGTAGAACCGGAAATGAAGGTGCCCAAAAAGTCAAATTATGTCAAATCAATTATTTGAGATATGAAAAAGATGCGCAATCATCGACTTTGTGTAAACCGTATTAGCAACTATGGGTCTCAGATGACCACAGGTGGCGCTAAAGGCGGTTCCATGATTTGGTGGTGTAAACAGCAACACGGTATTTAGCATTCACAGAAAAGCTCATTATAAGAAATAAATGAAAGTAACCATTAGATAGGAAATTTTTTGAAGATTCATTTAAATTTATTTTTTCAGACAAATTTTCAAAATTTTGCCGATTGGTTGAAAAATGAATCCGCATGATTAAATAAGACTAGAAAACAAATTTCAAAATTTTGTTACGAATCAGAAAATGGTTGACGAAAATTGTCAATTTAAGGGGGGTATGCGACTCTGATTTGACATTTTCTCGGTAAAATATACTGAAAACTAAGAGGTCATGAGAAAAACCTGAAATGCTTATTTGTAGATCTAACCTTAATCTTCCGAAAAAATGCATCACACCAATAAGTACAGTATGTTAACAAGAAGACACTTTTAAAACTGCAAAATATATCTCCTCCAAGACGGTTTATCAAATTGAGCTCCAATTTTCACAGAGCACGTTACGGTAGTATGTCAATCTTTTAAAACAAGCTTTTTTTTAAAAAAGCAACTGAACAATTCTAGAACGCCAAATAAGCGACGATTTTTCACAATTACAGACTTCGAAATCTCCTCCGAGGATATATTTGCAAAATGGCTCAAATTTTGATCAAGTATTCTCAAAAACATTTGTAAGAGATAGAGACACGTTTTAATACCCGCCGTGGTTTAAATAAAGATTTTTTATTTAATTTTTGTTGAAAAATAAGCCCCAAATCGGCCGAAGGCCTATAAAGGGGGATTTTATATTTAATTTTGTTGGAAAATGAGCCCAAAATTGGCCGAAGCCCGATAAAAAAGAATTTTGTATTTTAATTCAATTTTGTTGAATAATGAGCCCAATATCGGCCAAGAAAAGATTATATATTTTCTATTTAATTTTTTTGAAAAATGAGCCCCACATCGGCCGAAGCCCGATAAAGGGGAATAAACATTTAAATTTAATTTTGATGAAAAATGAGCCTCAAATCGGCCTGAAATTCAATCAATCAGCGATCGCCAAAATTTTTAAAAATTTTCTGAAAAAATAAATTTAAATAAATCTTCAAAAAAATTTTCTATCCAATAGTTTTTTCATTTATTTTTTATAATGAGCTTTTTTGTAAATGCTAAATACCGTGTTGCTGTTTTCACCAAAAAATGGAATCGTCTCTAGCGCCACCTGTGGTCATCTGAGACCCAAAGTTGCTAATACGGTTCACACAAAGTAGATGATTGCGCATTTTTTGTCTAAAAAGTCTAAAAACCCGGTTTTGGAGCCCTTCAAACAGCGCCACCGAGTGGTCGGAGCGGGAAAACATTTTTGACCAACATTTTATGTTTTAATATTCATAGGACCCTTTTATAACGTAGCTATTTTTTGCTCGGGAGCCCTATGATTCATGCAATACGAGCTCTTTACGGTGTCATATTGCTTTTTTTTTGAAATCATAACTAATCATACTATCAAGTGTCTGACGTGTAATTTTCATTTTATTTTCTAGATTATTAGCTTCAATGCCTTCAAAACGTGAAAAAAATTCAAAAAATGAAATATTCGATTTTCAATCTAAAAAGTATTCACTTTCCCATCCCGTTTTTTGCCAAATTTTTTTTAATGAATAACACTTGATATAATGAAAAACAACTCAAAAGAAATTTTGCGTAACATTGTTAATCTGAAAGTTATTTTGAAAAAATTGTATTTTTGGCGTTTTTCAACGTTTTCAAGGGCTCGAAAAACATGTTTCAAGTCAAAATTTTGCAATTCCGAATTATGAACCTTGATCGGAAAATTTTGCAAACTATACGATTCCGTTGTCAAAACAGCATATACTACAATTTTGTTTCGGCCAATCAGAAGAAAGAACCGAAAATTTCAAACAAAAATCCATAAATTTTTGAGTTTGAAAAAAATACTACTCAGTTCCTCAGTTTTTTTGTCCGATGCCTTTAACATGAAAAGCCTACGATCGCGGCCACCCTAAATTTATATAACAAAACCAATGAAATCGAAAAAATCACCATTCTAAAATAAAAAGCCTCGTTATTCAGCATTTAATTGCATGTCCCAGTTTGCACCTTGATGCATGTGGTTATAAAGATATTTTCAACCTCATGGAATCTCATGATTGATAACATAAATAATCTGACATTCGAATCTTTTATCATCTGATAAATTATCGAGTCAACTCATAACTACGATTGAAGTCATTCTGTAGAAAATGATTTAACGACAAGGTATGCGTTAACCTTGTCATTTAGCAAATGAAAACAGATTCAAACTCATTAAGGAGGTGGTCGTCGCTAAATAAAGCTCGCATTTTTGTACTCGGTACATGGTCAGCAAAGCACTTTTTGGTGGTCTCAAAAATATTTTGTATGAATTTTTATTCTGAAGTCAAGAATTTTTTCCAAAACTTTCCTCTAGGTGAGCTGCCCACATTCTATTTGAGAATTTAAGCTCGTTTCTGATTAGACGAGCCATCTGTCACATGAGATTTTTTTAAGATGCAAGATTTTAGTTCATTTATCAGATCTAAGTTATGTTTGGTCAAACAATTTGTACTTTTTCGGCAAAAGGCCGTTGGCCACCCCGATTTTTAATTTTCAAGCTGCGACCGACCCCATAAAAGTCAAAAAAAATTACGAATGAATATGTCACTTTTTCTAAATGCTGTCTATTGGGGTTTTATCAGTTAGAAACGTCAAAAAAAAGTAAATTCCGATATATCATTATGACCAGTGAAAAAATGTAATCTAGATCTATTTTGGCGTATAACTTCCGGTAATTAGGATCAAAAATTGAATTTTTATTGAGATACATGAATAAAAAAATACGGTTTACTCATCCTAAATAGCGGAAATAAGAAGCCAAAATAGATCTAGATAAATTCTCTCACTGGTCAGTGGTCATAATGATATATCGGAATTTACTATTTTGATGTTCCTGTACTGCTGTCAGTCTCCAATTTTCGCTAGGGATGTCTAACAATAACTAAATTTTTGGACAAAAATAACTAAAGTTAGGCAACACCAAACAGTTAAAATATTATTTCAAATAATTCAGATACATAATTTTCTTTTTTCCAATAAAGCATTAATTTTCGGCTTTAGATGTGCCAGTTATTAGCTGTTGTTCTTAAGACGATTAAATTGTACAATAAAAAAAAATTTGGTCACGAAAACAAATTTATCAAATACTACAAATGTCAACGTTTCAATTTTTAAATAAAGTATTCATTATTCTGATTTTTTGACTGATTTTTTCGGAACGAGGCAACTGATCCGGCTTTTTTCATACGCAACATTTTTTTAATTTCTTCGAATTGTGGCCCTTCAAAAAATATAGATTTTATTTAAACATAAATGAAATTTGTCAGCAACTGGTTTAAAAACGGTTTTTCATGTCAAACGTTACGATCAGGAAGCAAATTTTTTTGAAATTTTGACCAGGTCGGGTCGATTTTGTTTCTTAAATTTTCCGGTTTGGATCGAGTCGACCCGAAAAATCCAATCCCTGGTTAAAGGGGGTGGTCGCTGGAATTGAATTTTCTCGGTGAAACGATAGCTATAAAAAGCTTCAAGATGGAAACTGAAAAGCTGTTTATTTTGAACAATTTTTGAATTGCTTTGAATTTTAGCACGTCAAAGAATATTACTTTCATTAAAAGTAAATGAAATTTGTTAGCAACTCGCTTGAAAACGGTTGTTCATTTGAAGCGAATTTTCAAAATAATTTTGTACGGAAACTAATATGTTCCTACAGGCTACAATTTGAAAGTTATTCAAAAATGCATTCCTATACCAGCCTGGTTGTGTTTTCCTGTTTTTGTAAAGATAATGTTCACGAAAACCGAAATATTACAACCTACGCACACACTCATCATACTGTATGAAGCATTTCAAGTTTTGAAGCGAGTCTCAAAAAATAAGAAAAAATAAAGAGCCGCCATTATCTTCGATATCTTCTCCACCTCAATGACAATGAGTAAGTGACGTGGCGCGCCATGGCATTAGCGTAAGTTTAAGATTGAGTCTGGAATCAATTAGGATATACTTACGATGCCGATCTTTTTTGTAGATATTCTTAAGAAATAACTTGTTCGAACGAAAACAAATCCTTAACTATTGTTTTAATATAAAGGCTTAATCTTGATCACCAGATAAGGAAGTTTATTTTGCTAAGTTGTTATGATCACTAAGTACAGTAGTTCAAGCATTGACCCAAATAACCAAACAGGTTTGAATTGGGAAAACCGTAATTCGTCGAAAAATCGGAAATTTCGATTTTTTAAGGATAAAAACAGTTTTTATATAGTCTTGGTCATGTTTTCCGGTGTAGGCTGTCCTCGATAAAAATCGACTATGGAATTTTCATCCGAAAGTTGTCTAATCTTGTAAATTAGAGCTCACTAAACAACTTTTTTGCTCAAACGAAATTGCGAATCGGCATATTTTTTAGTGTTTGAGGGCTTTAAAGAAAAATATTTGGAGAAATTCACCAAAAAGTTCAATAGATATGACTTTGGATAAATCAAACCTTTTTGGACAAGAGATATTATTAAATCCTAATGTTTGTTGACTTATCTTTCATCTTATCTGCCCCGTTATCTCTCGAAATTTCATTTCACGAAACTATTAATATGAGATTTACTGGTACCAGTGACTGGTTTTTTTGAAATGCTGCGTTGTGATTGGCTAGGCTCCAGGGCGCTGATTGGCTGTGTAACAGATCGCCAATTTAATAAAACAAAGATTTATTTGAATTTTTCATAAAATTACATCAAAATGGTTGCTGTGCAACAAGAAACATAAATCAATAATACAAATTCGAGTCCTGGAAAATTTGTCACAATTTATATGCAAAATACTATTTTTTCAGCAGATTTTGTCAATTTTTTTTTCATTTCGACCAGAAATATTTTCGCGAAATAAATTCAGATGACAATATACACCACAAAATGACCACCGTGCAACGAGCCAAAGTAATGAATATTAGAATTCTCGTCCAAAAATTTTTTTAAACCATATATTCAAAATACTGTTTTTTTGGCAAATTTTTGCCAAATTTTTTTTTCATTTCGACCAGAAATATATTCGCGAAATACATCTACATGACAATATACACCGCAAAATGACCGCCGTGCAACGAGCTTTATTAATAAATAATAAAATTCTTCGTTCAAAAACTTTTTATCCAAAAATACTGTTTTTTGGCAAATTTTTGAAGATTTTGACATTTTGAATGCCTCATTAAACAATTTTTAAGGAGATTTTTGATACTAATATTTATATTATTAAACTCAGTGAATTGAGACGAACAAAATGGAGGCTCAATTTTGATAATCGGATAAAGTCGAATTTTGACCAATCAGAGAGCATTATATTTTCGAATTTTTAAAATTTTCAAAAAAACCTTGATCTCTGAAAAATTATGAACAAAATGTACTTTTTCGTTTTCAATTAAAATGTTACATCGCGAGATCTGAATTTTCGAGGACAGCCTATTCCGGTGTCAAATTTTGGGAGTCGACCGAAGAGCAGTACTGCGCTACGGTAGCTTGACTACCGAAGAGCAGTAACCACAGGATACCACTAGGTGTGGTTGCAATCCAAAAGTGCAATTTTGAAAAGTACTGCTCTTCGGTAGGATGACTACCGAAGAGCAGTAATTTACTGTCGTTCAGTATACACACTACCGAAGAGCAGTAAAATTGTGAAGTTCCCGTTTTGTCCGCTTAGACTAACGTTTTTCGACTTTTCAGATTTTCGAAAATTTATAAGAATACTATTGGAAATTAATTCTACTGTCATTCATTTTTAAAATAAATTGTATTTTTATTTATCTATCAAATCAAGCGTGGTTTTCTACATCCTAAAATAATCAAAATTTATAATTAATTTGTAAAATTAATAATTTATAAAAGTACAAATAATTTCAAGAATAAAGAAAAGAAATTATCCGAGAAATTTCATTTACTTTTTCTTCCAACATAAAATTTTTCATTTGCCGGTTATTTCTAAAATAAAATTGCAGCTTAGCCTAATAGACCAACCGGTGTTTCATGAAAGAGTCAGTCAATTGAAAGTAATTAACTCATATAAAATCTGTCCGCCATTCAAAAGTTTAAACTCGGCGACGTATATTTTTTATCATACAGGTCTGATCGAGTCAATATATTTTTTCGAGAGAATTGATTGAAAATTTAATTATTATTTTAAATTATTTGCAAAAATTTTATTTCTCAAAGACATCATTTTTTTCGTTGGTAAGATTCGTAAGTTTAATTTAGATTTAACTTCTGAAATAACCTTATCTTTGACAAAAACGTAAGCGAGTCCTTAATTTTTTTTCAGTCAAAATTTCATTCAAATTATTTTTTTGAAAACTCTTTGTTTATATAAATAAAATATATCATTCAACTTCAAATTGAACCAACTTTCTGATTCTGAAATCAAAAATAAAATAAAAATTGAGAAAAGGTTTATTTTTTTCAACTTTATTCGAGGTAATAATTGAGCATCTGTGCTAACCGTGATATCCATCACAATGGGGGATGCTTCCTAAAAATATTCTAAGAAATTACTTTCTCCGAAATTGAGGTAGGAGTTATTCAAAAATATTCAAACTCGGTTGGAATTACTGCTCAAACGGCGTAACTCCAAATTTTATCTTTGAACTTTATACTTCCTGTTTTTTGGTAAAGATAAATACATTGAAACCCATTGACCCACTTTTTATTAAAATTTTTATTGGCGTTTCGGCAAAAGTTTCCAGATACTTGCAGCCAATCAACTATCTGAATTGCACAATTAGTCGATGAAATTTACTAAAATTTGAGTGACCACCAAATCATATTCTCGCCTTTTGCATCATTCAAATAGTCACGACCTGTCAACCGAGGGCGCGAAATCCATATCCCTTTACGAGGAAGGTAGGTATTTTATAGTTTGGTCTAGTACATTACGTACGTTAAGTAGGACCAATGTACTAGACCAAACTAGAAAATATCTATCTTCCTCTTAAATGGATATGTATCGGAAATTCGAAGAAATTTCTATTTTGAGAAGCCCATCTTGATATTCAAAATATAACAAAAATTCGAATTTTCTAATATTTTGAACGACGAAATTTAATTCGAGCACATCATGAGTTTTTATATCGAAGATTAGCCCTACTCCTGTTTTCTCACTGTGACGTCACAAGAAGGAACAGTGACCAATGAAATCACAGGATTCTTAAAATAAGTTGACTATCATGTGATGTGATTAGATACTGTCTTTTCTTGTCACGTCACAGGGAGAACGCAGGAGAAGGGATAATCTTCGATATAATCACTATATAACATTTCCAAATTTCATAAATAATACGGTATAAATTTTTAATATACACCGTAAAATCATTGAGTTTCACAGTTAGCCAGGACTTTTAGTTTCAGACAGCACTTGATCCTACCGATGCGGTTTGGCCCCAATTAAATTATTTTATGATGATTTTCTTCAGAAAGTCCTAAAAATTGATACTGTATATTTCTTCAAAGAGTTCAATGATTGTTCAAACATTTTCTCTGGCAAGAACCGGGTTCTATTGATTATACAAGTTGGATTTTTCTAAAGATTACAAACCAAAATACATCGATTAATTTCACAAAAACTCTTCAAAGATACTAGAAAAATCAATAATGAACTGTTCATCTGTGGTTTGTCCATCGTGTTCAAATTCTATTTGAAAATTGACCAAAAAACAAACCAGACATATCATGAATTTTGGGGATCATCCAAAAAGCGACGGGCATTTTAAGATGGACATTGTGGCCAGCTGGAATTCGCCGCGCTATGTAAATATCAAATTTAAACAATTTTGACCCATTTTTTTGCATCAACCGAATTTTTCATGTTTTTTAAGAATTTTCGAAATTGCTTAGTGAGCTGAATTTGAAGCATTGATTAAAAAAATTCAACGATATTCCGTAGTTTTGGCGATATAGGTACTTTCGGCGATATAGGGACAGAAAGAAAGTTTAAGCTAAACAAATAAATTAACGTGTGGGCATTCAAATTGAAGCCCTGATTTCAATGATTTTTCGATTTTATAAGGAGTTTTATAATAGGTATAAATAAAGTGAATCACCATAATGCGGAAAATTAAGTACTTCACCTAACTCAATCAAACAAAAATTCAAAAGAGAAAATTTTGGAAATTCAACCTCGAAAAATGACGTCATTAATGCCAAACTTGGAGTATTTTTTAATGAAACTTCAAATTACGTGGTTTTCTCCCAAATCGGCACTTTCGTCGATATGGGTAATGGCAGAATTTTTGATAAAAATCATAAAGTTGCGTTGTTTTTTCCAGCGATATTGGCACTTTTGGCGATCAATTAATAGAAGTTAACAACAAAAATTTTATGCAAGTAAGTTTACCGGCGATAAATTATATTAATTTATTTACTACTCTTAATCTTTTTGAACAGTCCAAATTGATATTTTGATAATCCAGACCAATTCGAACGTCATAAAGCTAAAAGCTCCTGCTGTGAAACATGGATAATCTCACAGATCAGCAAAGGTTCAACATAAGAATTAACTTAACAGCTGTTTTGAAAGCTGAATTGACGACATTAATTATAGATTTACTCCTCAAGATCGTAATAAACAATTTTTTCTATTGAAACTCTACGATAATTCTATTACAAATAACTGTGAAAGACGGGTAAACTCAAAATTTATTGACTGACAAGAAATTTAATCACGTGGTAAACCGCGGTTTGACAATTGACCGATTATAGTTGCTGCCTACATTTCCATAAGTGTGAACAGTGGGTAAAGATTTTTGCTAAATTTGATGAGATTGATGCAGTCGGCTGACATTAATATCAGGATGGTAAATGCCATTTAGTTTTATTGCATATTTTTAAACTGAGCAAAAGATGCGCATGAAAATTTTGAGAACGAAACCAAAAATAATTTGACAGAAAAATTAGCGGACACGTGTCAAAATTTAAAAAATGCTTATTAGAATTTCAAACTAATGACCACATTTGGCCCTTTCAGAAAGGTCTTAAAGGGGTATGTGCCTCTGATTAAATAAAGGCTTTAGAGGCATTAATCATGCTTCAAATTGATACAGGGTGATAATAAAGTGTATTACGAACCCAATCATAATTAAAAATCTAAATTTTTGCATTTTTTCGATTTTTTTTAAGTATTTTTCTAAAAATGAAGTTAAAAATAACGTTTGCTTAAATTTGACGACTCAAACTTCAAAATATCGTCTTGACGTAAGCCAACTTTCTCATCAGTGTTTCACTGGCTTTATTTTGAGCCTACTTTCAAAAAAATCGAAGCACTTTTTCTTCGGAAATTTTTCAAAAATGACCAAAAAAATCATATTTCGAGTTTTAGCTGTAAATTAAAAAAAAAGCTCGTGATTATCTCTTACATATGTTCTGAGGAGTACTTGATAAAAGTTTGAGCCATTTTCAAATATATCCTCGGAGGAGATAGATTTTGAAGTCTGAAATTGTGAAAAATCGTCGGTTATTTGGCGTTCTAGAATTGTTCAGTCACCGCATCA
This sequence comes from Oikopleura vanhoeffeni, assembly GCA_004367855.1. Classification (NCBI taxonomy): domain Eukaryota; kingdom Metazoa; phylum Chordata; class Appendicularia; order Copelata; family Oikopleuridae; genus Oikopleura; species Oikopleura vanhoeffeni. Next base: position 194,561 of record SCLH01000229.1, read on the forward strand.
AAAAAAGCTCGTGATCCAAGATTGACATACCGTTTCGTGATCTGTAAAAATTTGAGCTCAATTTGATATACCGTCTGGTAGATTTTGCACTTTGGAAAAGGTCATCTTATTACGATACTGTACCTATCGGTGTAATGGTCAAAATAAATTTGTGATGCACTTTTTCGCAAGATTTAGGATAGATCTACAAATAAGCATTTTTGGTTTTTCTCATGAGCTCTTAGTTTTCAGTATATTTCACCGAGAAAATGTCAAATCAGAGTCGCATACCCACTTAAGTCAGGCCCTTCATGTGAGTCATGGCAACTTCGCCAAACAACAACTTTTGTTTTGCCAACAATACTCTTCGCTAATCTAAGCGGTTCAATTAAAAAAGATGTAGGTGTTAAACAAATTCAAAAGCTCATAGACCAATTGAAAGTGCCAATCAGGTTCAATCAAAAACTAAGATCGGAAGCAAAAATGTGGCATACTGTAAATTGAGTGAACATCAGCCAATCATCTTCACGCATTGATCATAATTTGAATAAGGCTAACCAAAGGCACACGGGGTAGAAATCCAAAGAAAACATTTCCTGTTTATTGATCTAAACCTTTTCTTCGAGAAAGTAACCAGAACGTGGATGAAAGTGGAGAAAAGCTAACATGTTTTATCTTCGATATGCGCCAGAACATGCTCAAAGTTGTTTTGTTCATAAAATAACCTTTTTCCAATCTAAGTGGATCTTGAAAATGAGGGTTATCTCTATAGCGCATGTTCGAATCCCACTTATGTTGTGTAAGTTATTTTGTTAGTGATTACGCACCAATCGACTTTGGCGCTCCCAATATCAAGCACCCTTGTCTATTATCTTACTCAAGACAGTCACTGAGACAACATTAGTGGGATTCGAACACGCGCTATAAGGATTACCTTCATTTTCAAGATCCACTTAGGTTGAAAAAAGGTTAATGATAAAATAAAATTCTGGCAGCAAAAATTAACGAGATTTATAAAAGAAATATTTTCGTAGAAAAAATGAGACTTTGTGATTATTCGACGAATAACAGTCAATTAAAATTGGAAATGTTAACTTTAAATATTTTTGTTGTAAAAATTTTGATCTGTTAAAAAAGATCAGGGGTGTGGTAAATAATTTACTATTATTTTTTTAAATCGGCTACACTTTAAACATATGTTGTTAATTTTTATTAATTGATGTTTTTGGTATGTTTTGAGTGATTGAAAAGTTTTTTGAGGTTTTGAACAAGTTGTATTATACTTCAAATTCGGCTTACTGGGCAGGTTCGTTGAACATTCTTGGAAACATGAAAAATCCGTTCAGGCAGATGATTCGGCCAGCATTCACGATTTGCTGAATATGTTTTTTTTGTTAAATTTTCTAACAGAATATGAACACGATGTTTTAAATGATAAGTGATACTTATTAAGTATAACTCAAAAAGTTTCCAGTTTAGATGAACAAAGTAGATACTCTAATAGTACCGAAAAAGGACCAATGACCAGAACTAATTTTTTCTAGTTTTTTGATGAAGTAACTTTATTGAAGTTTAAGAATCTGGCATTTTTGACTTAACCCTTGGAATCATAGAGCCGATATATCGACTCAAGCCTACCTAAAACCTTCTTAAAAAGGCAAAGAAAATGTCACAGAATTGTTTCTTCCAAATACATTATGAAAAATTTTGCGGTGATTCCGAAAAAATACTCATTTTGTTTTTGGATATTTGGTTCGAATTTTACGGGGAGTTGATTTTTCGAGATTTTTTGCCGAAGTTTTACTTATATAACTATATTAAGGGAGTGGGCGTCGATAATTGGGCTATTTTTACACATTTTTGAGTGAAGTTTCTGAGAAACAACGCTTCAGAAATAATTCATTGTTTTTCCAAATACGTAGTACAAGGAAGATGCTTAAGGGGAAGATGCTTAAGGGGGTGGCATAAGTCCAGCAGATTGGTACATTTTTTCGAGAGAATATATGAAAGAAAAAAATGTGGAATTTATTTTTTTTATTTTTATCTTAATAAAATGTTATTCTTACAAGTTTTACATTTTTATTCTAAAACATAACTAACTATAGTTAAAAATTCAAAAAACCACTTTGCACTGTGCATCATTTTTCCAACTTAAAACCAACTATAGAATTTTTTTAAAGACGATATTAAATAAACTTCAGAACCTTGTCGGGTGTACTCCGCTAGATTAGTGTTACTTTTAATTACTCTGCACAGGTCGAAATAATTTAAATATAAAAGCTTTTTTTCCATGAAAAGGTAAAAATTGGCAAAAGTCGAGAAAAACAGCTTTTTTTTGAAGATAAAAATTGATCTTAATTGCGTCTGATATAAAAATGTCCTAAATATCAAAACAAAATGGCGCCTATTACAGCCCACCATTTTCTTGGGAATTTTCACACCATAAATGCAATTTAAAGATGCAGTGCCGAATGGCACTTTAATCCAGTGACAGTCAAGTGTCAAAATTTCATCAACAGTTTCAAATGATAACGCGCGACTACCGATTAGTTGACATAGCGGCGAATTTAATAGATCGAAACATTTTGATCTGTGATTCTGCATAATTTAATGGTGAGTTCATAAAACCCGAATAAAAAATTTGGAACTTGATTGGGGAAATTTTCATAATTTTTCTGAAAAGTCGATAAAAAAATGAAAAAATAAAAATTTATGTTTTTCAAACAGCGGTCAGAAAAATATGTAGCAATCTCAATGAAGGAAGTTTAAAGTTTTGGCTATTTTTTTGGTTGTACTAACAGATTTCAGTTTAATTAAACAAAACAAATTTGGACAAAAAATTGCGGAAAATTTTATAATGCTTCGATTTTTTTAAATTTACGATTTTCCAAGATAAACGCCGACCTCAATCTTTCCTAAAATGGATAAAAATGATTTTATGAAGGCTGAAACATATTTAAATCGGTTCAGCTAAACTATAATAAGCATGAAAAAATATACTGATATTTTGTGCATGAAAATCTTATGGCTTATTTTTCATGAAATTTAAAACATCATGAATTTTGAAATTTTATTTTGAGACGATTTTTTGGCATTTTTGGGGGTCTTAATAAAATTGCGCTCTTACGGCTTATTCCAGAGTTTTGAATTTTGTGCATGAAAATCTTATGGCTTATTTTTCATGAAATCTAATTTCAAACATCATGAATTTTAAAGTTTTATTTTGAGGCGATTTTTTGGCATTTTAAGGGGCTGCGTTAATCAATCCTCAATAATGACCACTTTTAGCACTGTTTAAACAGTGTATATAAAGTCAAAAATGTAATTATTTTGATAAAATGACATTTACTTTTGTCCCAAGAAAAAATCAGGCTAAATTTAAGCCTAAATTTTCGGAAAACAAAATAAGAGAGGCCGTTGTATGTGCCCTGCCGCTGAAAATTGAGAAACCAAGAACTTATTTGATTCTTACAATAAAAGAGTAGCAATCTCAGATCGCGCGCTTATTGGTTCTAGCGCTTTCTATAATTAGCGAATAGAGAAGTCTAAATGTAATCACGTGTTTTGCACCTGGCATTCATGCGTGTGGTTTCACCGTAACGATGATGAGATGAGCGGCGCGAGATGAGCGGCGCATCATTGAGCGCGTTTTTGATGTCTCAAACTATTTGAATCATATAGTACTGACTTACTATTTTCGTAAGTTATATTGACTCCAGGATGCCGGGTTTATGCCACCCCCTTAAGGAAGATGCCAGTACTATTCAGAGCATCTGATACTTCAAGGGAGTGGTCGTCGCTGATTTGGGGTTTTGCTATGCCGATTCGCGACGAAGAGGCAGAGTGAATGATTCAAAAGGCTTCTGTAGCTTGAAAAGCAACTCTTCAAGATCAATTTCATATATACAGTAATCTGATACTATGCCACCTACGCAAACACCGAGACTTCAAAACAGACCTTTAAAACAGACTAAAAAACTATCTCCCAATTTTGGAGATTTTTTCTTTATTTTCTGTCAGAAGCATCAGAATGCCTATACCAATCTTTGATCGTGGCTTTTTTTTTATTTTCTTGGTCGCAAAAACTAAAAAACGAGTTTTAGAATTAAAAAAAAAAATGGATTTTAGGGGCTCCTTAAAAACTATCACCTTCTCTCAATTTTTGAGATAAATTTTCAGTTTATGAATGAAATGAAAGCTAAAAACGTTATTAACACTTGATTGTGGCTTTTTTGCAAAAATTTTGATTTGGCTTGATTGAACCGCAAAAAATGAAATTTGATGAAAAAATATTATTTTTTGCTTTTTTTCAAATATTGAAACACTTTCAAGCATTTTGCTGCTTATTACAACTCTCAGCCTGCAACAGGAAAAAAATATGATATGTTTAAATAATTTCAAAATTTTAAAAACTAAGTCAAGATGGTTTTTTCGATATTGCACTTAAGAAAATAAAAAATATGAAAAAAGCCACCCGATTGCGGGATAGACCCAAAACGCCACTCCTCTTTCAGTATAGGGAACAAAATGTGGCAGATGTTGCCGCGCTTGCCGCAGAAAGTTAACCTCGGTGCGAGTCGGCTAATACTCAGCGGGATTCTACTTACATNATATAATAATAAATTAATAATATTAAGTATTTAAAAAAAAATGTGATATTTTCGAAAAATTTTCGTGCTTCATTCTGATTCGTCGAAATCAAACTTCTTATTTGAGCCATTTTGACATCGGAATCGTATACTTTAGTATATTTCCGACCAGAACTTTTAATTTGGAATTGCCAAATTTTTGTTAAAAATCAGTTTTTCAGGTGTTATTTTTGAGCCGTAAAGTATCAATAAATGAGTTTTTATTCATCAAATTATTTATTATTAATTATTAAATTTTGTTCAAAGATTAAACAATTTCAATTAAAAAATCAACTGAGAAAACAATTTTTAATATTTCACGAAGATTGAAAATAAAGTTCGAAACATAAAAATTTGTCCAAAAATTAAAATTTCCTTCGAAAATTTAAATTGTGTGTTTGAATCAAAACTTAAAAATTGTATTTAGAAATTTTTCTAACAAATTTTGAATTTCCTTGACAAAACTTGAAGTTTTTGAACAGCAATTTTATTTTGGATGAAATTTTGATTTGAAAAGTTGAAGTTTCGTTATTTTCATGGTTGATCGAAATTTTTATTTTCAAATACAACTTTTTATTTTTGGAGCCTATTTATTTGGTTTGTGAATAGTAACTTACCTGTTCGACAATTAACTTTTGTAGAATTTAAACTTTATCTAAGCTTTTTCTTTGTAACAAAAGACTTCTAAGCACTATAAAATCAACATAACTCTAACCTCGGATGATAAGAAGTGTCTTATTTAGTAGTATTTGGGTTAGTTTCGAGAAGTTCTACAATTTTTGGCAGAAATATTTGTATAAAGGTAATTTTATAAATATTAGCAAAAACGAAAATATTATGTGAGATATTCATCTCGTATACATATACTATTCCGTAAAAAATACAAACCAATTACAAGGTAAAAATACAAACCAAATACAAACGAGAGTGAGACGGGCCAACCAACCAATCAAATCCCTGAATTGAACACACAATTGGTTTGTATTTTTACCTAGGCAATTTTGATCTACAGTACTCGGAATAGGATATGAGTTTCGCGTGGCGGTAGACAAAATCACTACAATCGAATTATCAGCTCTGGGTCTTCGATTCAATTAAATAGTTTTCTAGTAGAATTTCCGATAAGCTTATCTTTATTGAAAAAATATTGACAAAATTCAAATACAGATAGATCTTTCTATTAATTCCAAAAAGAAAATGTGTTCGATGATGTTTTCGATTCGATTCGTCCTTCCCTGAAGTATTTGGGAGAGGTGAACGTATTCTTTTAAGTATTTTTTAAGTCCTGATTTGAAAGAAAACATAAAATATTATTTTTTGCTTTCAAAAATGAGAAACAAAAATGTCTTGAAATTTGAAGTGAATGAAAAACCGAGAATAGAAAAACAAAGACATGTTAAATTTTTCATTAATCTTGATTATTTATAGTGAAGTTATCTTTAGCGCCATATCTTTAGCGCTATAAACAGCTGATTTTTTTGTCATATAATTAGTCATTTTTAATGACCTAATAAGTTTGTGTGAACTCCCGCTAAGTAGGCGAGCGCGGCACCATCTGCCACATTTTGTACCCTATACTGAAAGAGGAGTGGCGTTTTGGGTCTACCCGATTGCCGCTGTGATGCCTCTGAAAAAAAAATCGAGAAAAAATCTCCAAAATTGGGAGAGGAGATAGTTTTTTAGTCTGATTTTAGAGGTCTATTCTGAAGTATGTGTGTATGCGTAGGTGGCATAGTATAGGTTTACTGTATGTATGAAATTGATCTTGAAGAGTTGTTCTTCAAGCTACAAAATCATTGCCTATGCCTGTTTGTTGCGAATTGGCATAGCAATACCCCAAATCAGCGACGACCACTCCCTTAAGGGGTCTTTTTGACTTTAGGGGGTAGGTGTCGGTTTTTTCAGCCCTTCATAGAATTAATTGGCAATTATTTTATTTAAAACAATCTAGAACAAAATCTAGAATTTTCAAAATTCGAATATTTTTAGCTTTAACCCGCATAAAACCGGTATTCTACCATAATATGAAAATTTTTTATTGGTAAATATAACCCGCCTAAAACGATGCATTACATTAAAATTATTGAAAATGTCTTAATCGAATTCTAGAAATTTCAGTTATTTTTAAGCAAAAATGTTAAACGATCAGACGAACTTTTTTTTCGGACTTTTCATTTTTGGTTCACTTAGAATTCTAGAATATTAATCAAAAATTCAGGTTCATCATATTGACGGCAATATATTTATCTACCTTAGTCGAAAAAACGGTTTTATTCTGAACATTTGTCTAAAAGAAGATAGAGTTTGAAGTCGAAAAATTGGAAAAATCGGCGTTCAAGTAAAATTCTGGAAAATAAAAGGTCGAAATTAGACAAAATCAACTTCATCATATTTTTGTACTCATTTATCCGCTACTATGTGTAAATTTTAAGACGCTTTCTATGTGGGGTCTAAAAGAAGATAGATTTAAAAAAAAACGTTTAGTCTTCTAGAATAGACTCACCACCTGGTGGTGTGATGTAAAAATGTTGAGTTTGAGATGTGTAATCGTTTAACGAAGGCTAGACCTATAAACGCGTATCTTCAGATTTTTTACAACTGCCCTAGAATTATGCTGAGGAGTGATTGAAAGGTACCAAAAAGCGACACCTACCCCTTAATTCAATTTTTCTTTAAGTTTTCGCACCATAATCGACCATTTTATATCGAATCTTATTTTTTCGGCGCGTCAAATTTCAGATGCCTTTTTTTAAACATTTTTAATGTTTCTTAGTTAATATTCATGAAAAAATGATAATATTTTTTTAAAATCTGGCAATACTAGTTGCAGTTTCACAGGAAATGATCCATTTGGGTTATGTGATACAGTCTCTCAAAGTGCAAAAAAATTCCGAAAAAAGTATGCACTTTTAGGGGTCAAAGAGGATTATTCGCACTTTAAGGGAAATTCTTTTTTTTCTAGAGGCACATTGTTTTTTTGTTGATATCTTTATGTTTTTTCGATTCCTTGAATTATTTTCTACAAAATACGAATTGTAGTTTTCTGAATTTCTAGTTTCAAAGACTTAAAAATTCGAATTTAAATGTTCTAGTTTTCAAGAAATTTGAAGTTTCAATATTACAAATAAATGTGTCACAAATCCCAATGAAAACTTCTTGCTCAAAAGTGCTGATGAGACGACTTATTTTTTCCGCCCTAAAGCCTCAATTGGCAGGGTACTGAAGGTTGCTGGAGTACCAATAATTCTAGCATTTACTTGTCTCTGTATTTGAGTACCGAATTTTTCAGAAAAATAAGTAGCCATATATAAGTAGCCATATATAAGACTGTGTTTTTTCTGACCGCTTTATATAAAAATCATACATTTCCTTTTTTTGTGCTAATATCAAAAAATTACGCTTTGCGTATTTTTTCTTCAGTTTTATTTATAAATTTTCCTACAAAACCAGACCTTATACACTGGGTGCACCCTTATCCGTACGCCTCAGCTCGGCCAAAAATCGTACGGATAAGGGTACATCGTACGGATAAGGGTGCGTACGGATAAGGGTACACCCAGTGTACTATGCAGTATTTTTGAGTTTCATACTGACAATTAAACAAATGAATACTTTTACGCGCCAAAAAAACGACCGGAAATATCATATTCACAGGTGATGATCGGTAGAGATGATCAAAGGATATTTTGTACGTAAAAAGATTGCGTACTGTGCAAAAATGAAATATGCACTTTAAGGGGTCAAAAGGGATTATGTAAATTTTAAGAGGACACATTTCAAGGGGTAAGGGACTGTAGTTATGGATAAACGGAAAAGTACATTTTGTGAAAAAATTTTCAGAGAAGAAAATTTTATAACTTGTAACATGTTATATCACCCAAGTTTTTTTTTTAAATATTGAAAACCAGTGCACATTTTTGATAATATTATATTAGAATCCTGCTAAATTAAACATCATTAATATTGACAAAACCCTCATTATAAACAAATATTGAAAATATGATCATACAAATAAAAACGAAATGTACTATAAGTACATCGGCCCCTCACCAATTAAAACCGCTGAATTTACAAACACGCAGAGGGTTTACAAATTTGAATTCTCATTGACCAATAATCGGCGTGAATCAGTTAAAAGCAAAAACTAAAATCACAGGCAAAAATCTGACAGGCTGTATTTCTTATTTAACTTCTATTAAACAGCCATTATTAGGGTATGCAGCATACCGTATGCTGCATACCGTATGCAAAATAAGTACACTATTTTGAAGTTTCAATAAAAACTTTATATCTCAATTTTTAAGGAAAAATCATAATTAATGTCGTCAATTCTGCTTTCAAAACAGTCTGTTAACTTAATTCTAATGTTGAATCTTTGCTGATCTTCGGGACTATCCATGTTTCACAGCAGGAGTTATTGACTTTATGACGTTTGAATCGTCCCGTAAATTCCCTGAATAGATTATAATTTATGAAATTACCTCCCGGGTGTCATAGACCAGATAATAGCCAGATGACGATAATTTGATGAACTTCGTCTCGCACTTAGGACCTCAAATAGACAAAAACGTCTTTCACCCAGCTCGGTGGGATATCGTAAATTGACGCAAAAATAGGGTCAGTTGATAAAACTCTATTTTGAAACCTATGCAGGTTATGACTGATCTCCTAGGTAAGATTCGCCGTTAAAATCAGATGAATCAATGAGCTTATCTGGTATAATATATTATCTGGTATAAGTAGTTAAGTCATTTATAGTAAATTTTCTAAAACAATAGAACTTTTATTCTATTTGAAATCAATAGGAATCTTTATAATTTCCGAAATTAAATTGTACTTGTATTTATTTTGAAAATTAATTAAATTATTTTTATATGTATTTTCGAGATGAAAATTTTTTAATTCATTTTTCAATTGCTTCCATATCCATTTATCACACGTTTGTTAATATACCGGCCCTGATTATCAAACGTAGTGTGTTTTTAGTAGTAGGGCCGGGAAATTAACAAAAGTGTGATAAAGAGATATATTCATAAGTAGATACTTCTTTCACTACTGTTTTTTTTAATTTTTTTTAATGTTTTGGGGTTTTTTTTCGAGCTTTTTTCTGCAAAATAAACACCGCAAAATTTGCTTGTTAATTTAGAAATTTTGCGTTTTTATTTTAAAATTTCATGTGACATTTTTTTTCTAACTTTTTTTTGTTCAAAGATCGATTAAATTTTTAACGCTGTAAAAATGAATAGTACAAAATAAACAGTTCGCTTCGTATGCTCCATTTTTTTTAAGTTAACGGGTTCTTTAACGAACCACCATGAAATTTTATTTAGTGTTCGCTCTCAGTGACCAAAATGATATCCCCCCTATCAAAATGGCTGGAACATGACAGGTGTCAATAATAGGTCAGACTGTGGCGAACAATCTTTTGTGGGTCACTGAAAGTACCCCGTTAAGGGAGGGTGGCTAAGTCGCAAAAACTGGTTTTATAATTTGGATTTTGCGAGTCTAAATAAAACAAAGAATAATCTTCATTCTGAAAGACAATAATGACCATTGAAATAAAAAAGCTGTTGATTCAGTGTAAGCAATCAAATTAAATAATTTAAAGATTCCGGCGGAAAACAGGCGGCTGGAAATTTTTAAAACAAATCTGAAAATTTTAAAAAAGCTATCTTCTCGTCTGAGTTTTTTTAGATTCAGAACTTAATTTTCTCTTTAAACTTATGAATAATAACGTTCCGAAGGCTGTATGATTGAATACGTCAAAATTTGGTATGCAGGTTGCTCGTCAATCACGAAAAAATCGGTTTTTTTTCGCTCGATAATTTGCAGACTTTTTCAACCTATCTCCTCTCTGATTTTGGAGATAATATTTTCAAAAAGTTTCACATATATAATGATGCATCAAACGCTGTGTGGTTAGCGTTTGTGTGAATCTGTTCTGTGAAAATCTATTCTCCAGTTTTTCTTGAGAGGACGGAATGAAACTGTTGAAAATTCGTATAAATACTGCAAGAATAATAAATTTTTTCAGCTCTTATTCACAAGAAAATCATTAATGTGATTTCCACTCAGATTTTTAAGGGAATTAACAAAGTTAATTTTTATGTCTCTAGCATGCCTTGGAAGTAATCATTTTCTTCGTTAAAGCATATAAAAAAACGCTGCACGCGCCCCCCCCAAACCCTCCTACGTGCCCGCGCGCCTCGGCACGGGAACTCCGACCATAAATAGATATTGAGGTCTCGCTTTATTTCGGTTGGAGAAGTAATCATATTATTGATGTATGTCATCGGAAGATTAGGCGGCAAGATTCGTTTCGCAAATATTTGATCAAAGTTATTGTCATTAATTGAGTTGATGAATAGCTTTATCACTATGATTTGCGACTACCACCCCCTTAAAATAGGCTTTTGGGTGTGAGGCGATTCGCCTCAGACGAATTTCTTGTTTGGGTGTGAAGACGTTTATATTCAACTTTTTAAATTAACAATGATGAAAAGTTCTTCTTCTGATGGTGAAAACTATAGCCAGAGCTTTTACACAAGTTAACTTTGTCAGCTTATTATTTGAGAATTTTTTAACCTAAATAGAATTAACTTTTTTGGCCAGGAGTGATAATCATATATATATGAACTGTTAACCCTCTAACATCTCAAACGTGAACGATTTCCGCTCGCACTTATTTGCAGGTTTTGAGTCAAAACTTTTAACAAACTTAAAAACGATTAACGTTGTATTTTACAACTTTAGACTGTATTTTACAACTTAAGACTTAGATAATGAATATACTATGTATGAGTTTATAAGTGGGTGGAGACAGGGGTCATAATTTAATTTGTGTTTAGTTCAAAAAACTTCTGAAATATCTTTAGCCCATTCAATGTTTATTTTCTTTTGACTGAAATGCAATTTCACAACTTGTAGAAGTTGATCACTCTATATCAGGGTATACAGTATATACCGTATAGTATACGGCGTATACTACCGAAGTAGTTTATTTTTTGGTACTGCTCATATTTGTTAATTTTCTAAATACTTATATTAAAAATCCAAGATCTTTAGTCCTGCCTAAAAAAATATTGAAGATTTCAGGAATTCGTTTATTTTTCCGAAATGCGAAGAATTAAATTTTTAGCTCTTCAGCTCAACTTGTCGTCATTTTTGGAAATTTAAATTGCTTGATTCACTTGACGTCGATTTACCCTAGATTGAATTTTCATAGGAAATTGTTGACGGTTCAAAAATGCCCCAAGTTAAAATGTCTAGTACATAAGGATGTATAAGGAGGAAGTCATTGCGTTTATGCACCTTAAAATAAAAAAAGTAAATTGAAATCTACAGTATACTTTTATTCATTTTTTAACCTAGGGTGCAGAAATTCAATGACCGTAAGTGTTAGCAAATCTTAATATACGCCGGAATAAACTTCAAACCGTACACATTCTCTAATGGTTAATTCTGAACATTATAAAATGTGCAAAACTTTAACTCAGCCAGATTTGCAATATTAATTTTCACCTGTAAAGTAGAATATTAAACGCAAAACCCGTTAAAATAGCAGCTTTTAGGTATTAAAAAGGTTGTAGGGTCTCTAACTAATCTTTCGGTCTATACCAAATAACAACATAATTAAAATTTGACTGCTTGTACCGAATTCCGTTTATTTTTAATAACAATAACTTCTCTTTAATGTCGAAATTTATGAAATTTTCTCATTTATTTCAAATCAGAAAATGCCTTTTTTGTTGAAATAATTATAAAAATAAAAATTTCAATTGTGTTAATAACTAAAACGAACGCGGGAAAAAAAGTTTTTACCACCTCGGGAAAGACAAAATTTAAATTTCGAATTTTTTTGGATAGAGCTCAGGAGTGCCTCTAGTCAAATTAAAAACCGCGATAGTGACCTAGCGTTTGAATATTTCTTCTTCTTAATTTTTCGACATGAACCCAGAGGAAATTTTGGTACTTATAATTTTAAAGTACCTCGCCAACTGCTTTCAGCTGAAAAATGTTAACTTTAAACTCCATTGAAGTTATGAAAACAAAACACTTATTTGGTCAAGCTTGGTCAACCGGTTGGTTTAGACAGATAACATTGACACGTATACGTTGGTTAATAGTCAAAGTTCTTGCGTAGCTTTCACGAAATGTTACTTATTTTTTCTTAGTAACTTGCTAGTTTAAAGCGTTTTAACCCTTGGAGGCTCCAAATCCGATTTTTAGGCTCGACTTTGAGCGTTTATTACGGGAATAGTGAAACTGCCTGCAACTTTATTGTTCTCTAGTCCTCGAGATTAAGGATAGACTTAAGGGGGTAGCAGCGATGTGGCAGACTGGCGTCAATTTAACTTACGAAAATAATTAGTTGGTTTATTTTTTTGTGCTTATTATCGTTAGCTGAACCAGAATAAATGTGTATCAGCTCATTAAAATATTTTTTTATCTTTTTAAGGAAAAATTTGAGTTCGACCTTTTATTTTTGAATTCGTGAAATTTTCAAAAAAATTCAAAACATTATTAAAATTTCACGCATTTTTCACCCAAATTTTTTTTGTTTTTTTTTAAATCTGTCAATAAAAATGAAAAAAAATAGCCACTTTAACTTGTTTCATGCATCTTTACATATTTTCTGACTGCTGTTTAAAAAATCATAACATGTTCATCTGTCATTTTTTGTCGACTTTTTTACGAAATATTATGAAAATTTTTCGCGAATCAAGTTCAAAATTTTTTATTATTGTTTTTTTGAATTCTTCTTGAAAAATCAGGCCGAATCAGTTGTTTATTTGCTGGTATCTATTTGATTTCCGTATTTTCAACCGATGGAAGGGTCAATCGAATATCGTTTTTGAGCTACTGATGAAATTTACAACACTTGCTTGTGACACCGGTTGTGCCATTTGGCACGCATTTATAAAATTCTATTAAATTCAAAAAAATTTCAATTAAATTTTGGTGTTATAGGCTACTTTTCTTTTCAAGTCAGGAGATTTTTGATATTTAAACGCAATTGAAGGTCAATTTTTTTCCTAAAGCTGTTTTCTTTTTTTTTAATGGAAAAAAAAACTTATATTAAGAAAATTTTTTCATATGAATAATGTATCTCCACTTATTAGCGCATAACACCCGAAAATGCATGAAGTTAATAATATCGTCTTCAAAAATAATTCTCACATCGGGTCAAGTTGGGAAATGGAGTTATAATGAAAAGTGGTTTTGATATTTTTACAATAGTTAAGTATGTTGAGAAATTAAAAATATAAACGTTTGCAAGAATGAACACTTTTATAGAAGATAAATAATAAAAAAAAAATTTCACATTTTTTTTCATAAATAACTCCGAAAAAATGTACCAATCTGCCACATCGCTGCTAACCCCCTTTAACTCTGATAGTAGATAATTCATATTTTGACTTTATTAACCCTATAAAAAAGTAACATTAACAAATTGAGCTTCAACCTACGCAATTCATTTGTGAGAAAATGGGACACGTCAAAACAAAAATTAATAATGGAAAATGTTATGAATTAAATTTTCTAAAAAGTGATTTCTCAGAAATAAGCTGTAATTTTCGGTTTTCAATCTACAGGTGTTTTCCGAAAGAAGGACCTAACCTACGCAATTTATCGTAATAACTTTAAGAGAAATAAAAATTTACTCAAAGCTATCCGGACAAAAATTCAAAATGCAGGAGTTTCAGAATATTTTTTCCAAAAAAGTGAATCATTCAGAAGCAACTTGCAATTTCTGGTCTTTAATCTACAGGTGTTTTTGAAAATGGTCCAGAGCCTCCAAGGGTTAATGAAAGATATTTGATTCGAATACCATATATATTATATAACCTCCAGGAGGTATGTTCTTTAAATCTTGAAATAACTGTTTTCTGTAATCTGCATTTTTTACAAGAAAATATTCCCACCTGTCGATTTATTGCCACATATACACTAGTGGTTAACTCGTTTTAATTCAATTGGGATACAAATGTCTACGAAATATCAACGAATGCGTCAGGACGTCTCTTATTAATGTTTGACCCACAATTAATTTGTCTTTTATCCGAATATTCGTAAGTTACGAACATTATAAATTTATGCTATAATTTCTATTGATTTTTCTGACTTGAACATTCTATGGAAGTTTTAATTCAAAACTGTTTTTTCAGTCTCGAAACAACCCATGATTTTGCGAGCCGTGAAACATGAGAAATGGGCTGAATCGGCGGTTGACGCCTGACTGTGGACGTCCATCTTAAGGGGGTCGGTGCATTTTGACAGATTTTCACTTTATAATTTTTTTTCTCTTGATGACAAACTGTTTGCCACTTCAAAATTTCCGGATAAAAACATTTTCGAACAAAAGTTGGCACTTCTGAGCTCACTTTCTTTAATCTGTTTTTTTTTCAGATCGACTATTTTTAATTTATAAATCGTCTTTCGAAAAAACAATCAAAAAACGCGCGTTTGCTATCGAAGGTGTCTAAATTAAAGAAAAATTAATTTTTTATTTGTGTTTATCAAAAGCCGTGAAAAACGGTTTCGATCACTAATAAAAATTTAATTAATTCGTTTTAATACGATTTCTACGTCAAAATCGAAAATTTAAATTTTTGAAAAAACACGAAAAAATCCGAAATTTTAGCACATCGAAAGAAATATTTTTTTTCATGAGTTTAATTAATAAAATTTTACGTGGTGGATGGGTTGGTGATATAAATTTTTTTTAATTCTGGATAAAAGAGGGCTTCGATAAATTTATCCCAAATCGTAGTTTTGTTGCAAAAATTACATGCCGCATAAAGATTAAGGATTTAATTTTTGAAACTGAAATATTGTTACCCTCTTAAACATTTCATAAAATTTTCAAAGAAAAGTTGAGGCCTGTTGATTTTTGTATTAATTTAGGTGAATGCAACGGACCGTAAACTTTCTTATTAAAGGGGTCGCTGCTTAGAGACAGATTTGCTCTTTTCATTATTTTTCTTCTGATGATAAACTTTTTCTATTTTTTGAATCTGATTTTTCAGATTCATAATTTTAACTTTATAAATCGCTTTTTAAAAAATTACTCAAAAAACGGTAGATAGCTATCGAAGGTGCCTAAATTGGGGTAAATGATTTTAATTTTCATTAATTATTTACCGCAGAAAACGGTCCAATCTACCCAATTCAATTTATATAATTAGTTTTCATGCTATTTTTACGTCAAAATCGAGACTTTAAAATTTTCAACAAATTCGATAAAAACCGAAATTTTAGCACATCGAACGAAATTTTTTTTTTGATGAGATAAATCAAATTAATTGAATTTAGTGGATTGGACGGCTTCAAAATTTAGCAAGTTTTAGTGAAATGATTTATTTTAATTTTTGATCAAAGATGGGTTCGATATATTTCTACTAAACCGTATTTTTTTTGCAAAAATTATTATTCAGAGTAAGAACAAGAGCGGCGAAAATTAACAAGGGCGTCTGAAAAAAAATATAGTGGGCATTCTCAATATTTTAAGCCGGTGATTTCAAAAAAATCAGTTTGAAAATTTTCGAACAAGAAATGAGGAAATTTTCAAAAAATTTTAGAAAAATTCTGATAAAACATCGAAAAAAAAAATTATATAATTTTCCAAAGAGCGCTTAAAAATATGTGGGGATCTATGAAAAAAGTTAAAGTAGCCATTTAAATTGTTTTTTGCACGTTATTTTGATGAGCGTCATTTTGAAAATTTTGTGGATAAAATGTTTAAATTAAAAGCGAAACAAAATTTCTAGAAATTAAATTAATTTCACTGGATCTGAATATTTGCCAGATGAGTCGGAAAATATCTTGTAATAATTATAATTTTTATCATTGTTAAAAATTTTAACAAAAATAATCCGTTAAAAATGTCTTATGTCTCTTATTTGTATTGGTATTGGTGATAAGTTTCCCAAATTTTCTCTTTTCAACTTGAATTTCATTGCGTTTGATGGAATATCAAATTCTACTTATTTCGTCGATTCACTTCATTCGAACTTATCGTAAAACTTCTTATAAAATCTAAAAAAAATGTTTCGCATTTGACGTCATTCCGAACGCCTACGAGTTTTTTTCATTTTTCGAAGAAAACAATTATTTCTGTTCCAATATCGCCGAATGTGCCGATGTTGCCGAATTTGGCAATATCGACCAATTTTTGACAAAAAATCGGCAATTCACAATTCATAAACATTGCGGGGTTTCGCAAAAGCGCGAATATTTTTAGAATTTTAGTTGCTTTATTTTACAAACTGTGAAAAATAATAAAGATTAAATAATTAATTATGGGCATACTAATTATACTAATCATAATAATTATGTCTTTCATTATTTTTGGTCACGTGTTAAAATTGATTATGACTCCAAAATGAATAAAGTCACACTTTAGCAAACTAAAGTCGACAATTGCCCAAGATAAAGACACCCTGATCAAATCCCCTTTCTGCAGATTCGAACGTTTTTCAGTGACAGAGCTGAGATAAAGATTAGACATTATTTCAAAAGATTCGTTGTAACCCCACGTTTTACGCATCAAATCAGCATGATTATATCTTAATCACTAGATTCAAATAGGACTGGTTTAGAGACCTTGTTCTTCACTTAAAGGTTATAATTAGGTTTTTCGGATGTTAAAAATTTCTTGAATTATCAGAATCAGTCAAATTTTTTCTGTTATAGATAAAGTTACCTGATTTTATCGGTTGTTCTCAGTTTTTTAACTTTATAAATTTTTGCTGAGACTAACCCGCGTAAATTAAATTTAAAGCTCATAGACCAATCAAAGGACCAATCAAAGGTTTCAGCACTTTATAGGATCGGGACCAAAATGTGACATGCTGTAGATATTCAAATTGATATGTATTGCGACTATTATTATTTTTTTTTAATTTAATTTAATACAGATGATTCATTTAAACTAGTTCAGATACTCTTAAATTTGTAAACATAGGTTCCTAACTTCAGATGTCTTTTTTTGTTATGTATCAGTCGATTAATATTCAATGGTATTGTTTAATCTCCGGTACGACGCATTTTAATATAAATTCACAAATAGTACTTTTTTGAAGTTTTCTTTTGAACAAAACTTATTTTTTTGCCTGATTTAGTCTGTCAGGCTTTTGACTTACTCATAATACAAGATGATCGAAACGTCTATTATATTTTATTTTACTATTATGGTGTATTACAAACGTCTCCTAATTATCGCTAATTAATTCAGCGAAAGATAAATATTTGATAATTAAAATATTAATAAAATCAATTGAAAAAATTAAATATGTTTATTAAACATCATGTTTAAAATATTTTTGTTTCGATCGATATTTTAATAATCAAACAACGAATAATAAACCCATAATTTGTAATGAAAAATACATTGTACGTAAGCTGAAAGTTATAATTTTTCATAATCTACAGTATTTTACGTTTCGGAGTATACTGTATACACTTTCGGTTGAATTTTTCCAAATGGCGGAAATCAGCACCAAAAGTAAAATACTATTTTTCAAAATGTTTCATTTTTCGATTTATATTTATGATTTTTGCATTGAAACCATGTTGTTTATGTTATACAAATATATCAAGAATTGGGTAGGTTTTCGCGCCGATTTTCATTCAAGATCTAAACGTGTATCAAACAAGCTTGTTATCAGAAAAGATAGTCGGTCCACAAAGAGGTGACAAAAATGTTTTAGGTGGCCCTTCTTATTTTCGATGTTAAGAATCTTGACTAAGGCTATATCCCTTTTTGGTTAGAATGCGTAGCCACTACTCATTTTAACGTGTGATTTAATCGTTGTGGCTACGCATTCTAACCAAAGAGTGATGAAGGGATATAATATAGCCTATATTTATCTCGCGTCCAAACGGCGCTCAAGCTTAAAAAACTTGCTCAATTCGTAAAGCCCTAATTCTGAAACAAACTGGACCAATTTTAATGACTTGAAAATTTCTAATCTTAAAAAATTGATAGATAAAATTTCTCTACACATTTTTTATGAAATGCCTGAAAATTGTTTCTGGGGACGAATCAAGAAATATAAATTAAATTTGTCTGTGTCAAATATTATCGATTTTTTATTGCTGATTTCCTTTTAATTTCAGCTGAAACGCTGATATTCAGAAAAAGCTCCTCATAAATTGATAAAGAAAGTGCATAGTATAAAGCATAAACGATTTAACCAAAAAATATTGGTTTAAGATTTAAGACTGGTTTTCCATTTTTTTTAACTGGAAGTATTTCTTAATCTGGAAGTGAAAAAACCAAGTACATCGCTATTGGTAATTAACCAACTCAATTTAACTTGAACATACAGCCTCTATGCATGTTAATTTCACATTAAAAAACTTGTTCCCAATATATCTTTAATGAGAAAATGTGAATATTATGCAAAAATGGATAATTTTGAAAAGAGAATGAAAAAATTTTAATCTTATTTTTGTATTTAAATAGCTATTAAAGCAGTCTGAATCATTTCGGCAAATATTGTTGACCAGATTTCGAAAATGTGAAAGTAATAGAGAATTAAATTAACACGAGAAATAAAGATACCCCTATTTCACCACTTTGTTAATATCCGGCCCTTCCGAGGATTAGAACGTTAGTGGTTTAATAGTAGGGCCGGGATATTAAACAAAAGTGTGAAAGGCGGATATGATGAAAGCTGTAAATAAACGAAATATTGATCAGGCTTGTAAAAATGGAAAATTCATATTTCGATTTTTTTTTGAAATGTATAAAAATTAAAATACGATTATCGAAAATGTTATAGAAATAATTTCGCCCAAAAAAATTGGAAATTCAAATATTCTTTCAAAATTCGAATTTTTCAAGATCAGAATTTAATCCAAAGCTATTGTTAAAAAGATTTGTATGGTATTTTTTATCATTAAATGAACGTCGATGCATTCAATGAAAAAAGCTTGGTCTACAGAGATGTGGGCGTAAATTTTTAAAGACATTTGCCAGTATTTAAATTCATAAGGAAATCCAAAACCACCCTAACTTCCGTATAATTTAACTTTGCTCTACCCACACAAAACTTCTATATTTCGGAATTTGAATTCTTGCAAACTAAAAACTATATTTAAAAACTAAAACTAGGCTCACAGCCAAAAAACCTTTTGTTTCATGAATTCAAAAAAATGTTGTTTACATTGGCACAACTTAGTATAAAATATATCTTTTGAGTATTTATCTCAGAAGTTTGAAGATAAAATTGCTAGCTTTAGTGTGTCCAGGTTATTAAACTCTCAAGGAAGAACGAGTAGTTAAAAACATTTTTCACTTTCTGCCATTTTTGTTTCAGTTACCCCCAAAAGGTGACTAGAAATTATATACATTTTTTTCTAAAATTTTAGTAACGAATAATTGATTTTTCGTCGAAACGTGATTATTTTTCATGATTAATGTATGATAAGATTTTATGAATGAAAATATTATAGCGATGCATTTAGCTGCATCAACTCAGAACTGTCAACTCATCTATAAATCTATTTCTGTGTTCGCCAGACGCTCCTCAAAATTTTGTGTGTGTCTAGTGAAACAAAATAATCATTCACTTGAAGAAAATAAGATACGTGTGTAATTTTCTACGATCAGTGTTCAAAATCCGGATTTTTTGCGTTTAGAAGAACAAAATATACAAAACTTTCATAAAATGTGAGGTCTAAATGATTTTTTTCACTTTCTTATGTTTACATCCTGCATTTTGTATGGCAAGAAAGGGTAACCCTCCTGAATTATTGCGTTTTAATTTTCATTATGATCTATCCGGCAAATCAAGTTTGTGGTAAGAACGTTAGGTCAGTAATCCGTGAACAATATATTCGCTGGCAGGCGAATAAAGCCGCAATTTTTTCAATATAACAGCTTTGAAACGAAAATAAAATGAACTTCAGCAAAGAATAAGGGCCTCAAATGATATAATAAAATTACAAGTCAAATAATGTCAGTCTTAAAAATGTCAGTCTTGAAGACAATTTTTTATCTTAGATCATGTGGTCTGCACCAATGTACAGTATGTAAAATTTCTGCTCTAGAAAAAAAAGAAACGGGTCTCGAGATTGAAATTAAAGGACCAGAAACGCTATTGGTCAATTCATTTTTAGGCGCGCACATTGGCTACTGGTAAAATTGAGCTCGAGACTCTTCCATTTTCTCCGAGCAAAATTGTAGATAATGTTATCTACGGTTGAATTCATTATAAACAAATTTCAGTTTACAGAATCTAGAACTCTTCACTTTTAAGACAAAAATTTATCGTAAATGCAAAAATATCATGTTTGTTTTTCTTATGAAAGTCGTCATCTTAATTTTATAGAAAAGTTCATTAAAAATTCATACAATATACATAATGAAGAGGGACTTCTGATTATGTAACGATGATTACAAAATGTAAATACAAGATTATTTCAACCCGTTTTCGAGCCAAATGTGATGGACTCAAATGCAATTTTTACTAGTTTTTTATCAGAATTTGTAAGTCTCAGAATGAATATTTAAGGGGGTGGGTGTCGGTTTTTTTGAGCCCTTTATAGAAATTAATTTATGATACATTAATAATTGTTATGACTAAAGTTGACCCAAGGAATCTCATTGTGGCAATATATTTTTCAAAACAATCTAGAACAAATTCTAGAATTTTCAAAATTCGAATATTTTTTTGGTTTAACCCGCATAAAACCGGTATTCCACCATGAATAAACATTTTTATTGGTGAATATGGACCCACCGAAAAGATGCATGACATAACATTATTCGGAAATGTCTTATTCGAATTGAAGAAATTCCAATTATTTTTAAGCAAAAATGTTAAACCTAATTATCGAATTTGACGTGATTGTTAAAAAATTTTGATTAGCGTAAGCCAACGTTTGATCAATGAAATCTCAGCTTCAATTTGGTGGTTACTTTTGTTCCGATCAGACGAACTTTTTTCTGAATTTCAATTTCCGGTTTACTCCAAGTCAATTATCTAGAATTCCAGAATATAAATCAAAAATTCTTCACCGACATTGACGCATTATATTATCTACCTTAGTCAAAAAACGCTTATTCTAAACATTCGTCTAAAAGAAGATAGAGTTGAGAAGTCGAAAAACTGGGAAAATCGGCGTTCAAGGTGAGATCTAGAAAAAAGATTTTCAGATATGGAAAAATCCTTCCGACACATTTTTGTTCTATTTATCCGCTACTCTGTAAAATTTGAGACGCTTTGTATGTGGGTCGTAAAGAAGATAGATTTTAAAAAACCCTTTAGTTCTCTACGAATAGACTCACCACGTGTGGTGTGATGTAACAAGTTTGACTTTGAGATGTGTAATCGTAGACGAAGGCTAGATCTACAAACGAGTATCCTCAGATTTTACACACTTGCCCTAGATTTGATTTGAGGCGTGATTGAAAAGGTACCAAAAAGCGACACCCCACCCTTAAGATATGTTATGTTTTTTTAACTTTAACTTTTGCTATTATAGCCAAAAAACACAAAATTTTCAGACATATTTTTATAGAGAGAGAATTTGACTAGATCCTAATCGTGTCTATAATTTAATCTCACTTCATATAACCCTATCTAAAATTTTCGCTTACTGTATGAGTTATTTACATCGTAATCAGCCAAATGATTACTTTATAACTGCCATAAAAGAGTAACTACGTAAATTTTTATGTACATGCTTCTTAATTTCGTTACAAAATTTCAAATTTAATTATGCTAGGTACAGTGGTTGTCGGGGTTGCCCGGTTCTCCTAATGCGCCGCGCAAGCGGATCACACCCCATGCTTCCTGGCGAAGGCACTGTCCTAAAACGACACATTTATCGAAAAATTGTTGCATCAACAGCGAGATTCCTAGAACTCATAATAGCAAAGATAGTCTTGTATAGAAGGCTTTAAATAATCGAGTTCTTCCGCAAAGCTAGGCAAACTAAAGTAACACTTCATAAAATTGAACCTAAATCAACAACACCGGCTTTCAACGGGTTGACTCATTAGGATTTAACACCGTATTATGTTACTGTTCAAGACAAATTTTTAATAAAGTTTACATTGTCGAAAAAGAAGAAATAAGCCACACACCTGAAATTGACGCCTTAATCGGTCTATAACTCAAGGGGTCGAAAAAGTCCGATAACAGCCTAGCTCTCGAATCATTATGTTTTCGGGATTCCAAAAGTTGACAATATGAAGACATTGAAATCTTGTTTTAGTGGTTAAAAAATAATTAATGAGACAAATTAAAGCTAACTTCTAAAACAAGTTTTGTCAGATCTCATTTTCATTCGAAAGGGGATTTGAAGTTTTTTTTCGGGCCTTCCATAAAATTAACCAGAATTATCTCAATTAACACAAAACGAAAATAATGAGGGTGGGCATCTTTTTATAAAGAAAATATATAATAAGATGAATTTGAAAATTGAGAAGCGCAAAATATGAAAATTATATATTTATCTGCTTTTTAACAACAACTGCATCCACATTTTATTTAATATATTTTTCTGTACACAATATTATTTCGTAAATCAAGTCTCAATGAGCAATAAATTAGCTTTCCATTACCACCATCGTGTGGTATTGAGTTTAGTATTAAAAAAAAACAAAAAAAAACAATGATATATAAACTGCTGACTGTTTTCGATTTGGGTTATACATAAAACTTTTGTCATTTGTCAAAATAAGAGGCGGGTATTAATAATTTGGGTACAGAGAGCACGGGCGTGCTTTGTGTATCCAAATTTGGCAAATTGGACGAAAAATATATTTCGGCCAAAGTCGCAAATTGAATCAATGCAAAATTTGAACGACATTGATTTAATTGCAAACTTTATCAGAAGGGTGGCCGAAGAATTACAAAAAAAAATAAGCTTGAAGTATGTTCATACATTAAATTGGATGATATATTTTTATTTTTAACTCATGGTGTCATAAATGGTCTACCTCACGCAATTCGACAGTTAAGCGTTTTTTTTAATTTTATAATTTTTATTTGAACTGAAGTCAGAATAATCAGGAAGTCGTATAGAATTAGATCAGATCGTACTGAACTTTTGAATCGTATTTTTTTTCGATTCGAGATAGACTATCTCAGATAGTCGTAATTTTGGTATCAATTGATCCGACTTGTTTGTAATCTTTAAGTTACTTGATCCAATATTATTTTTTTCCTAAGCAGCACAGGGTTCGGCTTCAAATCAGTCGGTGAAATTCCTCGGCCACCCTAATGACGCGTCATCAGGACGAATATTTTTCACAAAATATTGTTTATTTAGACCAATTTTGGTATACTAAGCAAGCCTGTGCTTTCTGTACCCGAATTGTTCTGAATATTGTTTTTAATGCAGATCAATTTGGGTACACTAAGCACGGATGTGCTGAGTGTACATACCTTGGCAATGTATACTGAGGACAAAAAATCAATTGGCCAATTTGGGTACACTGAGCACGACCTCAAAATAATGAGACACGTTGAAGTTTGTAAAATTTTGAGATATAAATGGTCAAAACAGTCGAATCCAAGAATTTTTATCGGAAATTTGTTCAGGGGTTATATTGTCGTGACATGACGATAATGGATATTACGGGCGTTATCATTTATTTTGTAAACAGATTATTTAGAATATCAATACAAATTGTGTCATACTAAAAACTTTATATTTTTTCCAGGGTTAAAACGGAAACTTTCTAATCAACACTCACGTTCCAAATATTTTTTTAAGGTTTGTGCCAAATATCAAGGTGAAGCGGATATACAATCTTAATATTCTATAATATTTTTAAGTTTGTGCGGAATATAAAAGTAGAGCGGATATTGAATCTTATAATGTATACAGTACTAAGTTTGCTTTCTTTTGCATAAGTTCTCACAAATTATTTTTCAGTTATATAGACTGATATTGTAGTACTTTATTTGTATATAAATTATATATATGGCCTAACTGAAACTCAGTACAGTGGTTGACCACTTAAACCAGCCCCCCAGTTAAAACCCCCCTGACCATTTTAAACCACCCTTTTTGGGCATATTTGATTTTGCCGGTGACTGTGAGTCACGGCTGTGCGATCAACTGAAAAACCCCCCCCATTATTTTTATATAATTATAAAATAAATTTTGTTTTAGGCAATTTTTTTAATTTAATCTTCAATCAGCTATTGAAAATAATTAAATAAATGTTCTTAAAAATTTTGATATTATGAATTAAAATTTAAGAACAAAAATTTCAATGGTATTTTTTCAAATTCATTAAAGATATGCAAAGTTGATAAGCTTTCGGATTTATTAGATCATTTTCAGAATCAGAAAAGAGTTTTGAGAAAATATTACTCGCAGGTTAACAAAAGGTAATTTCGCTGCTCAAATAAGTCAGAAATAGTAGGCCTCGAAATTGGGTAATTAAAGGCCTACTATTCTATTTGTTGATAAGGGTCATTTAAACGGGAGATACATGTAGAAATCAAATTTGATTTTTTGTATTTTTGTTGTTTATTCAACGTGGGTTGTAACTGTGTTATCATAAAACCCTCATAAGCAACTCGCTCATGTCAATTTGGCAAATTAGTGGAGAGTGCTGTAAAATATCCGTATAAGTGATTTCGACGTTCGGTAAGGTTCGGATCCGTACCATATTTTGCCTTCAATATCCAGGTATTCTACACACCCGTAAATATGATCAAAAATGTGTGAGCTAGCACATCTATTATGCTCTAGAATTCTATTTTTGAGAAGTCTAGAAGTATGTCCAACATATGTTTGTGAACAAACACACGTGAATAGGTGAACTGTATTTGGGGTTAAAAGTAAAGGTTCAGACGGCTTTTAACGAGGCAATATTACATTCTTCAAAGTTATAGTTTTAAAACAAATTTTAACTCGATAATTAGGAGTGTATTTTTCTAAAATGTGTCTAATACTTGAGGCAATTTTGCTACATTTATAACTTGTAAAAGGCAAACTTAGATATAAAAAAGTAAGGTCAGGGTTATTTTTGTCTGCCAGACGTAATGCTTTATTTGGGTGAGGGCCAAAATCACGATTTTGTATTTCGGAAATTTTACTTTCAACTAGATTTTTCGGGTATTGGTTAAAATGAAAATTTCTTCTAGATTTTTTAGCGCAAGTTTCAAAGTATTTGCATTAGAAGTACAATTGTATGCTTTATATATTTCGCCATGTAAACAAGATTTTTTATACTGTAGTGGAGGTTTCTAGTATCAAGGTAAATTAATTTATTATCTTGCAAACACTTTAAGCCCCCCTAACCAGGTAAAACCCTTCTTTCTGGCCAAAGTTCTAGGGGGCTTTAAGTGGTCAACCACGGTATCGGTCAACCACGGATCGGCCATTATTGATCATTTGAATTGATTTTCTTGACTTCAAATATTCTTGTAAATTTCGGTGTCTTGATTTGTCTTCAGAATTAAAACATGTTAGCACACTTGTTTCGGTTAAAAGAATTTTTTCTATTACAGCCTTGGTAGTGTTTTCGGATATAATGTAATTTGATTTACTTCTGAAAATGTTTCCTTCGATTTTTTTTATTTTTCGATCATTCAAAAATTTGGAAATTTTTAATTTTATGCCTTCTTTGATTGCAAAATTTAAAATTTTCTCCAAACTGAAATTTTGCGTTATTGGTGATTTATCTCGGACCATCTAAAGCATTCAGATAGTCGGTTTTTCTCAGTTACAAGAAACTTAAAATCTCTGGAAGTTTCATCTTCTTGTGATGTTATTTCTATGGCGATATTTTTAAATGTAAAAAATATGACCGTCTCAACGATTGTTGAATTTTTGTCTCCATTAACTTCGGAAATTTCTAATTCAATAGATACGGGCCGAGCAAAGGCGCGTAGTTCTTTTTCCGTAACAGGCACCAGTGAAATAACTTTTTTTGGTCATCCGAAATCAACCGACTTCGTCCGATGTTATGAATTTGAAGAACTAGGTTCCTAGCAAATTTGCACGTTTAATCTCAAACTCCTCAAAAACAAAATTAACACCAAACCTGTCAAGTCACACATGGACAATAAATACAATTCAGTCCCCCAAAAAATAAAAAAAACATATACTTAAAATAAACGGTAGATTTTGGTAGTGGACACACCTTAATCTTCTATGAAAAAACATATATTAAAGAACTTCTAGGAAAAACTGGCGTGTTCCAGCAAGATCGTGTGACGATCACTACTCAAAGTGAAGTCAACCCAAATAAACCCAACGCCATAAAAAAAATACGAAAAAAATCATGCGATGTATTTATCGTTATCGTCTGCACCTAAGATGCACAAGTTCATACTAGATAGAACATAAACTAAATTTCGGAAAGAAACTTGGAGAATTTGGATCAAAAAAGAATTTGTTTTATTTATCCCACTTCAGACACCGGTGAAATAACCTTTTTTGGTTATCTGACTATTGTATTTTAGGAAAAGACAATCTTCGACCAAGAATATTATTTTGAAAAACACAATTGGTTTGATAAGAATTAAGAGTTAACTTGCAGGTCTCTAAGATTTTAGACCACTAGGTGTTTAGCAGTCAAGCGGTCAGTTAACTTAACGGTTGAAGATTATTTACTGCAAGTTATGGTCGAGTTTGATGATTTATAACAGCTGAGAAAATCTAGGAAATAAAGGATTTTATTAAAATGGTAATATTCACCAACATTATAGTATTGTAGTTCTGACGAGAAAATTCTAAAAATAATTTGGCCTCTAAACTTAGTATATAACACAATAAACAATAAAAAGTAGATATTGTTTAAGAATACGTTGAAATTTGAATCCTTCCCATACTGCTCGAGTTTTGTTTAAACGTTTATGCAGGCTTTTAATTATCTTTAATGTATTTTAATCATAATTCGCAACATAAGTTCAACCGGTAGGACAGGAATGTTCTGGTATGGTAGTAACCGTTCAGGAACCGGAGATATGAACCAGGATTATGTAAATCCTATGATAGGCTATAACAAGGATACGAGCTGGTTTTCATCTCCTTGACTTGAGTGGCAATAATTGTGAATTGACAATAAAGTACCGTTTATTTTGAAAAAACAAGAATTTTTTGATAAAAGATAATTTTTTCAAGATTTTTTCCGTTAAACGCAAATAATTTTCTTGGAAACCTGAAAAAAATAACTAAAGTAATTTATTTATAACCAAAATAACCAATATTGGCTTTACCTTCAAAATTAAAATTTTGACCACTATAAAAATCATTCTACGATGATAATTTACTCATCCTGTTCGTTTGATTATTGTTTAATCAAATTCGACTCAAAAAATCCCTTGTAATCCTACCAAGGCATTATATTATAGCATTTTAAAAAACTGCACTTACGGGCGTTTTTTGTGAAAACTGCATTCATCTATATCTGTGTGAAAAATGTTGGTAACGACTAAACATGTTAGTCCAAAAGATTAAGCGTTACTCCGCCCTCACTTTTGTCAGCCAACTATAGAGTTTTGTCTTTGTGCAAATTCGTTATATCCATAGAGAAATTTTCAGAAGATCCACCAGTTAGCCCCTAATCTAGACGGCACAATTAAAATGTAATAGCATAACAGTTTTCAGGCGTATTATTTTGTTTCCACATCAACGTGTAAAATGCTCGCTTTTAGAAAAAAAACGCTAAATTTTTGTCACTTTGAAAATAAACTTTCGATTTGAAATTTGTACTCAAGTCTGTATTTCAAATTTTGAGTTTGGTTTGGGATGATATATTTCTTGGTCGACGAAGATCCTATTATGTATAAAGGTGGAAAAACCCGTTTTAAGTCGATCTGGCGCCGCAGCGCCGAACGGACAGCTGAGAGTTAAGTATT
Organism: Oikopleura vanhoeffeni; assembly: GCA_004367855.1. NCBI lineage: Eukaryota > Metazoa > Chordata > Appendicularia > Copelata > Oikopleuridae > Oikopleura > Oikopleura vanhoeffeni. The sequence goes on from SCLH01000229.1 coordinate 223,011, forward strand.
ATATCGGCTGCAAAATCTCCAGATTGAGCATCATTTTGAAATTCAGCATATTTCGGTCGAGGGTTTCTAACTCCTATTTTCTTTTATAAACCCTATCAAGGTGACACTGACTCAAAATGTCAAATTATGCAACCTATTAAGTTGCCAACTGTATAGATAAAAGGATGAATGTCATTATTTGTCGCATTTGTATGGTTCTAAAGTAGTCGATAATTTTGGTATGTGACCAAAAGTTCAATTGCAAACTTTTTGTGGGATTATTATTTATTCTTATGGTACTGGCCATCAACCCTTGTGATTGAAATTTCAACAAACCCTTAACTTTCAAAAATTTCACTCTGAATTTATAGTTTGAACGGTTCTGAAAATGGAACACAGACTGTGTTACACAGTATCCTCAAATGAAAATTAAACGTACAAATCAGATTTTACAGTTATGCGGCTAAAACAATCGAAAGCTATTTAAGAGGTCAAATTGAAAGCGCAAGGTTAAACATACATTTTTATTTGTATCACATTGAAAATACATTTCGAATTTTAAGGTTTTTTATCAGTACGATTTTATAATTATGTGCACACTGGTTAATGACCCTACTGATGTAGAACTTTAAAATTTGAAAGTATATAATTGAAAAGATAAAGTTTTGTAAAAAAATGTGGCCGACATTGGTACTTTCGACATAGGGGTTCGAAATGACGTCATAATTTGAGAAATTTTTTAATTTTGAAGGAGTTAACAATTGGTTCAAAAAAATTGTACCACCCAATGCGTAGAACTAAGTGCTCCACCAAACGCAATAAAACAAAAATTCAAACAAGTAAAGTTTGAAAATCGTAAAATGACGTGACGGACTCAAAGTTATTTGTTATAAAAGCCTAAAATGCCAAAGCTTTTCGGGAATATTGGCAATTTTGGCGATATCGAGCGATATCGGCAATTTTGGGCCTCTTCATGTATAAAATATAATTTATAGTTTAACCTAGAGTTTAGTTCTAGCGTGCTAGAAATAAAACTTGCAGCTAACCATCAGTTTGAAATCAAATGGCTTTTGTTATTGACCATTGTGTTCGAACTACAAAAACAGTTATTACAAATTCAATTTAGAATATACTGAATGTTACGAGACAAAAATTTCATAGTGATTACAGAATATGCAAAATTTTGAACTCTCGTAACATAATCAGCGGTTACGTAAAGCACTCTGTAAAATTCTAAGCAAGACAACATTTTTGCATTGAATTTTCGTTTTAATAAGTTATTTTCGAAACTTTTTATCGATTATTTTGTTTATTTTGACCAACGTTTAACATAAGATCGACACAGGAGAAGTGTACTTAGCGTTGTCAGACGGATTTAAAGGGGTTTTGAGTGTAGTATCTAGCTTACTGCAAGCAATTTGAAATAGACCGAATGTGCCAATATCGCCGAATGTGCCAATATTGCCAAATTTGCGACTATCGCCGAATTTTTTTGACATTTATATCTCAAATTACTTTTTAAGCGTAATGAATGACGTCATTTTCAGGATTGACTTTCCCAAATCTAGTATTTTCAACTTTCATTTGGAAGAGTATTTAATTATACGCATTATGGTGATTTACTTCATATGAATTTATTGTGAAACTCCTTATTAAGTTCAAAAATTGTTGGACATATAACGTCATTTCGAACGCTTATGAATTTTCATTTTTTGAACAATTATTTTTATTTCTGTTCCCATATCGCCGAATGTGCCGATATCGCAAAATTTGCCAATATCGCCGAAATCTTTTGGCAAAAAAATTTCGGCAACATTGCCCCCCCCTGTACTTATTATTCCGAAAATTTTATTATGTGCTAATAAGTAATATAATTAACTAATAAATAAAAGCCACTTTGAATTGCTTGCATATTTCAATCATTTAGAACCCACATTGTGGGTCCCACAACCCCCTTAACCCTAATATCTCTTCTTTGAAGTAACTTAGTAATTTTTGAAAATAGAAAACAATAATATTAACATGAAAATTGAGCTATACTGCATAACTTGATGTCAATAATATTATTTTTGATCCTCTGTTAAACTGTGGTCAAAATAAACGAAATACTCGATAAACAGTTACGAAATCAACTTATGCTTTGACTCAAAGATTTATAGGAAGTTCACGTCGCTAAAACATTATTGTTAACTTCAATAAATTTACTACATATCATAATGTCAATGGAAAGTCACCACGAAAATGCATCGGTGATAATGCGTTATCGATGAACATAATGGGTACGCACGGTTAACAAAAAAAATACACATAAAAACAGAAAGAAAAAGATGCTTCCATGAACTTATTTTATAGAAGCTTTATATAATCATGCTTATTACGAAAATTATGAAAATTCAATGACCATATTTGGCTTGGATTATTCTTCAAAATTTTCTTATATTTTCAACTGTACAAAATTTATTATTTATATATTTATACACCCGTACCCATATTTACAGAGACAAATTTTAAAATTAACACTAGACTGATTTTAAAATTATATCTCACACTGTCCAAATTAAGTCTTTATGAGCAATAAAATTAACTACATATTTATTTATGTCAGTCCCACAAAAAATGATTAGTTTCGTCCAAAAAATGAGCGTGCCATTGACACTTGAGTCGTGTGATAATCTTGATTCGCATGATTTCTTCAGTCATGTGATAGAAAATAATACTTTATTTTCCCGGTACCTTTTTGTTTCAGAAATATTTCTGTATCAGATGAAAAATTAGTGAATTGTAGTTAATTATTGCGGCGCTTTGAACACCGATTTTTCAGGATCTCCACCCCAAATACGTTCAATGAGCCCAATCTAAATGTTACTGAATTTAGCGAGAATGCTGAAGTCAGCTTATTGGCTTTATTGCCAAAGCAAAAAAGAGTTTACGTCAACCAATCATCTTATAGCCTTAAACATCATTTGAATCGGGCTTGCTGACCGCACATGGGCCTCTCGGGTTGGAGATTCATACGTAAAATTATCAAATATTTGAAGGTTTTTCACTCATTTTCGATATAACATGACCTCAAAATTGTATAGCATATTACATTTTACTTCCCGGTCTTAGTTTTTGCTGAGGCTAACCTGCGTCAATCAAAATGTTGAAATTTCAGAAGACGTCATTATATTTGAAAGTTCATTGACCAATCAAATGTGTTTATTAGGCTTTAGCAAAAAACTGAGATCGACAGCAAAAATGTGACACTTTATACATATAAAATTTTATATTTGTATTCGTTTAATCTAGATTTTCAATTTTTCTCACACGAACCATAATTCTTAGAAAAAAAGTTTTAGAATTTATTTTGAATTATTAAATTAAATTTTCAAGGCTCAGCACTTCGGAATTTGGATCAAGTTCAAATATTTCAAATAAGATTTAGTAGAAGAAGCACAGGTCCATCTTTTAGCAACGTTAATTAATTAATCTCCTCGAATTATTCTAATAATTCTCATCGGCCATAACAATCTCCAAAACGCAAAATTAAGAATTCATTCTATGAATTCCATGTCGAGTTATTTCGCCAAAAATTTGTGGAAGCAAAGAACCGGCTGGTTCAATGTAAATTTCGCTTTCTGTTTTGAATTTTTTGTCAAAAACGTTACATAACTGCGCATATCTTGGCCTTTTAGGAATTACTCACTATACATTTTACTTATTAAACTCATTTTTAGTTATTGTCTGGTTCAAAGCAATTGTAAGCTAGAATTATTTAGCATTTTGAACGAAGAAAAATGAGGAGTAAAAATCAATCGTCTGCATATTCCTTTATTTAAATTCCAAACAGTGTTTATGCATACCTATAACGCCCTTAAATTTTCTCAAAAAACAGTATGTGCAAGTGATTTTCGCACTATAATTATTTTTTTTCTGAAGAAAATGAGTCAATAGCAACCCGGATAAGAATATTTTAAGTCTTTCGTAATTTGGTTTAGGCTCAAAATTTTGAACTGAACACGCTATATGATATAGCCTATATCAGTTATAATAAGAAAGCAGCTGTACGGATGATGTTGGTTAACCGGTTGGTTATGGCAAATAATAATGAAACGTCAAAATTTCTTAACAGTCAAGGTTCACAACTTCCGCAATATTTTGTTGGCAATATGTTACTAAATTGTTTTTAGCATAGGCCAATTAAACATTATAGACGTTTAAAAAAAATATTAGATTTGCAGACCCTAACAAAGTCTTGGGAATTGGATCAATTTAATTGATGATTTTTTTGTGTTTGTATTTTGAAAAATGAAATTTTTAACATTTTTGACAATTTATATCATTTTCATACCTCGAAAAGTTCCAATATTTAAAACGAAATTAAGTTTCTTATTGCTGACACCTTACATAACTGCGAAAATTTGAGTAGAAACCACTCAAAATACATTTTGCATAGGAATCTACTGTCACTTATTTTTTGGAGCAGAATTTATTTTATTATGATATTTTGAGAAAAAAACTTAAAGTAGTTTTAAAATTCCGCTATAAACTTAACTGAAGTACTTTTCATTCAGCTTTATTTTTCACCCTTAAAAATCTTTTATTTGGAAATATACGGCATAGTTATGTACGGAGAATACCGCATTTGAATTTATTTGCACATAATAATCTGATTATTTTTTAGTTTTCATACATAGTAGAACACTCGGATTTGTCGAGTCTTGAAATTTGTCTCTCGTTCAAAAAATATCTTAAATTCGGGAATTCTAGACGATAATAGTTTCAAATGGCGGCAAGGAATAAAAAGGGATTAGTTCTTGGATTCAATTTTTGTTTCGCTCGATAAAAATGTCGTGCGCGCCCTCAGCTAGTGGGGATGCCTTGAAATCTCATATACTTATGAATCATATAATTGAATAATATATTATATGAATAAATTATTCGCGCGCACGATAAAGGGATATAAGTATATTATATCTCGTATAAATAGAACAATTTGTACTTTTTTGATCGATCGTAACCGTTTTTCATAGATTTATTATAGATAAATAATAGTTTTTGAAAATTGGTTTGTTTTTTCTGAAACAACACCTGGTCAGGAGCTGATAGCATTTGTGATAGCGTTAGTGTAGTAGGGCCTCTCCGCCTCGCGATTGTTAGGGTGGTCTGTGTTAGGATGGTCTGTAGGAGCGTATCGTACAAAACGTCTTCCTTGAATAATAATTGAGTGAATTAAGCTTGAGGTGTGAAAATAAACTTCTATGGCATAACATATTTTTGAGAAACAGGTAAAAAAAAGTTAACACAGATAATTTTATAGACTCGTTGTGAAATGAAAACTATATAATGTAATTGGTGATGAAGAGAAATANATAAAGTATATTATATTCTCGTCCAGGATTCCCGAATTTAAGATATGGCTCAAAACATTTACTTGTTTGTTCAAGGGTTGATAATCCCAAAATGAATACAGTCCCTCTTACCTAAAGGATGTTTACATTTGTGAATGCCAAAAATGCTAATAGTTCAAGCTAAAGCACTTCTAAAACGATCAGGAGTACGTATTTGAGTGACCAAATTCAAGCAATTATTTTTAAATGTGTTTTGCATACAAATATTCGGAAATAAATAAAAACGTGCTCAAACAAATAAAATTTTAAATCAGGCATTTCGTGAGTTTATTCCTGAAGATGCCGAACGGCAAAATATCGACTAAAAATGAATTTTGATTATTTGTAATTGTCATTATGTCAATTTCCTAGAACTTTTTTGAAAGCGTTTCCTTGGAATATTCATACAAACTGATACAGTTAATTTCAGTCTTACAGAAGTTTTTTGTATTACGAAAAAATGACATTCCTATAGTAGCGAAAATTTCAGTCGAAAATAACTAATGAACACTTCGTGGCATGTAAAGGAAATTAGATATCATTTTTTGAAATTCGTTAGTGCCGATTGAAACTTGTCTGAGTACAAGGTTGTTTCGAAATGCTGAGTAACTGGGTTAACCGGGATTTTCCAAGGGAATTCTATCTGATTATAGCCTATTCACTCAATATACAGTATGTAAATTCAATTATCGAGAATAACAATCTGAAGTGAGATAAAGGAAACGAACACATTGGTCAATTTATTTTGGGCGGGCGTTCATTGGCTAATCATAGCATAAATCTCGGCAACCTTCC